>JARFJB010002178.1:52500-275000 GCA_036346205.1 Vesta saturnalis
TGGTATTCAGAACCCTTTGTAGTTGATGGTTATCTACTTTCAGAAATAGCACGTTTCGCTTTATTATAGCATCATTAGTCTCTGCGTAATTCTTTGTATACTTTGCAATGAATCTCAAGTTTGGTCTTTGAAACATATTGTCGCATAAATATTGCATCAACCTATCATTTGCGATAGTCATGGTATTGGTTACTTAGTTAATGTGAGGATGACAAGTGGCAGGTTCTTATTAAACAAATTAAGGAGACAAGTTTGAAAAACTTCCTTTTTCATGAATATTATGCATGTAGTATAATGAATCTAAATCTATGCTAAATAAATCGCTAAAGAACACATCAATATTAGAAAACTTTAAAGTTCTATACGTCTTTATAACTAAATTTCACCGTCTATTGCTCAACATTAAATTAACTTGCAAGGTTCCTTGACCCGAAACACCATTACTACAGTACACTTCACAAGGTTCTATTAATTCTTGGTTTGATACAACAATTAAATCGATTAGTATCGATGAAGTACATGGTATCCGGGTGGGATATTGCACTATCTGTAATAAATTTAAGCTAGATGTCATATTAATTAACAAACGTATACTTGAAAGATCATTATTTAAAACATAGAAATTAAAATCTTCAAAAGAAATACAGTATTGTATTGTAGCATTGTATTACTAGGCGTACTCTCTAAAGTTTATCTAAAATGATGTTACCCCAGATAGAAAATGAAACTCTAAGAGAAGAAAGAAGACGAATATAGTCTAAAGCGAAATTGTATCGTATGTGATGTTGTGCTGACTGTATCGCACATAATACTCGACTGTCCCACGTACTACCTAGAGAAACAGCAACACCAACTGACAATAAATTTGAGAGACAATTTGATAGAATTAGATGCCATAATCAACATGCTAAATTTCCTATAAGAGAAACAGGTATTTATAGAAAATTATGATGAACTAGCCTTAAAAATAACACTATGTATACTTACCTGTATTTTATTAAATTAGATACCATACTTGGGCCTTATACGTTTAGTGGACGCAGTATCTGATGCACCGAGGAGGGTTTTAGTTGGTATTCCAAATATAGGAGACTCCACACTACTATCGTCTTTTTCGGTCGTGTCCATAAAGGATTTCCTCTCCACAAAAAAATAATAGCTGCCTCGGTGGTGGAATGGTTGGAGTACTTGCTTTTCACCGGAGCGACGCGGGTTCAAAGCTGGCCGAAGCAGCGGTTTTTCTTAAATGGAGAAAAATTTAAGCACTCCTTCTCGGAGAGGAACTAAAGCTGTAGGTCCCGTGGCAATACCATCTTTAACACGTTAAAATCCCTTACTAAAGATGTAATTTCTTTAGCAGGTCAAAATTAAAGGTCCGATTAGTGCTAATAAACGTTAGTAGTTGATGCGCATAGAGATGCCTGACATTTCCGTTTGTGTCTAGATCTCGACCCAGAAATACAAATATAGATACAATAATAATAATAATAATAACAAATAATGGTAATAATAAAAATAACAATAATAATAATAATAATAATAATAATATTATGAAATTTATTTTAGAGATGGAATGCCTGCAGTTGAGATACCCATCAATTCTCAACTGCAAGTGGTAGCTGTTTAAGCTTGTTATCCCCAGAAAATGACTATCTGTAACGTGTACTTGCCGAATCACAATTGGACATCTAACCAGATCCAACACGTCATAGATCAGTTGCCTAGACCCGTTATGATTTTGGGTGATTTTAACGCCCACAACACTATATGGGGATCTCAAGGTGTAGATGCTGCTGGCAGAATAATGAAAGATATAATCGGTAACAACGATCTGATAGTGATGAATAGTGGACAACCGACATACGTAAATTCTCGATCCAACTCGTTCTCATCCATCGACCTAACGCTTTGTAGTCCTGCGTTAGCGCCTTTATTGAGTTGGTCGGTCTCGCCTGACGGTGCTATGTCCGACCATATACCGATATATATTTGTTTTCACCAAAATATGGCAACAACCGTCTTCTACACGTTGGCTTACAGAAAAAGCGAAATGGGATGCATTCACGGCGGACTTCTCTAGACTTCTAGCTTCTAGGAAGTAGAACTATATATGACGGAATTCACAACCTTAATTTATCAAGCCACAGAGAAAATATCCCTCGAACTTCCTCAAGAAGGAAAACGAAAATTGTTCCATGGTGGAACAACGAAGTAGCCGAGGCCGTTAAGTATTTTAGGCGTAATCCGACTGTTGAAAATTGTATCCGTTACAAACAGTGTCGAGCTAAAGCGCGGCGTTTTATACTCACCTGATAGCTGGAAGGGGTATGTGTCAACTTTGACATCTACCACGTCTACAACCGAAATGTGGAGAAAGATAAAAATATATCTGGAAGATCACATGCCTCTATTCCCGTTATCTTAACGGAAGATCAAACCTCCACAACTGATCCCTCTGAGATGGCGGAAATTATGGCGCAACATTACTCCAATGTTAGTAGTACATGTAATTATAACACCGCTTTTAAAAATAAGAAAGTTTCCTCGAAGTGCCTATTGATTTTAATACGGCATTAGAAACTACATATTATTTACCATTCTCTATCCAAGAACTGGAATACGCTCTCTCGAAATGTAGAAACTCGTCCCATAGACCCGACGATATTGTGTACGCGATGATTAAACATCTCCCTATTGAAGGAAAAACGCAGCTTCTCGATATGTATAATAAACTCTAGGACGAAGATAACTACCCAGACTGTTGGAAGACCGCAACAGTTGTCCCCATCTTGAAGCCGCAGAAACCTCCCGATGTTCCCGAGAGTTATCGACCCATATCGCTAACTTCTGCAATGGGTAAGGTCCTGGAAAGAATGGTAAATTATAGATTAATGTGGTACCTTGAAAGCCGAAACTTGTTGTCTCCGTATCAGTTCGGTTTTAGAAAGAATCGCTCGACATTCGACAATTTGGTAGCTCTAGAGGATACCATACAAAGAAGTTTCTCCAAGCGAGAACATGTCGTGGCTGTATTTTCGACATAGCAAAGGCTTACGATACGACGTGGCGTTATAACATCGTCAAAACAATGGCAGAGTGGGGAATAGAAGGAAAGCTAATTAAATTACTCACAATCGTACGAGGTAGAGAAGGGTATACCCCAAGGATCGGCTCTGAGCGTTACGTTATTTATCATAGCCATTAATGAATTGCTTGGAAAGTTGGACGACTCAGTGGGAAAAGCAATGTACGTTGACGATCTTTGCATATACAAATCCGCGCAGTCGCTGATTGAAATAAACGATGCACTCCAGACCTCCATAGATCGCTTGACGGAAACGGTAACTAACATCGGATACCATTTTTCTGCTTCGAAAACGGTGGCTGTTCACTTCTGTCGACTGAGGTCATGCCAAGATAGCCCTTCCTTCTAATGGAAGGAGTCTCGATTCGCTTGGTTGTGGAATACAGATTCCTAGGTGTTGTTCTCGATAAAAGGTTATCATGGAAGAGACATATAGAAGTCTTAGCAACACGGTGCAAGAAAGTCCTGAACATTGTGAGATGCATCTCAAGCATAAATTGGGGTAGCGACAAGGATATTTTACTTACGATGTATCGTAGCACGGTACTTTCGAAAATCGATTATGGTTCAGTCGTTTATTCTTCTACCAGAAAGTCATGTCTAGACCCACTCGAATCTCTTCATTATACAGCGCTGAAGTTAGCACTAAGTGCATTCCGTACGAGCCCCAAATATTCCGTCTACTAGGAAGCCGGTTTCGAACCGTTAACGTATCGCTTCGAAAGACTCGTAATGAATTATTACACGAGAACTTTATCAAATCCTTGTCACCCCAATTATGACTTGCTGTTCAACTCCAATCTCAGTGCGTTTAGTAACAGGATCACAATCACTCGTCCTTGCACGGTCCGTTGTAAGGAAACACTAGATAATTATAACTTACCTGCGATCCCCGTCATACGGAGCCAACTGTATGAAGTCCCGCCTTGGTGCAGTAGACGTCCGGTATTCAATACGTCCCTAGGAGCCTACAAGAAAATTGAAACGTCCAATATACAGTATCAACAAAGGTATCGTGAGTTACGGAATACTTACCTAGGGTACCGATTTATCTACACTGATGGCTTTAAGACACCTAATGGTGTCGGTTGCGCCTTTTCGTGTGATGGCATTAACCACCTTTTCTCACTCCATACTAAGGTGAGCATATTTACCGCGGAATTAATCGCCATAAGGCATGCCTTGCTTTTCGTGGAAAATTATTATCACGACCGATTTATCGTCTGTACCGATTCTCACAGCGCAGTCGAAGCCCTAAGTAATGACTTCAGCGAGGATGGGCTGGCACAAGAAATCAGATCACATGTTGACTTTTTACTGACGAGGCAAGTTCACATAGTGATAGCCTGGATTCCTAGTCACGTAGGAATTACAGGCAACTGCGAAGTCGACATTCTCGCCAAGGTCGCAGCACAAAGCGTGGATTTAGATAGCTCACCGCTTCGCTTGGAAGATGCTAAACAAATCTATAAAGACGGTATACTGCAACACTGGTGCATAGGGGAAAGCACAAACAGTCATCTGAAAGAGATCAAACCGAAAGTAGGAAAATGGTTGTACCCCAAAATATGAGAAGGCGTGACCAAGTCATTGTAAGCAGGCTAAGAATTGGGCACACTAACATCAGCAGCCTCCACCTAATGACAAGAGGCCCTAAACCGCGTTGTGATACGTGCAACGTTGAATTAAATGTCAAGCATATTTTGCTAACGTGTCCTGTATATCACCACGCTAGAAGAAAATTCAATCTACCGGATAATATAGATACATTGCTTGCAGGAGATAAGAATACGATTCGAAGCCTTATAGGGTTCTTAAAGGAAACAGGACTGTAGTCAAAATTATGACAAAATAGAAACATGTATTTAGAAATATATCGAGTGAAATACGGCTGATGACCTTAGCAGTTTAGCCGTAGCTAACATAAAAATAATAATAATAATAATAATAATAGTAATAGTAACAATAATAGTAATAATAATAATAGTAATAATAATGCACCCCCTAAGGAATACACCTTGTCATGGTGGAGGGCTCAGTAGCCACTGTTGGCAGCAGTGGTGAAGCCAACCTATTCCAAATCGTCGGTCCTCGTCTCATTTGTATCTTTCTGCTCTTCAACTGTTTGTGAGCATCAGTCCGACGTCATTCTTTGTCCTGTCTTTTGTTCTTTGTGCTGAGCACGCAGCCTTACCAAAGCCGTATTAAAAGGTGTAAATGTATCGTGTCGAGAGATGAATGGTTGTGCAAAAGTCAATCGTGAACGATGTCCTGCGTATACTGGCCGACCTCTTGAAACTACATGAGCGTTACTAATAAAAATTCACAGGGTGCCCGTTCTTTAAATATGGAAGTGATGGAGGGTCCACCTATGAAACCAGCCGGTAAGACTCCGTTGACCGAGTTCTCTCCTACAAGCAAGGAAAATGCGGTAGACTAACCTCAGTTTCTTGTTGCAAAAAAGTTGAAGGAGATTTCTTTGAAGTATACTACGTTTGATCTAATTTGATAAACCAGGAGCATAGGAAAAGTCAAAGATGGTTTATTGGTTGAAACAATATCGAACCCTCAGAAAAAAGGTTATTATCGATAAAGCGATTCTCCGAGATGGAAATTACGGTGTCACAACACCAGTCGCTGAATTATTCTAATGGAGATGTCTATTGTCCGGACTTTTAAACTGCAGCATCGAAGAAACAGTATAAGGCTTGCACAACGAGAAAGTAATTAAAGTCAGACGTATACAAACACGTAAAATGGCCAATTGGTAAACACCAAATCACATTTTAACGATTAATTCGAAGTTGGTCACACTGCAATGTCTTGGACTGCAGAACAAGTATGTGCAAGTTGCAAAATTCTGACGGAGATAGTCTATGCGAGGAACCAGTACAATGTTTAAATTGTGGGAGATTGTATCTGTATAATGTACCAAAAATAAAGGGCAATACGAGAACTTAGAGTCACGAGAAGAATATCGTACCATAAAGCAAAAGAAGAACTAAAGCTCCCACCTGTGACATCACGAAAATCATTTCCACAAGAAGCGTCAAACACAGAATCACAAATGAAAAGCCTAATAACATATATCATATCAGAATTAAAACTCTGATTTTTGAAGCGGTAAAAGAAAACCAAAATTAATTGGTCCGAAAATTCTACACGTTACACAAGTGGAATCATAAAGTTTTGAAGAAGATGCAAATACCAAGTCCAAAAAAAAAGGAGCTATCAGTTACTCACCCAATAGATGAAGATTTAGAATCCTCGTTTAAACACCCTTCCCAGAGAGTACAAAAAAGAGGTTGGCAACTAGGTAGACCAAGAAAGCCACGTCACGGTAGCCAGTCCTCAAATGAGACTTTTACTACTTCACGAAGATGTGATATATATTTCTGTGATGTATTTCTGTGATATGTGTTGTTTATCTTTCTGTGCATAGAGTCTTTTAAATCTTTTATTAATTAATTTATGTATTTTATTATTTATTTAGTTTACTGTATTATAGTAACTCAAAACATAATATATCCATGGAACAAATGGTACATAGATCGATCAGATCGGAAAGCATACAAACAAAAATTGTACCAGTTAATCGACAGTTGGAAGTGTGCGTGTGCGTGTGCATGTGGGTGTGCATGTGCGTGTGGGTATGTGTGCTTGTGCGTGTGCGTGTGCGTGTGCGTGTGCGTGTGCGTGTGCGTGTGCGTGTGCGTGTGCGTGTGCGTGTGCGTGTGCGTGTGCGTGTGCGTGTGCGTGTGCGTGTGCGTGTGCGTGTGCGTGTGCGTGTGCGTGTGCGTGTGCGTGTGCGTGTGCGTGTGTGTGTGCCTGTGAATGTGTGTCGATGTATGGTACTATCCACGATAACTCCAAAACGGTCAAACGCACGCGCTTGAAGTTTCGAATTTAAGCTTTATTTCATATCTCCCGAAGCTGGTTAGAGACTTTGGAAGAATTCCAAAGGGCAATTTTGGGAATACCGGCATAGCGCTCTAAAATGACAAGTCAGTATGTATACAATTTTGGATACGACGCGTTATTCGGCGTTATTGCCAAGGTGGAATTTAAGCATTCGTTTAAATTTGTTCAATGCTCGAATAACTCTCATCAATAGGATAACTAAAATAAAATTTAATTTTATGTGACTTTTCTTTTAAAATTGCCTTATTCGAAGCCAGCTATGCCTTAAAAGATAATTATATAACATTAAAATGCTGATTTGGTATTAATCTGTCTTACATTAAAGCTTAAACGTTGATTTTACACTGTTTTCCTGTTTTCATTATGAACGTATTACAACGTAGGGTGCATAATTACCTTTAAAATACTCATTGTTTTATTTTATTTAATCTCACATTATGGTTTGGAAGATAGTGTATCGTTCCTCACCAGATATTTGCAACTTATCGAATTTACGACCCTAACAAACCACTTTATTATTATAATAATAATTATCGTAGTTTATTTGAGGATACGTTATCAAAATTCTAACATTATCTTAAAAACAAGATAAATTTTAAATAAAATGTGAAGTCGTTAGATCACTGATACAAGTTAAGTAGAAATATGAAAGTAACATTAGTGATTGTTTATATGGCGGTTACGCTTGCTGGGTCAACCGTGAGTACTACCCTCTTACTCAATTACTTTTTAAGATTAACAATTTTGGATAGAACCCCAATGTTGAAGTCCGCTACAAACTGTTTGCACCTTCAATAACGGAATGCATCTGTGCAAGTGGAGTCCATCCAGATCTTGTACAGCACTGGTTACAAGACCGCATATTTTCAACCGATCCATGTTTTATGTGTTTTATTAATTGTGTAACTATTAAGGCCAATTTATTTTATCCTAATGGTACTGTTAATATTGAGTACTATGCAACACATCTTCCTAGTATTAATTTAGATTATGTAAAGAACTGTTCTGATAGTGTAGCTAACTATAAAGATCAATGTGAACGTGCAACAAAGTATGGTGTTTGTTTGACAAGTCTAATTAATTCACATAAATTGTAATTTAAAACCGTACTATACAATATACAGAACGTTCCGTTACATTTGTTTCTTTGTTCCCGGAGTTCCTACTATTAGATTTTGATTCCTATGTTGAACAAACAAGTTTACAACATTGTGATTGGTGTTTATGATTGGCGATGCCCCGGACAGCTCAAGTATAAGATGTAATTTATGCATTTTAAATTACACTACGTATGAGCAACGGTGAATACGTTAGTTAACTTTGCTTGATTGAAATGTTCTGCTCGATTACAGCAGTTCGTATTTGTGAATAAGATTTTAATATCCGTGATACATGCATAGCCTTTCCAGTTGAGAAACAGAGTTATATTACTATATAGCATATGGTCCAATATTCTAGCTTATTAAAATAGAATTTAACTCCAAATTACATCCATATGAGGTTCTAGCCGTGAAACTATACAAGGCAAACCTTGCATTAAGTTATATGCTGTTTGTTATCAAGTTTCTACTAATTTTTCAGTAGGTAATTTCAACTACGCAGTAATGGGCAGTAACTTTCGTATTAAACCTGTACACTTCAGGAGTTTGAACAAATTAAATCGAAAGTACATGGTATCTAAATGGGTTTTGTTGTTAGAAAAAACAAAGTTCCTCGCAACAGTTAGCCTTTAGTGTGCCATCAAAGAAGCTAGCAAAACATTGCCAGTGGTAGAATGTGAAATCGGTCATAATTCATAGTATATTTTGTTGGGCGACCTGGGAGAAAGCTAATGAAATTCGCTTGTGAGAAAAATTCCTTACAACAAAGTAACTGGAGAAGTCTTTCCTTCATTATGTCAAAACTGAATTTGAAGTAAAACCCTTTAAATGGAATGAATATATCGATCTTACAAAAAAGGAACATTACTCTAGTGGTGGTATTTAGGACGCTTTGTAGTTGATGCTTTTTATAGCATCATTAATCATACTGCGCAATACTTTATATGCTTTTCAATGAATTTCAATTTGATTTTTGAATTTTTAATCTTTTGTGGCGTAAATATTGCATCAGCCTAACATTTGTGATGGTCATGGTACTGGTTACTTAGTCGGCCTGAGTGTGACAAGAGGCAGGTTCTTATTCAACAAATTAAGGAGACAAGTTTGAAAAAACTTACTTTTTCATCAATGTTATGCATGTAATATAATGAATCTAAATTTATACTACATAAGTCACAAATTACACCGTGTATTGCCCAACTTTAAATTAATTTGCAAGATTTCCTGATCCGAAACACCATTACAACAGTACACTTCACAAGATTCGATTAATTCTTTATTTGACTCAAAATTTAAACCGATTAGTGTCGATAAAGTATATGGTATCCGGGTAGTATATTGGACGTGTAATAAATTTAAGCAAGGTGTCATATTAACAAACGTGTACTTGGAAGATCAGTATTTAAACAATCGATATAAAATCTTCAAAAGAATACAGAATTGTATTGTAACATTCTATGACTAAGCGTACTTTCTAAAGTTTGTATAAAATGATGTTGCCCCAGATAGAAAATAAAATTCTAAAGAAGAAAGAAGACAGTATAGTATAAAGCGAAATTATAGCTTATAGGTGGAACAAAAGATTCTTTTCCAGCTGCCCAAGTCGGTAGGAGTCGTAGGTCAATGGTATTTGTTTAAAAAAGGAACACCAGTAGTTTAAAACGCACAGCCAAAAATGCTTATAACTACTTCAGCTTAAAAAGTAATTTGAGACCCGTAAGCTTGCACAAAAACGAACATAATCAGACGAAGAGAGCTGCATTGTGTTACAACGACTTATTTTCAGTGAAGTAATAAATTCTATGTACTGTTAGATGGTGTAGCAATGGGCTGCCCTCCTAGTCCTGTTGTAGTAAATTTTTACAATGGAAAATTAATATAATTTAAACATGATCGTTACTAAATGCACCTAAAGAACTTTTAGTTTGGTATAGATATGTAGATGACACATTTGTTATTTGGAAACATGAAGAAAAAGTACTACATAAATGTTTAAGTATTCATACGGGCATTCAGTTTACCATGGAGGAGGAAACTAATATAAGTTTACCATTTCTTAACATACTAATATCTAAAAATAGTAATACACTATCTTTTAAGGATTGCCGAAACCCGACACACTCCGATAAATACCTTCATAACTATCAAATAACAATTCACGTCAAAAATTGGTGTAACTAAATGTTTAGTGGATCGAGCAAAACGAATTTGTTATTCAATTTTATAAAGATATATAATAATTTTACAAAATCACAGAATCTCATGTATATTCACGTAAAGGTTTTGATAATGTCATTACAACTACCAGAACCACAAAATGTAGTTTTAATACAAGACGTGCAGAGCATATGAGATTTCGTAGATTAGATCAACCAGAGAAATTTGAGGTAGTTGAACATGCATTACATAATTTGCATCATGACCTTCATTATGATAATATGGAAATATTATCAAGATAAACTCATCATTATGTTCGTTTACAACCTGAAGCTATTGAGATATATTAACATCCTAATAACTCCAATAGGCAAGAAGAATATCTCTGCTAAATAGGTTTTAGCATCCTATAATTAAAAAAAGGCACAATACGTTTTACATGTAATTTTAGCTGTTGATGTGTCTAGCTTTTTTATATTGTTTTTCCTTGACCTCGAGGTGTGTGCTTTACCAATTACACGTTAAGTTACCATAGCATTATAGTAATTTAACTATTATGTAGTTAAAATTTAACATCATATTAAACGTACTATATTGTGTTTTCACTGTAGAATAACAATTACAATTATTAACAAAAAATATGTCTTTGCTAAATTTAACTCGTTCTTTAATTGGTATATGAAGTTTCCACTTATGAACATCTTTATCAATTTCAAATTAAAGTTTTCACAACTTTACACTTACATCATAATTTGACTAAATTCTGTTACATTTGCTCTTTTATTATGATATTTTTCACTCAGAGGTATACTTAGAAAACACTAATCCTTCCTTCCAAGTATACTTCTGATTATAACAACCTCAATTAGGGTTTGAAATATGGAGTCCAATAGAAAACATTTTTCACTGTTAGCTTTTGAACGTTAGAGGGTGTTCTGATTTTCCACCTTTAAGGTAGTTTATTCCATGGTTGGCTTTATACGTTTATCAAACTGTTATATTAATAGCACGCTTATGATTGAGTTTTAATTTTTCATATTTCATAAAACACCTCGATCATCGCTTACATATATTATTACCATTTACTAAGGACGATAACTATAATTGTCATGGAAACGTACAAATTTGTATCATATAAACAGAAAAATAGAATTATTTAAAGAACCCAAAAGCTAAGTATTTTAATTTTGTATAATGGCGAAAGTTTACATTTTCAAAATTAACATTATTCTCACTTATCTTTCCATTCAACATCTGATATATGAAGATTTGAAAATAAATTACAAAACTTGGTTAACAAATACGAGAACAAAGCATGTTTGTACTGGTTTCAAGTATTAATTTATGGTTAATTACAAAACTGTACATAACATTAATGTTTCCTGATATGATATCACGCCATCAAGCAAATATTTTTGTTTCAAAACAATAAGTATACTACACGTGTAGTTGTGTAATTAGGGGACCAAGAAAATAACACAAAAAATCGATGGTGTAATTTTTGTTTTGAGATATTTGAAAAAATTTGAAATTTGTATTTTAATTTTTTCTAGCGTTATTCTAAATGCTATAGCAAAATACAAACAACACTTTATGGCAACTTGTTACGTGATTTAACATGACGTAGTCAGGTTTTCAATAGGACGTTTCCTATTTTTATAGCCATCATCAACTTATTTTTCTAAATACGGTCCTGATATTTTTAAAACTAATTTTGGAAGGTTTTATGTTACAAATTCAGCAATGTATCACATTTGATGGCCTGATCGCTTTTGAACATTTTATGTACCATCATCACGAAATTTTTACATATATTTAAATGCATTTATACGAAGTTGATGCAGTGGCTTTCCGTTTGATTATTACACACCCATAATAAAGTTTCTTAAGATTATAAGTTAATATCAACAAAAAAATTGACGATAAGAGGAAACACTAACTGCTTCTGCCTCATTTTCTAATAAATTTTGGAAGCGTTCAGAATTTATAATCTGTTATACTAAAGTGGACCTACATATGATTCGCATTTCGAATATTGCAGCCCGAAACAGTGTTCAGGTTTGCGAACTTTATGAACTCTAGGATTTACTTTGGCCGAATAGTGAGCATTTCTTCTGTTGAAGAATCCATTATTGGTCACCTGACTTTCATCCGACCAAATGATCTTAAATTAAAATTTCTCTTTATCTGCACATAGCCTGGTATACCATTTACAGAACTCTCTGCGGCTCGCTGAATCCCTGGTCGAACTTCCTTTCAAATTCTAAGTTTAAATGGACGTATTTTTCATTTTGTAAAATAAAATGAGCTGTAGAATGGGCCACTCAATTGTTTGTTCAACATGTCGTGTAGAAATTTGTGAATTTTCGGACAGCTAATAAAACATTATTTGCTTTTTCTTTATTACAAGGTTTTGTATGGGAAGTTCCCTAATGTGGTTTTATGAGGCTGCCGTCTCTCTGGATATTTGTTTAAATACATGCGTTCCGCTCCTTTGAAATTTCTTTGACATAGTACGTAACACGATAGAATTTCTATATTTGAAAATTACGCGATACTTTTTGATAACTACCACAAATTAACTAATTCAGAGTTAAATACTAATACCAGCTATGAGCAAAATTGTAGTACAAAATCATGACAGATACTGAATTACTTCAATGCAGTCTATTCTTATTTTTTCAAAGCCGCCTGTTGTAATTAATTTTTTTAGAAGGTCTCTTCGTTGTTGTGCAGTGTTTGATAATGATATATGATGTATGCTATATGGTACATATAGTTTATCAATATCTACAGGGTAGTACATTATCCCATCCGAACTTTTCATGCGACGCCTCTAACTCTCAAAAAGTTAAATTGCCCATTTGATTTAGGAACTTTTTGTCTTCTGCTTTTCTTTCGAAAAATGCATAGTTTTGAGATAAATTAGCTGTAATCCATGAACAGCTTCCAAATGGCAAGTAAAGAAAGTCTGATGTTCCGCAAAAATAGTATGCCGTGAAAAGAACAATAAAAAAAGAATCGAATTATGTGAAATCTCACGTTTTATTTTAAATACGACTTGTGCATAAGAAATAATGTAATTTATTTACATATTTGATTGTGTTAATTTTTATTGCAAAAGCGATCTTTTAAAATGCCATTTTGTTTTCTAATCAAGAAATAGCGGATATCCATTTTATTTATGACTTTGTAAATGGAAGTTCAGCAGCAGCAGCCGGTGAATGTAGGTGAGATTTCCTTTTAGTAGAGCTCCGCATCCTTCAGTATTTGTAAGAGTTCACCAACGAATTATAAGTCAGGGGTTAAATAATGTGCATGGTCGTCAAAATAATAATTATAGGCAGCAAAGAAATATTGCACGACGAATTTTGCGTGAATTCGTCAAAGATCCCACAACTAGCATTAGAAGAGTATCCGTAGCTTTAGGTCTCATATACTACTACTCACCGAACATTAAGACGGGATCACCGATATCCTTACCACCTACAACTTGTTCAGGGACTACAACCAGGGATGCAGAACGTAGAGTTGCGTATTGTCGATGGATTCTTGTTAAAATAATAACAATCCAGGTTTTTAAATAATGTTTTATGGACCGATGAATCCTGCTGCACTCGCCGTGGTGTGGTAAATTTTCACAACCAGCACGTTTGGGCACTTGAAAATCCACATGTAGTTCGCCGAGACATTTCTAACAAGAATTTAGTGTGAACGTCTGGGTAGGTATTTACAATAATCCCTTTTGGGCCCTACTTTTACTCGGATGAATGCTACGGCTTTCTTGGAATTCTTAGAGAATGGACAAGGGAATATGTGGGAACATATTCCTTAAATTTACGAAGAACGGCTTGATTCCAGCTTGATGGTTGTCCAGCTCATTATAGCAAAATCGTTAGAAACTGGCTAGACAACCATTATTCAGGAAGATGGATCGGTCGTGCAGGCCCAGCTCCCTGGCCACCAAGGTCTCCAGACGTAAATCCCTTAGATTTTTTGTGTGGGGTATTTAAAAGAAAGGGTACATGAAACTTCTGTGACAACAAGAGATGAACTCATTAATAGGATTAGGGATGCGTGTAATGAAATAAGATAATTTTAGTTAATATTCCACGTCGGTGTGAATTATGTATTCAACAAAATGGTTCACATTTTGAACAGTTTCTTTAAATTTACTTATTATTACGATAGCGTTTTTGTTTTGTTGTTATAGGTTAAGTTTATTTGTTTAATCTATTTATTTCATTCGTTTCGTTCTTCTTAAAACCTTAAATAGAAATTCTTTCTAATTTTTCCAATAAATACGTTTTTTTTTATATTTATTTTGTTGTTTTACTTTTATTGTCCTTTATTTAAATTAACTGAAAAGCTAGGAAAAATCAGTGAGTACTACTTTTTATTAAGAGACAAAAAACGTGAGAATTGACATAATTTGAATCTTTTTTTTTATTGTTCTTTTCATGGCATACTATTTTTTGCGGGAGCATCAGACGTTCTTTACTTACCATTTGGAAGCTATTCATGGATCACAGCTAATTTATTCCAAAAACTATGCATTTTTCAACAAAAAGCAGAAGACAAAAAGTTCCTAAATCAAATGGTCAATCTAAATTATTGGTTTTAAGAGTTACAGGCGTCGCATGAAAAGTTCGGGGATACAGGGCGTACCACCCAGAAAATGTACTAGCCTGTAGATATTGATAAACGTCAAACTACTCTTAATATTGAGTTTAAGAAGTGTAATATGTGTATTAAATTTGGATTAATTTTTAAATAGTTTTGAAGATAAGTTAAAAGAACTGAAAAAATTAAAACTGAAACCCTGTATCTCCAAAGCTAAGCGTTTGGCAACCTATGTTTATATGAACTTTTGTCTTAATTTTGAAAGCTCTATCGACTATTAAAGTCCTGCTACAAAAACTGGAACACCCTGTATAGAGTATGTCCCCGGATCGACCTTACAAGAGGAAAATTCTCTTATTTTTGATTTCTAAGAAAATTTCATTCTTGCTGATTTGCCCTGCTTGTTTTCAAACCCCGAAACACAAATTACTTGCTATTTAACTCAAACGGTTCTCGAGATAATATCATTTTCTTAAAAATTCGAGCTTTTCGTAATTTTTGAAGTAAATTGATTTGTTTCAAAGGAAAAATCAAATTGGTCTCACAAGTTTTAATTAATAAATTTAACAATTGATGGTAAAATGACGTTTGGCTTCATCACCGTTCTCTAAAGTTTGCCTAAATTGCGGCTTAAATGGTAAAATTTTGTTCTCCTTGAAGATTCTTTGTAAATGAGATTTACCTATCCCAATTCGTAGTGCCCTCCTTCTTAAAGACAACCTTGTAACTTCTGTTGCGGAATGAACGGCGAGAAGAGTAGTAGCATCTTCTTCATCGAACAACTTCTGTGGCTTCTTTAGGTTGAAAACCGAGCCTGTTTGAAGGAATTTAGTTACCAAGTTTTTTGCTCCGGCATTCGAAATGGCAACCTCCGGGTATTTTTGGTTGAATTTTCTGATAACAACTCGGTAGCACTCTTCCCCAGTTCCGTAACATTGAATTAGATAAATTCTTTGTTGTAAAGTCAACATTATAGCATACAATTCAAATTAGCATGAATTAATTTGCAGTGCAACAGAATTATCACATTTCACAATTTCTGTCAGTGGTGTTTTCAAGAAAATAATATTATCTCGAGAACCGTACGAGTAAAATAGAATGTAATTGGTGTTTCGGGGTTTTAAAACAAGCAGGGCAAATCATCAAGAATGAAACTTTCTGAGAAATCAAAATTAAGAGTATTTTCCTCTTTTAAAGTCGATCCGGGGACATACTATTATATATATATATATATATATATATATATATATATATATATATATATATATATATATATATATATATATACAGCGTGTTCAGCGAGGAATGGGACAGTGCAATATCTCGAGAGCGGTAGAAGATTTTAAATTATGAAAATATTTTTGTAAATATCTTCCAAGGGCGCACATATGTTGGCACAAAGATTTTAATCAACGCCCATCACCGCCAAGTTGCGTTATCTCACTTCAATTTTTAAATGCAATGCCCTATTTTTTATTTCATTTTTGGATTCTATGACATATTTGTGATGACTTTTATTAAGACTCCTACCAACCTATCTTTTGTAGTTTCTGAGAAAAAATAATCCTTGGAATTTTAGCACAAAACGTAATTTCAGGAAGTGCTCATAACATTTGAGTGATACAAACAAAATATAAAATTTTATACCAAATGAAAGATATAAGATTGTTCTTCCACAAAAATAATGCAGATAACGCCGAAATAATGCGATACGCTGTACACTAAATTGTAAGGGGACCAACTTATCACAGTCGGTGATTAAGAATCATGTGAAACATTTATCATGCCATGAAAACAAACGCGTAATGAAGTGTCTGTCAAGTTTCTGTCAGTTTACAGATTCAGTTTTGAAAATCGTGTGTGCATCTTCAAATTCCATAATTATGTTTACGTTTTCTAACGAAGAATATTTTGATATGGTAGTAATTTATGGTGAATGTAGAAAAATACAAGGGCTGCACAAGTATTGTATGCTGCCAGGTTTCCCGATCGACGCCATCCCGGAAAAATACATTTGTTCGTGTAGCAAATATTTTGAGGGGAACCGGTCATTTTCCTCAGCGTAAGTGCGAGAATCGCACAAAGACAGCAACAGATGAAGCACACACCGTCGGTGTATTAGCATGTGTAGCTTATAATCCTCATGTGTCTGTGAGATCTATTTCTGAAGAGTGTGCCGTATCAGTTGGTTCTGTCCATAAAATATTAAAATCTAATAAATACAAACCATTTAAAATTCATTTGGTACACGGACTGCATGCAGGAGATCAAGATCGCAGACTTAATTTTATCACCGGAGTTTTATGGAACTTTATGCGCAAGACCCTAATTTTCTAGGTCGTATCGTGTGGTCTCATGAAAGTAATTTTTCAAACAATGGAATCGTTAATCGCCACAATTCCCATTACTGGTCAGAAAATCCTCAATGGGTAAGAGCAACCAATTTCCAAGTGAGATGGAACATAAATGTGTGGTGCGGAATGATAGATGACAAATTGATTGGCCAATATTTTTAATGGTACCTTAACAGGCCAATGCTATTTGGATTTTCTTGAAAATCAACTGCCTCCTTTGCTTTCAACAGGATGGCGCACCGGCGCACAATAGCGCAATAGTGAGAAATTATCTAAATAGAGTGTTTCCGCAACGATGGATAGGTACAAATGGTCCTATTATGTGGCCAGCTCGTTCTCCTGACCTTAGTCCCTTAGACTACTTTCTTTGGGGACATTTAAAGAGTGTAGTGTATGAAACACCTTCTAGAGATGTAGAGGAGTTACAAAACAAAATTATAATTGCTTGTGCAAACATACCACGAGAAACTTTAAGAGCGGCAACTAGTGTTACATTAATTAGGCGTTATCAAACATGTGTAGAAAATGATGGAGAAACATTTGAACATTTAATTTAATTTGTATGCTTTCAATTAATAAAATTCCAAAATTATTTTTTTCTCAGAAACTACAAAAGATAGGTTGGTAGGAGTCTTAATAATAGTCATCACAAATATGTCATAAAATCCAAAAATGAAATAAAAATAGGGCATTACATTTAAAAATTGAAGTGAGATAGCGCCACCTGGCGGTGATGGGCGTTGATTAAAACTTTGTGCCAACAAATGTGCGCCCTTAGAAGATATTTACAAAAATATTTTCATAATTTAAAATCTTCATCCGCTCTCGAGATATTGCACTGTCCCATTCCTCGCTGAACACTGTGTATATATATATATATATATATATATATATATATATATATATATATATATATATATATATATATATATATATATATATATATATATATAAAACTACACATATCCATGTTTGACAATGATAGTGGTTAGGAAAAACTCCGAAGTTATTGACCAAATACATCAATGTGAGTCCCTTTCTCAGGTAAATTATTCTATAAGAAAATATACAGTTTTTTAAGATTTCTGCTTAAAAATTGTTTACAGAATTTTAAAGGCACGAACGCTAACAATAAAGTCTGAAACTATCTTTCGTGTGAGACTTCCAGTGAATAAAAATATGAAAGTAATAATAATAAATACGTTTATGACTATTATTGTAAGGGTTTTCAGTGGTGTCAAGTGAAGCCCTACCTCAAGGAGCACCAATACAAAAATTAAACTCCTTTAGAAATAAATGTATTGAGTTTAGTTATAATTTACGGTATTTATTTTATTTCGGTGTCAACTCCTGTACGGTATGCTGATGACGGTTTCTTCCTTGGTACAGGGGTTGAAACAGGTTAAACGGATTTGAGCGTCACACAAAGATAAGCTTCTGTTCAGGTATTCTTTGATAAAGGTCACAGGTCTCTTTGACAAACAAAATCCTTGGCCAATGGGTGATGATGAACTAATGATAGGGTTTATAAATAAATACGAGCTCTAGCTAAACGGTGGCGGTTAATATTTCAATGGAGGGTTACCAGTAGCAAAGAAAATTTTACTCTAAGTTTTGGAACAAATGAAACACTTTCAGATATAATTATAGAACGAGTATCTACTTAGTCAGATTCAATTTGGTAATGTAAACTACTCTTTACCTCGTACTCTTAAGAAAAGTAATTCAGCTTTGACTGCAGTGAGAACGAAAAGGACAAAGATAAGGCCGTGCGAACTGCCTATATAACGTCGGCACGTCCGCAGTGGGGTCCCATTGAAAATTCTCAACCTTCCTACGGTGATGCGAGAGCGTCAATAGTTATTTTAATTAAAATAAAATCAATTAATAATTTAAGGCTTACCTCGACATGCTAAAATTATTATTTATGAAATAACGGAGCGACTGATATACAAATTTTACCAATTCCTAAAAAAATTAATTAATCTGTGAAACCGCTTAATTACTAATTATTAACACTGTTGTCAGTTTACAATTTGAAAATTTCAGAAGTCACCTACTTCGTGCACATGTGTTTGTGGTTGCATGCATTTTTTAGAATACAGTTTGTTTTATAAAATAGAATGTAGATTACGATTATACTGTAGAGTTATTTATTTGCTTAATGTTATAGAAATTATTACATGTTTAATTTTAATTGTTAATATAGAAGGTAGCCCAATGGGCTTATTTTGTCTATAATTACAGAATTAAATTTATTCTTAAACGGTAGTCGCAGATGGCAAAATTATATTTTAGTATATTTCCGATTGACAGGTGTTTGATTTAAATAAACTAATCATTCACAAATGTAACGTTTCATGGTCAAACTTACATTATTTAGAAATGCAATTATAAGAGATGATTCGTGAAACTTTAATTGAGGAAAATACAATGAAAATTTATATTTACAGTTAACGGTATAATCTATTAGTTCTTTAAGCTTGCTTATCATCAGTAGTATTATTTTGAATTACCAAACTTTAACATAATTCTTATTTGTCTTTCATTACTCTTTATTTATAATACTTAATTCAAATATCTAACCAACATTTGAGGGTGAGTATATTAATTTTTGATGGACTTGCTTACGGTTTTTGTTATTAAATACGGAACGTTTACAGATTTTTCAAACAGCGGTGCTAATTACTGCATCTTTTATTAGCTGAAAAAAGGAAAAGACTAATCTTCACATCATGTTTGTTGGGTCAAACGTGAGTACTATCTTTCTTACTCAATTACCGTTTAAGATTTGTAATTTTGACTATAATCCCAAGGTAGACATCCGATACAGACTGTATGCACCCTCAATAACGGAATGTATCTACGCAAGTGGAGCCAATCCATATCTTGTTCAGCAGTAGTTACAATAACGCTTATTTCCAACGGATCCATGCTTTATGTGTTTTATTGACTATGTAGCTATGCAACCATTAAGGCTAATTTATTTTAACCTAATGGTTTTGTTAATATTGACTACTATGAAACAGGTATTTCTAGTATTAGTTTAGATATGTAAAAACTGCTCTGATAGCGTAAAAAAACTATAAAGGTCAGTGTGATCATGCAACAAAATACGGTGTTTTTATCACAAGTCTAGTTAGTGACACATAAATTGTAATTAAAACTGTACTATAAAATAAACAGAATATCCCATTACGATCGCTTCTTTGTTTCCGGAGTTCCCTACGGCCGTACCTATCTATTAGATTTTGGTTCCTATCTTGAACATACAACATTGTAATTGGTATTAATGATTGGCTCTGTCAGGGACTGCTCAAGTGTAAATATGTGTAAGTGTAATATACTATTTAAATTAATTTATATGTTTTGGATTACACCCTGTATCGTTTTAATACGCTAGAGAACCTGGCTACATTTAAATTTTTGTACTGAATTACAGCAGTTCGCGTTTGTGGATAAGGATTTAATACCGGTGATATCGTTCATGCGCACGCTTTCCTGTAGAGAACTATAAAAGGGTTCTGTTATTATCTGGTATATGCTTTTATGTTCAAATTGGTCAATACAGGATTTGACCGTAAATTACTATCATACATGGTTTTGGCAGAGAAGCCATACAAGCCAAGCGTTGCATTAAGTTGCAAAGATCCAGCTTAACTTTACTAAAATTTATGTAATTAATTTTTTTAATTGCCCTACAGTAATTAAGATAGGTACAGTTGTTTAAAATTAAAACCCATTTCAAAAGATTGCGCGATATTTCACCATAAATAATTAATTTCTATCCCTCCGACGTAGATGATAAAAAGCATAAAATGCTATTACGTCCGAGAACCCCCAGCCAATCACAGCCAGGGGACCCCTGCATAGAAGCCGGATCCACCCACCGTGAATCAGTTATAAAAACCGCGGCGCTACCGGAAGAAGTCCTACTTGTCCGCGATTCCGCTAAAACTTCCCGTTGCTTCGCTTCGCGGCTACTTTTCTGTTACTTGCTTCGTGATCACCTGCCGCTGCTTGTTCGCGATTCCGTTATCCTGGTACGCTAGCGTCTTCAGCAGCCAGAACCGAGACCTTGACCGCGCGCCTGCCGTAGTTAGTGTCGTTGTATACGTCGCCGACCTGCCCATTACCTCATCCGTTTATCCTGAATCATCGTGCATTTCTAGTCGCGTTACTTCGCCGCCGTCACCAGTCAATTAGCTTTGTACAATCAAACTGCTGGTTGAGTTACGCTAGTTAACAGCACATAAGTTTTATTGCACCACGTTTCTAAAACATTACACCAGACACCTAGAGAAACGACGGGCTGCAGAGCCTGAAGTGATCTAACCGTTCCAGTACACACACACTCTAGAAGTATACGCCGGGCTGTATAACCTGAAGTTACCTTCTGCAACCAGTACACACACTAGAAGTAGACGACAGGCTGTAAAGACTGAAGTTGCCTTCGACACACTACACACAAACCAGGACGTTGCTACTTGGGCTAACGCCCAGAAGGCATCTTCCATTTACTCCAGCATAACGAAGGGTATTCGCTCAAATTCTAACGCTCCCCAGGTAGAACCCTTGATATAGCAGTCGACGGGTTTGGACCCAGAGTCTTAGCAAGGGCTCTCCATTAACCAGATATTACACATACATTACACTTACAATACACCGTCATGATCCTGAGGAAAATAGCAATACAAACAAGCGACGCCTTGACCTAGAGGTAATCTCAATACCAGAAGTCGTATTCATAGAGATCACCCACGTGATCCTCCAGATATAAAGACGAACCCGTGGTGCGTCTACGTGATAAATTACAGTAAAAGTACTCCTGCGTCTCGCAATTGCATTCAAATCACTTACTTGAAACACCTGCATTCCGTCGGAAACAATTCTCAGAGTTGTTCAATTTATTACGCGCAATCCTAAAATGTCGTGTAAACTCGACTCCGATTAATTCGTTTATAACAATTAATAAAAGCAATCTTTAATAATTATTAACGTAAAAGATCGTGATAAACTCCGTCTTCACTGTATTTGTTAGTTAGAGTAAGTTTCGCTAATACGAAAAGGATACGCGTTTAACAAAAATAGACGTTTTGCCTAACCATAAGGAATTAATATATTTATTTTCGGGCATAATTAAATGTTAGATATTCATTTCATTACTGTAAATACGTTCTACATTAATTAGAATATCCTGAGATTAGGTGTTTAGTTAGGTTACATAGTTAAACGCGAACGTACAATTTGCATTTAATACATGTAAATAGTAACCTGTCCTGTATAAATCATTCCCAGTACAGAGCTCATCCAGCCAGTGTGAAAGCCAAATCAAGTATAAGAATAGTCATGCGCCAAGGTTACTTTAAATTATTGACTTTCTCGTTGACCTGCTTAAAGACACCAACGCGTTCGTTGCCCCAGCTTATCTAAGATATATAGAATTTTACATAGCGCCACCTGAACAAACCTAGGCTACCGTGTACAGGGCAGGCTTGAGCAATCGTAACAGACAAAATTAAATTGTCATTGGTAGGATTTTGGGTCATAACACACCAACCGTTGAACCAAAATAATTTATATTTCCACAGAAACGGCTCAGGATCCAGTGCGAAACACTACCGTCCACGGGGACCATCCAAACGGGCGCTGCTAACCAGGACATCCTGAGAAACACCCAATCAGATTTGTTTTGTTATACTATTGTAATTTTTCGTTATATTAATGTTATTTCCTGTAGGTTAGGTTATCTTAGATTTATAAAACAATAGGTAATATACGTTTAAAATAGTTTTGTTGTATTATTCAAAGAGTACAGTGTTGAGCACAACGATACGAACCACCCCGTCTTGTTAAGACAAGACCCGATTTGAGCTAGACCGAGGTAAATTAAATTGAACCCTTTTAAATTTAATTATTGTAAAGAAAGAGGCGTTACAAAGTAGCATGTAATTTGTTACACTATTACATTTTATTAATATTAATTCTGTTAATTTTTAATTGTACGAATCTCTTCAATTTCTGATTCTAGACACAACGAAATTAATTGATCAGAAAAACGTTCACTTAAATCATCCTTGTGTTTGTTTATACATTCTGTTGGTTTGATTTTAATTACTTATATTAATAATGCCCTATTGGGACTTTTTATGATCAACAATGCTTTCTGAAAAGTTAGTTCTGATGGATATTCCATTAGCTCAAGCAGATGAATATAATATACTATGACGGTTAGCTGGTATCCAACAAAAATGGCAATACACCTTCTTTAAAACATTTCAATGACATGCCCACGACCTAAACATTTTATACCTGCTATATCTATAAATTAAGAATGTTGCGTAGAAAACCTCTTTGTCGCTGAACATTCTGGAAATGTCTCAAGCAGTTAAAATAGTATTAATTGCAAAACATTTTTTCTCGTTTGCTATGAGACTGTCGTTGAAATAACCTCTGCCCGAAAATTGTCTTTTGACAATTCTTATATATAAAAGATTTTATTGTTAGGTTAGGTTATTACCTAACAATAAAATCATTATATAAATGCTCAAAAACTGTATGGGGCTGCAAATTCAGCACATTATTCTAGCAAGAGTGCTGACAATTGTAACGATTACGTACTTTCCGAAACAAAATCAACAAGTTCATATGCACATGCTAGAGATACAGACGACGATAGAGGTAATCAAAATTCGACCCCAACACAATCGTTAGACGGGTGTTACACGCTCAGTTTGGCGTCAGTACAGTCCACGTCCTTGATCATGAATAGATTGATGGCAAACTGATTGACCTATGAACGACAATACACTATCATTCAAACTGTCAGTCGTAATCGAGAACGCGATGGATCGCAATAAAACAAAAGCTGCTCTTGCAATAATAATAGCTTTTGGTTGTAAAAACGTTGTAAAGGAAACGATGGTCTAAAGAATGGCTATTGAAAAGAGTTATATACACATTTGAATTTATTAAATGAAATAAGACACACGAAGGAAGGTGAAGACTACCCAAATTATTTTCGGATGAAAGATGTGTGCTTTGATAACCTGTTGAAAATGGTTAAGCCATATTTGACAAAACAAGATACGATCATGAGGAAGTCGATAAGTGCGGAAGAAAAACTAGCTGTAACCTTACGACACCTTGCTACCGGAAGGAATATTAATGATTTAAGATTCTCAGTTATAATGTCACCAGCTGCTATCAGTCAGGACATCATGGACACATGCCAAGCACTGCTTTATGTTCTTCAGTTTTCTATCAAGGTAAGTGAAATAAAAATTACATTTTCTGTAAGTATCGTATATTGTACCAAGTAGGTAGTAAATGTTGAACAAATAAAAAAACTAAACAATAACATTAAGTCAAAAAAAACTTAAGCAAAGGTTTAACAAAGTTAAGCAAAATATTTCATAAAGTACTCGTACTTATTATTCGTTTACCGCGAAGTCAGCAAATAATGATGAGGCAGTGGAGTATGTAGAGTCATCATGTGTATCATATTCAAGCGGTATAGATGAAGATGAAAGAGGTGTAATCACATAGTTAGGAGATGGCTGAGATGGATGTGGAGATCAGGAATGGTAGGCAGGAGATAGCACAGGGAAGGTGTATTTATTTGTACTGAATTACTATTTAAATTTCCCAATTCCGCGTCAAATAGGATATCATTGGTTGCTTTCTTAGCATATAATTTTGAGTTGGGTCAAGGCGGTTTAGAGTTTCTGCCCATTCAAATGCAATTGGGTTATCAGAACCCTTGGGTTCAGATAAATATCACTTTCCCGTTAAAATAGCTCGTTTTGTTTGGCAATTATACTTTTCATCTTTTCGTCGCAGGTCGTGGCGGCGGCATGACTGCATTTGCAAGGAAATAGATCCGTAAGAAACGCTTTCTTGCGATTCTCTTTCTTCTTGTCCTTGTGGTTGTAATATTTCTGAAGTAGGTCCATCTGAAGTATTTGTGGATTCCTCTCCATCAGTATTGAGACTCTGTAAAAAATTATACTGACATTTAATATTTATTATACAGATGCCGTCGACAGAGGAAGAATGGAAAAATATTGCTTCTGATTTTGGGAAAGATATCAGTTCTGGAACTGCATAGGAGCTTTAGACCGCAAGCATGTTGCAATTCAAAAACCGAAACATTCAGGATCATTATACTACAACTATAAAGGTCACTACAGTATAGTTCTCATGGCATTAGTAAACTCAAAAAAAGAATTTATTGTGATGGATGTTGGTGCTAATGGCCGAATATCCGATGGCGGTGTACTATTTTACACTAAATTCTGGGAGCTTTATCAAAAGGTGATTTAAATATACCACATTCATCGGAAATACCAAATTCAGCACAAAATTTCCGTATGTTTTATATCAGACGAAGCTTTTGCATTAGGACAAAATTTAATGAAGCCCTACCCACAAAATGCATGTAATACTGACCGAAAAATATTCAACTACCGATTGTCGCCAGCTAGGTCAGTTGTAGAAGGTGCCTTTGGGATACTGCGATCAAAATTTGGAATTTTCAGAAACCTATATGTTTTGAGGCCAAAAGCTGCAACTATAGTGGCAACGTGCTACTATTTACATAATTATTTAAGAAAACACAGCGAAGGCTGTACTTAGCATCAAATTGGAGAATCACAAAACCAGATAATGCTGAATTACTTGATTTAGAGCCCGCTAGCATTAGAAATTCATCAAACGATGCGAAAGCGATAAGAGAAAAATTCTGTCATTATTTTAATAACGAAGGAAAATTGGATATTCGTAAAATAAATAAATTAATTATATATATATATATATATATATATATATATATATATATATATATATATCTGATATATCTGTTGTATATCCTGTGTAAGTGTTTAATCAATAATATATAATGTTTGTAGGTTAGAAGTTTTAAAGTTTTTGAGTTTTTCTCAACAAGTACTTACGCCCGACCCTAGCAAAATAAAAATCTGGAAGGATTTACTAGTTACATTATACTCATAATTCTAGAGTCGAATAATCACGATTAAAACAGGGCGTTTGCTGTATAAGTACATGTAAACAAGAACCTATATAAACAAGAAATCCTTACCTGAAGTTTCTCGAATTTATCCAAAAACCGAAGATATTCAAAGGTCCAACTCTTCGGGATATAAATATCATCTGCCCCAGCCCATAATCTTCAAGACGATTCTTTTTTTCAGTTCTCGGAGGTAATTCGAGCGTAATGTATTTATTTTCTTTTGACATCATCCAAGGTAGTCTGAGGTTTAGTTTTGTATATAATTAACAGCTTCTCCAAAGCTTCATTCCTCTTGTATTTATTAACGTAATCTTATTTGTTTTATCCTAGAGAATTGGCAATGTTTCGAATGTAATAATAAAATCCTTCTCCGGTTTCAATGGCTGCGTAGGCGGCGAAGCGTCTTCAACACCTGTCTCCATAGCTGTCTGAAAGGTACTGACGGGAGACATGAAACACAACATACGATCAGTCTGATGTCAATCCACAGCGGACTGACGAAAATTATTAAAATATTTAAATATCCATCAGTCTGGTCCATCAGTCCATCAGTCAATGAATTACACGATCAGTTTGCCATCATTCTGACCAAAATCGTGGACTGAATTGACGCCAAACTGAGCGTGTAACACCGTCTTAGTTTCAAAATCACAACAAATCGAATCTTCGGAAAACTTACGTTTTCAGAAAATCCTGGTTTGAAGAAACATCTTTCGTAATGATGAAGTTATTCAAATGATGGTAGTAGACACGAATCGTTACGCTCAATAATGTTTACCATCTCGGCAAGTTCGGCGTAGAACAGGAATGACAAGGTGAGATGACGTAGATAGAGACCAAATGAAAACATTTTTGTTGTTCTTATAACTACAGGCTTTATTACATATCTGAATATTGAATACAATTGAACACTATCCTCTGCTCCATATTATTAATATGAGTTACAAAAGATTTCTATTATTATTAGAAGAATGGCGTGTTTCAACAAGAAAACTGCAACCGACGGTGACAGGTAGCATTACAAAATTACAGAAAGTTTATGCTCCGGTTGAATCAGTTTCGATAGAAAAACGATGATTTCCTATAGAAGTAACATTTTGTTTCGACAGTATAATCGGAGGAAGTCCCAAAAGTTTGGTATTAATGTTTTTAAATTATGTGAGATGAGCGGTTATGTGTGGAGCTTTGTCACATACTGTCATGAAAGGTGATGTGAAACGATATCTGCTGGATCGCTCAGGATCAGTAGTTGTTGATTTGTCCAGAATAATATTAAACGAAAGGACAATTGTTGATGTAGAATAGCAATGGCTACATACATAAATAACATAGAAACGTATTTATTGCTGTAAAGTTGTACATTTTAGGTAACAACATGTGCTGTAAATTATTCTGTAATTTTCCAAAATTTACATTGTAAGATACATTTCAGTTTAAGGTGGCTTTTATTTCAAGCATTTATTTAACATTACAGTAGTAATAGTTTTTACTCTTTCGTTTAATACGAATTTTCTACATCTGCTTCTTTTAGGGTTAAAGTTCTGTTCAACACCAGCTGACTCAACACTTTCACTGTCACTCGCTGGTGTAAATTCGTCGCCGCTGTCCTAGTATGAAGACGGTTCCTTTAAATCGTCCAAGTTAATCTTTTCACACTTGCAGTTCCAATGCTTTAGTGCTCTTAATGCCAAACTTATTTAATTTAAAAGATCAAATTTCCCGAGCAAGCGAAGCATAATTATTATAATGGACATAACTCAACTTATTAAGAAAATGATAGAATATTAAAAGTACTACGTTCCTTCACCTAACATCAAGCATGCTTTGAAGGTTTGAATCAGTTATTGGGATATTTAAATATCTATCTTCAACGTTCTTGATGTGCTGGTTTATTAGCGCTTGAAATACTAACTACAATCTTCAATTCATTAAAAGTACAGTGACCATCCACAAAGAGAATTACGGGAAATTCAAGAGAGTATGGATGGAAAACATTGATAAAGGGCCTCTGCAGTCATCCATCCACTTTCGCTGCATCCAAATGGCCCTATTAGTGATGAAGTGAAAATTTTCTACGAAATTAAAATTTTGGACCTCTAGAAATGGACCCTTATCATCACGTTGTTAACGTTATAAAAGAAGGTCTAAATTTGCATCATATTTGTTACGTTATTGTAACGAAATAAGTAGCGTTGGGTCTTGAAATGTTAACCACGAAGCTTCTATTTGTATTCAGTGTAAAAGACCCGCAATTGTTTTTATTTTGAATCGACGATGAGTATGCAAACCACGAAACGTCAACTTAGTTACGCCGTACGTCGCTTTGTTATGATTTTTCGAAGCTCTACGGACTACATAACCTCAATATTACTTATTCTCAAACCGGTCTGGTTCTTTCTTTGTTCATTACCGTATTTCCTAAGTCTTTACCTTTTATTAATGTTCGTTTTATAGTTTATTGTTGTATACTAACTTATTAGGTTAATAGTAGTTTTAGTACATTTATTTATATTATCCTAACGTTTGATCCTTAGTTTAATTTTGTCTCTGTACCTTGTTGTTTGCAATAATTGTATATTAACCTTACCTATTTACCCTTAAGTTTTACTTATTGCTAATCCTATTAAGTAGATAATTTAGTCAATTCAAACCATCCTTATACCGTACTATTCCATTCAATTTTGAATACTTCTACCGCCTTTTATACTAATTTTTCACATCTTTTTATTACCTGCAATTGATTTGCATTTTATACCTGATTGTAACCACCGATATAACAGTGGATGTAAAGGTTTTCCTTTCCCAAGGATTCTGCACTGGAAGAGAAATGGTTGAAATTAATAAGGTGAGTAGTTATTTCCAACTAGATCATTTTTTCAGTTGCTTGTGATCAGGAGGGCTAATGGGACACCAAATAGCTTTTCTTTAGTTTGTGCTTGTCACTTTGTCGATGGAAATAGCAAAACACTGCAAACGTTATTCCAATGTAATATTAACACAGTTTCTACATCTACAACTACTGTAGTACGAAAACGTCCGAAATGTCTAGGTAAATAATACAGTGGAAACATAGAACTCATTTATTTCTTGTATATGTGTTTTTAGTAAAGAAAATGAAAATACAGCTAACCATAAGTCTACAATTGAACTAAATCAACCATTAACGTCCTCAATGTTAACTGAAGCTGAAAACCTTCTTTTAAAAGACGTTAACACATTGCAAAAAAACTAGAAGCTGCGTTTTTTCATATGTAAATTTATTGAATAACGATTCCCTTATATCGATTTACACTGGGTTTCCTAGGGTGAAATTTCTGAAGTGGTTTTCAATTACCTAAATGAAGCCAGATCAATTACTACAATGGATGGACAGTGGATAACATCAGTAAGCGTAATTATGACATTAATGAGACTAACTTGTTACAGAAAGGCTTGGCAATAAGGTTTAATTGCAGTGCAGCTACTGTAAGTAATATCATTTATACGTGGCTATTCCTATTACTTAACAATATCAGCGTGGGTTTCATGTAAATCAATATAATTTTAATACATAGTAAGTGCTTGTATTACAATAATAATTATACTACACATAGAGAAAAGTAAGTTTTCAATATCAGGTACAATATCATCCGGGATAGCAGGTTCTGGAGACATAAGCCACTTCATGTGAGTTGGTTCACGTAAAGACTTCAAATAGTTCATTAACTGCTTTGTCGTCTATTGGTGCAGCAAGTGGTGAGTTCTTTTTGATATTCGGAAACACTTATTTGCAGTAACTGCTTTATCAATACTTTTCTTCCTCAACCAACTACATGTTTTATCGGTTATTGATAAATTATAATGGACAAACAAAGCTAAGGCCGCCATATGATCACAGATGTCTAAACCTCTTGGGCAGTTACATGAACATTTTTCAATTTCAGTGCTTTTAAAAGAATCTGAAATTCACAAAACGACAAAATTAAAATTATATGAAGTGTGAAAGCTTTTCTTTACCTCTACTCTATAAACTTTATTCTTCATGGTAGCCTTCACATCGCCTGTAATGCAATCTAAATCATCACCAATTGCAAGTTTACTAACGTGTCCAGGAGCAAGAGCATTTTCTGCTTCCTTAATAATTCTCTGCTCAGTAAGATATGCAGTAATGGCCGAAATTGGGACAACATATGCCTTAGGCAACCTTAGGTATTATAAACTTATAAGGTGGAAATAGATATATGAGGTATAAGTACTTAATGTGTTAAAATGTACGTAAATAAACTAAAACTGCAGTATAAGAATCGTTTAATTGACGAAATTATCTACATAATCAAATTAGTAATAAGCAAAACTAAAAAAACAAATAGGTAAGGTTAATATACAATTATTGCAAGCTACAAGGTACGAACACAAAATTAAACTAAGGATTGAACGTTAGGATAATATAAATAAATGTACTAAAAGGTACTATTAACCTAATAAACTAGTACACAACAATAAACAATAAAACGAACATTAATAAAAGGAAAAGAAGTAGGAAATACGGCAATGAACAAAGGAGTAACGAGAGCGAGTTGAGAATAAGTAATATTGGATTATTATTAGTTTTGTTATGGGCGAATAAGTTCAAAGGTAAATACGTAATTAAAAATTATTAATTTGATTCATATTTATATTTATTACATATTTACCTTTGAACTTATTCGTTCATAACAAAACTTATAATAATTAATACTAATCAAGTTGCTTTGGTATGTGTGAATCCTTGCGATATTGCAGACTCACATTGCATTAGTATAAGTAATTTGATTGTTATGTCATTATATTTAGAATTTCTACATACATAAAGACAAAAAAAAATCAATTGGGGCTTGAATCTCGATAGCGCAGTTGGTTAGCGCGGAACTCTAGCAAAGTACAGGTCGTAGGTTCATATCCTACTCGAGGTAAACTTTTTATTTATGTATTTAATAAAATTAATAATTTTAAGTAATATTGGAGGTCATGTAGTGCGGAAAACATCGTAAAATCATAACAAAGTGACGTATGGCGTGACTAAGTTTACTTTTCATGCTTTACATCCTCATCGTCAATTTGAAATAAAAACAATGATGGGTTCTTCTACACTGAAATTTTTTATTACACATAAAGAGAAGCTTCGTGGTTAACATTTCAAGTCTCCTCGCCACTTACTTCGTTATAATAATCTAACAAATTTAGACCTCTTCTTAATAAACCTTAACAACGTGGAGATAAGCGTCATTTCTTGACGTCAAAATATGAGTTGTCCAAAATCTTGAATTTCCCAGATAATTTTGACGTCACACTAATGGGGTCTATTCCCAAACAGGATCAAAGTGGACTGCAATTCTGTGATATGGGTAAACTACCATCTGACAACATATCTATCCACACGCCAAAATGTGAATCGCAGTGATGCACCCTTTTGATTAGGCCGTATTTACGCTGTATACATTCATTGATCCTTTCTTTGATAATACTTTCCTGTTGAAGGACAAATGTCAAATCCAGCCTTAACCTCCGTTGAATACCCTAGACATATCCGATGTCACATCCAATAAACCTGTTTCAAATAAGACATTTTTGAATTTCTGCACACCATTTGCACATATATGATTCGCAGGTACACGAGCTCGCAGACGATATCACTGAGTTGACTATCATTAAATGGATTTTCTCTGGGAACTGCTACCAACTTCTGAATGATAATCAGAATATATTTTTTACGTGAGAATCCTTCATTGTCATTTCAAATATCCATCGAGCCAAAGAAAGACTTCTAAGGTTAACTTTGATATCCTATATTTCTCGGCTCTGTTCATCTCGTGATACTTGAGAGCTGTTTATTCCAAGCCCACGTCATATCTACGACGTTTAGGTTTCTGAACCAGTAAGCATAACATGTCCAATAACAGAACTTTGTAGGCCAGGCAGTTATTGGACAGTAGTCTGATGACTGTCTAAAGTACAAGGAATTGCATTAGTTATTTAGTAAGTTAGTTATTAGTACTGTACGTGAGATTTTCACCATATCTAGAGGACACAGTTATTGGACATTCGGTCCAATCACTAGACGTATCAGTATATCTTCTAGACACAAGAACAAAACGAGCAGTTACTATTGTCTATGTGCTACTCTCTATACGAAACAAACTGAACCTCGGTTCATAGAACTCTTATTACAGCCGAACAAATGTGAAACGTTCAATGACCACATTGTACTGTCAGGTTTACTTAATTTATACAGAGGAATTGGTATTGATGGTGGAATTCCAATACTCAATTTACAGCTCAATCAAACTTAAACAGATTCCAAACAAAACAAAATTTATCACACTTAATCAACGCCAATTTAAACAAGTAAAATAAAGGAGGTTATTAAATTTAAATAAACTGTAATGCTTTACACAAAAAAACCATGTTGAAATAATATGATTACTGGGACCCTTGGAGGTTAGGCATTCCTCTTGGCACCAGTGTATATCCATGGCCGGGACCACCCTAATGGCAGGTTCAGCTTATCTTAAATCATATGATTAATCTTTCCTAATACCTCGGTCCAACAAATTAATCTCGTAGGTTGATGACTTTTACTCGAAACTAGGGATTTGAGCGCGCTATCATGAAGCACTATAACTCACTTTGTTTATACCGGCCTAATTAAAAATTTGTGGTGGAAGGTTTTATGATCCTAATTAGTGTTCTGCATAACTTGGAGTATTTGAAAGTTTTATTTTCAATTACGATTTTTAATTGACCTTTGAACTAATTAAAACATCGATTTTATGGATGTGTGAGCTTTCTTTACAGTGGATTTACATGGGTTTGTAAAATAATATAAAAAGCTTTTATATTTACTAATGGATTGAATTCATGGAATATTCACGATTGCTATTAAGTTCCTTTCAATGAAATTGATCTCTGAGAATTACTTAATGTAAAATTATATTCAAAATTAAATTATAAGTTTACTTAAAAGGAGAATTAAAAGATTTTCTTAAAATAACGGGAAACTGTAATTGATTTTATGAATAAAGAGATGAGCAGGAAATAAAATATAATTTATATACATACAAGGTGAATCTCAAATGTGTGTGTCGTGTGCTTTGGTACATGGATATAATTGTTCCGGCAAATAGGAGTGTTTGGAGGAATAACTTAGGGCTTTCGCTAGCGCGGGTTGTAGTAGTGTGGTTTACACCTAGAACTCGGTAAAAATAATGTTTTGGGTTTTGGGTTTTCACCGATAACTCAGGAAAGGACAGAGCCTGCTGTACGGTGGTTGAAGCCACGCATAGTTTATTTGTATGTGTCGTCTACACAATTTTGTCACCTGTAGATGGATGAATGTGTATTGGTGATGTATCTGACTGATAGAATCGGGTGTTTTGATATATTCAGTTGGCGGAGAAGAGGATCAGGCTAGTTAGATTTTTCACTCAAGCGATTTCAGGTCTGCAGCGGAATTTTATACGGACGAGGTCGTATGGCAGGGAATGTTTCGCAAATTTGGTTAGCAGAAGTTGAAAATGGTGGGATTGATGCCTAACTGACGGATCTCAGACATGTAGGAACACAATCGCGGGTTTGATGGGAAATAATTACGGAAAATAGGAGTTTTTGAATAAGGATCTAGATATTTATAGAATTTTTGGAAAATTAGTCTTATTGGACTGAGATTCCAGAACTTAAAAAGGCCCTGGTTTTAGGGCAAAAGACCTCAAAACACCTACATACGTCCATACAAGCACCTTTTTACTTATTATTGTGTATTTTGTGCATGTTTGTAGAGTATGGGTGTGTATATATACGTGTATTCTTGCACTTTTTGGGTAACTTATCTTTTTGTCTCTTTGGTTTGAGGGTATATGTTTGGATTTTACGTGTAAAGGTGTTTATTTTTTCGCTTATTGCATCTATAGCGACAAACATTGCTATGGAAGCATGGTTGCACGCGTGTACCCTATGCCAGTCGGGACAGCGCGCCACACTTATAATGGACTCCTTAGTATTGGTTCTCAAATTTTATGAGCTCGGTAAAAGCTACCAGTTGCCCTCTCTGTATCCTTAATCCATTCTCATACTACCTCTCCTCTTGACCTCGCACCTTCTTATTGAATTGAAAGTCCAAAATTAAAAAAAATAGCCAAGGTTTCTAGGGCAAAAATACCTTACGTTAAAATGCTGTCCTGTTTGATCTCTGGGAGAGCAGGAACGATGTGGCCTTGGTCATCGAATCGATTACTCTAACATGGTTTTAGGTAGAATCGTTCTACAGGTGATCTTTACATGTAACCCAGTTTGGAATAATATATAGAACAATCCGGCAGTTGCAGTCGCTTTAGATATCTCAAAATATTTGACCAAGTTTGGTATAAGTGATAACTGGTCAAACTCGTTTGGATTAACAACCTTCATCAGGGGTGTTTGCAGTATTCTTAATAAAGATGAAATACGTGCCGTAGTTGACAGATTCCTTTCAACGGAAGTTGGCATTAGGGCGGGCATTTGGGCGTGCCACGGAGATCAGCGATTGTAGTTTTCGCAGTCTACTCATAGTAGTAAGTCACATTTTATTTCAAACCAACACATTAAAGCTGAAATTGCCATATCAATCAAAGGCATTTAACGTATGCTTGAGTGGGAAGTAATATACTAGATAATTTAATGCTAACAAAACTTAAGGTTGCCTTGTCGCCTCAAAAAGATTGATTGTTTCAGTTGTATGTATGAATGGCTCAGACCTTAAGTTTTCAGACTCTATTACTAGGTAAGAACTGACTTTACGTTCAAATCTATATTATAATCTTGTAAATAACCCGTCCTTACCTCGGACATACAGTTCTTTGAGCATGAAAGAATCGTTTAATTCTCTCTTGTACTGTCGCGTTACAATGGTGCTGGTGAACTACTTTCTTTCATGGCATCTCAGGTCACCTTTGCTGGAAATACTCCATTCATATCACCAATATGCAGTATAAATCTCAATCTGTGATACCATATGGGCGCAATCCACAATATTCTACCCAAATTTTAAACTCTGGAATGCTCTTCCTAGTTGTTGTTTTCCTCTCACTTATGAAATGAAAAATTAGAGTAGCCGTTCACAGGAATCTCTTTGCAATAAAAATTCCACTATGTATTTCATTGAGTGTTCCTGAGTGCTTTATATTGTTAAGCGAAACTTAGCCTGTTATTTAGCACAATTATTTAACAAAAAAGCAAAATGTCGACTCGTTTGTATATACAGAAGATTATTCGAGAAGAATTAGGTACCTTTGACCTACAACGGTGCTTAGTGCGAGAATCGAGACAACACGCCCCAAAAACGTTAATACTTTCCTGAAGCTAGGAAGTAGACCTGAGTAACAGAAATATGCCTAAAAGTAATCGCGTTAACTGAGTTTTCCCCCTTCTAACAAATTATTTTTAAAAAGGAGGCAATGTTCTATTGAAGTGCTCTTGAAAAGGTAAATAAAGAATTATTTTAGGTGTGTAAAACACAAAATAATTCAAAACAACAAAATAATTATGTAATAAGAAATTCATTGCTCATAAATGCTATTATTGACTTAATGGTATTCATAATGTTATTACACCTGCTGGACATAACCCTAAATAAAACCAGTGCTTAATGTTGGTACTGCTTTTCTTCCCTTTATAACTAATGTTACCGGTAGAATTGAAAAAGTCCTAATTAATCATGTCATTTGGACTGTTTTTAAACCTACAAGAAAAACTAAAGAACATTCAATGTCATCTAAAGATGATTCAAACCCATTATCATCTTCTTCGAGAACAATTGGGCACCTCGGTGCGAGAATCGAAACCCCACGCCCCAAAATACGTTAAAACTCTTCTGAAGCTAAAGTAGTCCTTATTAAAGAAATATGTCTAAAAGTAGTCGTGTTAACTGTTTTCCCTTTTCAACAAATTATTTTTAAAAATGTGGCAATGTCCTTTTGTTGTGCTCTGGATAAGGTAGGACGGAATTATTTAAGGTGTGTAAAACACAAAATAATTCAAATAACAAAAATAATAATAATGTAATAAGAAATTCATTGGTGATAAATTCTATTATTGTGATATTGTTATAAGTTTTTGTACAATTTACAGAAACTTCTATATTACGAACTCGGTAAATTTGAAAAAAAATCCACAGAGAAATTTCTTTATACATATATACAAAATATATATTCGCAAATTTCTGATTTTGTACATATTATGCAGAATTTGTTATTGTAATGTAGATATCATCATTAGAACACTGTTTCTTACAATACGATATACTATACAAAGTATAGTCCAGGATCTTCACGTTTGAGGGCGATTCAATCTATTTTGACAATTTTGGCATGAGTGCGTGTGCGAGCGTGCGTGCGTGCGTGCGAGCGTGCGTGCGTGCGTGTGTGCGTGCGCGTGTGCGTGTGCGCGTGTGCGTGTGCGTGTGCGTGTGCGTGTGCGTGTGCGTGTGCGTGTGCGTGTGCGTGTGCGTGTGCGTGTGTGCGTGTGTGTGTGTGTCGTGTGCGTGTGCGTGTGCGTGTGCGTGTGCGTGTGCGTGCGCATGGGCGTGTGCGTGTGGGTGCGCATGGGCGTGTGCGTGTGAATAGGCGTATCTGTGTGCGTGTTACAGGTTAAATACCCATTAGAGCATCAGCCCGTAAATGAAATTTGTGCCACGGCATAGTTCAGTGGTGTAGCCGGGGCTCTTACTAAAAGATGTAAAGGGCACTCGCAGAAACTCCTAAATCGTCAAAATCAGAGAAAAATTGTCAAAAAGCGGCACATGTTAAAAACACTTATGGCAGGAAAACGTAATGATCTGATGTTAGATTGACCTAACAGGAAACCAAAACCTTCAGTCAAAATAAACTACTTTACTACTCAAAATTCTATTCCGAAAATCTCAATGCAAAGCTTATCTAAACTTCACTTAAATCTCAAGCTTCAACTATAAAACCGCAAAACATCTTTTACTCTAAACTTATCACCGAAAAAAGCAAGATGGCACATACGCCAATTTAGGCACTATCAAAATCATTACGTTAAAGCTTATGTTACATTATTAAAAAAAAATAATTAAAGTGACCGCTATGACGTTGTATAATCTCAGCAGTTACCACAAACAAACTACTCAAAAATTTGGATTTAGGTAAAAATATTATCACCGTCAGAAAGATTAGGATTTACAATATATGTACACTTACAAAGAAATAATACTCAACTTGTACACACTATATATGTATTAAGACAAGAACGAGCATGGAAGTATATACAAATCAGGAACATGCTTGATCACCTAGGGATGTAACTCTTAAAATACAATTTCTATAATTAATTTGGAATTATTCCTGCAGGATTCCATTAACCACCAACTAATCTATTTCATAAATCGTAAATTTATAATTATCAACGATGAACAAGGAGAACGCCGAACATTTAAGTTTTACAAATCATACTGTGCGCAAACTTTATGTAACGTAAACAGAATGAAATAATCAATGCACAGTCCGATATGATTATTGTACGAATGAGTATACCTTATACATTGGATTGATCTCTAAAGATAAACGTTACTTAAATAATCTCAAACAAAAGGTATATTCTTTCGTCTGCCTAATACCAACGGTACTGCAGTGGAATTAAACAATATTTCCTCGATAAAATAACCTCCAACTTCTTACTTTTCTTAAATCATTTTTACACAAATTTCGTCCACGACAAATCTTTAAATCAATGAACTCTGCTTCCATTAATGTATGTACCATCCATCTTACTTTAACACTTAATCAAGTATATACATTTATGCCTTGCCTGGATGTTGGACTAAGACTCTTTCGGCTATGATATGTTAAGATGCGTATATATGTTATAGATTCGTTACTACACTGTAAAACCAAGTTCTAAGGCTGTAAATATAATATATACAATATTAACTGAACCTTATATCAAAATAGCACCACATGCAATTGTTACAATAAGTTCAATCATTTTTGATAGTATTAATAAAACTCAGATTTTACTTTGTCTTCTTATACATTTCATGTTAGTGTCCCGACACTAAATGTAATGTACTTTCGACTATGTAAATTTATTCTATGGCCTTAAAGGGACAAATTAATAAAAGCAATGCCACCTTGTTTTAAACAGGCATTTGGCAATAGAATCATCATAATCATATATTGCTTTGAAATTAAATTAAAAAGATAAAAATTGGAAATTCAGTGCACAATTTGGTCCCCTATAAACATCATAATACTATCAAGGTTTTCATAGGGATAACACCAGCGGGCTCGATATCTTATATTTCACAAGCAGATGATGGAATCACTCAAAGCGATTTGTTCTGGAATTAACCAAAGTTCATATGGGCTTTAATTTATTAAAACAAGTAACAAAATACAAATTTCTATTGCAATGTCGTAAAGGCACGAATACGTGTTCATAAAATCTAACTAAATTATAACATCCACTAATAATCTTCAACTATGAAATATTTTAACATTATATACCAACAGTACAATAAGTCAATTATCACGATTTACGATTTTTCTAGAAAACACTCAAAAATCACAGCAAAACACGTAGCTTCCTATGAAACGGAAACACAAGTTGTCCAAGATCAGCTGTTAGAAGTGGAGCTTGTGACGTCGATGTGACGTACTTGAAAATTCCTAATTAAGCATTATATTTACAGCGAGTTCTGTCATTTGTGCATGCGGCAGCTTTGTACACGCGAATATCACCCATACATCAACCTTCTTACTAATTCTCCAAAACAAAATGCAATGAATAGATCCAACAGAATTGATGATTGTCACTGATTTCAACACCTAGTCCATCTTCTATTGACGAGATAGCGGTATCTAAGTACCTGGGTGTGTGAAACTGAAAATATCCCCAAATCACATATGGGTTCCGGAAACTTCTAGCCTACGATAGTTCTAGCACCCTCGGTAATGCTTAAAAGTTCAACCTGAATTCGCATATCGTGTATATACGGCTACATCTTAACCAGAACTATCTTACATAGACTTTGCCATATTCCTTAACATCTCCCACTAGGGCACCTAAATCTTAATCACGTCAACTTTCCTCAACCGAGACAAAATATTATCGCTAAATTAATTTCCTAGTACTTATCGTAGCTCAAATAAATTCCTCCCATACTACAATGATAAAACTTAGCAAAAGTGATACGTTATACTACACTCAGAAAGATCGCCGGCTCCACATACCAACGAAACTACGCGTGAACGTTATCAGGAACAATATAGTTTTAATTTTCAAACTTTTAAAACTTACACTATTACAATTTCAACTAACCGAAATTATTATCGAATAATCTATTTTAAATACAATGCATCACTTCTTTAATTCTTTAAAAAAATTTAATTTCACTCTTTCAACTAACAACCTGAAACTTAATATTCCCAAAATAACACCCGTATCACCGCAAGTAAAACGTAATATTACAAATAAAATTCCATTTATAAACGTCTCCAAACCAAAAAGCAGGTGAACTTAAATGGAAGCTTGCAAAGTTTACTCATTTAAATTCGAAAATTAAAAAAATAAACAAAACAACCTATTTATCGTATGTTCCTTAAAAACTTCACACAAATTGACAGTAAGTGTGCGTGTGCGTGCGCATGTGCGCGTGTGTGCGCGTGAGTGTGTGACTTTGAATGTGTGTTGATGTATGGTAGTATCCACGATAACTACAGAACGATCAAACTCGCGCACTTGAAATTTAAGCTTTATTTCATATCTCCCTGAGCTGATTAGATTTTCGGAGGATCTGAAATAGCTGCATATTTCAAATAAATTAGGATACCGGCGTAGCGTTATACAAATTAAAATTACCTAGGTATGTGAACAGTTTTGATGACTCGTAATTCGGCGGCAAAAAGGTGGAATTTATGCGTTTATCTAAATTTCTTCTAGATTTGAATAATTATCAACTTTATAGAAAACGTGTAAACATATGTTTTAAAATTAAATTTTTGTGGATTCTTAAGAAATTGCGTTATTCGAAGCCAACTATGCCTTAAAAATAATTATATAACATTAATATGCTTAAAAACTGTATTGTTAATATTTTTATAGAAGCAGGCTGATTTGAAATTCTTCTGTCTTACATTAAAGCCTAAACGTCGATTTTACACAGTTCTGCATGTTTTCATTAAGAACGTATTACAAAAGAGGGTGCATAACTACCCATAAAATATTCATTGTTTCATTTCTTTTAATTTTCGCATTATGGGTGGGAAGCTAGTGTTCCTCGCCAGTTATTTGCAACTTATTGAATTTACAACCCTAAGGAATCACTTTTAAAATGTTTGAACAAATCATACGTAAATTATAGTAATTGTGCCTTTGTTTATTTAAGGATACGTTATCAAAAGTCTAAAATTATCTTAAATAACAAGATATATTTTTAAATAAAATGTGAAACCGTTACATCACTGATACTAATTAAGTAAAAATATGAAAGTAACATTAGTGATTGTTTATATCGCGATTACGCTTGCTGGGTCAACCGTAAGTACTACCCTCTTACTCAATTACTTTTTAAGATTAACAATTTTGAGTAGAACCCCAATGTTGAAGTCCGCTACAAACTGTTTGCATCTTCAATAACGGAATGCATCTGCGCAAGTGGAGTCAATCCATACCTTGCCCAGCAATGGTTGCAATACCGCATATTTTCAACCGATCCATGTTTTATGTGTTTTATTAATTGTGCAAGTATTAAGTCCAATGTAATTTACCCTAATGGTACTGTTAATATTGAATACTATGCAACACGTGTTCCTAGTTATAATTTAGATTATGTAAAACACTGCTCTGATAGTATAGCTAACTATATAGATCAATGTGAACGTGCAACAAGGTTTGGTATTTGTTTGACAAGTCTAATTAATTATACATAAATTGTAATTTAAAACTGTACTATACAATATATAGAACATTCCATTACGTTCGTTTCTTTGTTCCCAGGGTTCCCTACTAGAGTACCTAGATTAGATATTGGTTCCTATCTGGGACTAACAAGTTTACAACATTGTAATTGGTATTTATGATTGGCGCTGTCCCGGACAGCTCAAATTTAAATGTTTGTGGGTGTAAGATGTAATTTATACTATTTGAATTACATTACATATGTGCAACAGTGAATACGTTGGTTAACTTTGCTTCATTGAAAATGTTCTGCTCGATTACAGCAGTTCGTATTTGTGAATAAGGTTTTAATGTCAGTGATACATACAGTCTTTCCAGTTGAGAACCAGAGTTATGTTACTATCTAGCATATGGTCTAATGTGAAGTTTATTAAAACTTTAACTCTAAATTATATGAGGTTCTAGCCGTGAAACTATTCAAGACAAACCTTGCATTAAGTTACATCCCGTTTGTTACCAAGTTTCTGCTAATTTTCAGTAGGCAATTTCAACTGCGCTGTAATGGGCAGAAACTTTCGAATTAAACCCGTACACTTTAGGAGTTTGAACAAATTAAATCGAAAGTATATGATATCTAAATGGGTTTTGTTGTATGAAAAAACAAAATTCGCACGCAACAGTTGGCCTTTAGGGCGACATCAAACAAGCTAGCAAAACAGTGTCAGCGGTAGAACGTGAAATCGGTCGTAATTCGCAGTATATTTTGTCGAGTCACCTAGAGAGAAAACTAAAGTAGTAAAAGCACTACATTGTTTTTTATTCGATACAGTGAGAAAAAATTCCTTACAACTTAAAATAACTGCATAAGTCTTCCTTTCATTATGTCAAACATGAATTTTAAATAAAATGAATGTATTGATTTTACAAAAAAAAAGGAACAATGTGATTAGTGAAATATACAAACTGTAAAACACAGCAAATGAAGTGTTAGGGGAACTGTTACTCCTTCTGGTAGTATTCAGGACTCTTTCTAATTGATGCTTATCTACTCCGCAAATAGCATGGTTCTCGGTTTTATAGTATGACTAATCATACTGCGCAATTCTTTGTATACTTTGCACTGAATCTCATGTTTGGTTTTTTGAAATTTTTTTAAACCTTTGTCGCGTAAATACTGCATCAGCCTAACATTTGCGATAGTCATGGTACTGGCTACTTAGTGAATCTGAGGGTGACAAAAGGCAGGTTCTTATTAAACAAATTAAGGAGATATGTTTAAAAACTTACTTTTCATCAATATTATGCATCTAGTATAATGAATCTAAATCTATACTACATAAATCGCTAGAATCACATCAGTATTAGAAAGATCCATACCTTTTTATAACTAAGTTATACTGTCTATTGCCCAACTTTAAATTAACTTTTCAGGTTTCTTGATTCGAAACACCATTACAACAGTATACTTCACTAGGTTATATTAATTCTTGATTTGATACAACAATTAAATCGATTAGTGTCGATGAAGTACATGGTATCCGGGTAGGATATTGCACTCTCTGTACTAAATTTAAGCTAGATGTCATATTAATTAATAGTATTTAAGAAATCGATATTAAAATCTTCAAAAAGAAATATAGTATTGTATTGTAGCATTGTGTTACTAAGCGTACTTTCTAAAGTTTTGTATAAAATGATGTTACACCAGATAGAAAATAAAACTCTAAAAGAGGAAAGAAGACGAATATAGTCTAAAGCGAAATTGTATCTTATAGGGGTGGAACAAAATATTCGTTTCAGCTGCTCAAATCGGTAACGGTCATAGGTCGACGGTATTTGTCTAAAAAGAAGGGGCACCAGTAAATTCAAATCATAGTTTCCGAACAACAACGCACCGCCTAAACTGCTTACAACTACTTCAGCTTAAAAAGTAATTTGAGACGTATAAACGTACACAAACAACGAACATAATCAGGCCCAGAGAGCTGCATAAAAGCTGACTAGCTTACAGCACACCAAAAAAAAATACATTTTTGCACGATTGAGCATGTTCGATTATTTACCATATCTGCTTCCAAGAGAGTAGGATATATTTTTTGGTTGCGAGGCGCAAAATTGTCGGTAAGATTTTTTTACCGCCGTCTTTTACTTACCAACGTAAAATTATATATAGGTACTATATTTCAAAACAATAAGAACATGAAATTAGGACAGTCGGTTGGTTAAAGTAGGGCGGTTCTATCTTTTGATTTGCTAATTACCACAAATTTATGCTGTGTTATTTTCACTTAACATAAATAATAAAAATGCAATGTAAAACTAATAAAATGATCTCGGACGCCAAGTTATTTTTTAATTATGCTCGGAATAACTAAACCGAGGTATACAATAAAAATTTACCAAAATGTAAAAATAAAAAATATACAGACTATGTTTATTAATAGTTAAATTTAGGGTTATATAAAATATATCTTAAAATTAGCCTTAAATTACTAAATTATGGATATAAATACCTGTTCGAAAAAATTTTGTACACAAACTTTTAATAACCTCTGGTATATAAACGATTACGGAAATGTAAACCAATGGTGATGTCATCTTTGCACCAATGTTGCGCAATATCTCGAAATAACAATGCTTTACGTTGTAAACCACCAAAATGGAATTTTACTTCTTCATAAATTTCTCTTCATAAAATTTTGAATCCAATGTTTATTGCCTTTTGTTGAAATTTCAAATAAAAATTTAGATCAGCATTGAATGCAAAATTGCAATCATAAAATGAAAGCGTACCTAAAAGTAGAATTAAATGTGCAATAAAATAAAATAAAAGTGTAAATCAAAGTGTCAAAAGAGCCTGCAAAGAGCAAATGTTTTAGATTTTAATATAATGCGTTAAATATATCTTACCATTAAATCAATGGCATTTTCACAAAATTTAAGCGGAAACCCAAAATAATGGCTTCCTGCATCTAACAGCGAACCACAAGCAGTGAAAAAATGGACGCTTAGGAAGTTGGATGATGACGCATTGCGCGAAAATATGAGCAGGAAAAAGTAATTTAAGAAGTGGAGTATAAACCTTTAAGAAGATATGCACTTAAGTTACACCAAAATACAAATTAAGTTGCCTACCATATACTTATAGATCAATAATAATTAAAATGTTTCTTATATTTACAACTAAATGACGAAGAACATAAGTTACGGTACATTTTAATACAACTCAAAATGGGTTGTTACAAAATAAGATAATTAGTGGCGCGAATAATCGATGGAAATAAATAAATCAAGCATCCCCAAAACTAAAAATGGAATTGTAATAATAATAACATCCGGTGTTCGAATAGACCTTGCAGAAAACAAAGGATATGTTTCTTATAATGCACAAAAAAATTTTATTGTAATCTTTCAGATACCCTTAATATCACTGTCAAAATTGTTAGCGGAAGACGTCGATGGGAGAATTTTTCACCTGAAGTGAATTGTTAGCAATATTGAAAATTAAAAATTACTCAAAACTTTTTATACCTTACGTGTATTTTGTTGTATAGACCACCCACGATACGCGAAAGTACAAATTATAAATAATTACAACATATCTTACACCAAATTCGAAATGTAACAATAAGAATAGTTGGCTCTAGGAGTTTTAGGTAGAACTCTGCCACTTTTTGCACATAGTGAATGTATGAAAATCGTTTTCTGTCACCGAGGTTGATAGTAAAGGTGTATAAAGAGGATATATACACAAACAAGATATCACTATAATTAGAAAAACAAAAAAAGAAATAAAGTAATTAGCTTTTGGACTTTTAAGCGGTGTATTTTCTATTTATATTATAAATTTATTCGTTTCGATAACAATTACAGTTATCGTCCTCAGTAAATGGTAGTATATAAAGAGTTGCTTTGTTATGAAAACATGAGAACGCATGTATAAGCCTGATATTAATATAACAGTTTGATAAACGTATAGAGCTAAGTATGGAATCTAATTTTAGTAAAGGATAAGTAGATCTTTAATAAATTAAGTATTATTAAACTGTCTTGAAGGTAACAAATCAGAACATCAAGTAGCGGTCGAAGGTCAAATTAAAAATGTCATGAATAAAGAGCAAATTTAACAAACTTAATCAAATTATGATGTAAGTGTAAAGTTGTGAGAAGCTTTAATTTGAACTTAATAAAAGCACTCACAAACAGAAAGTTGACATTCCAATTAAATATCTAGTAGGATCTAGCAGGAAATAGTTTTTGTTAATAATTGTAGTGGTTATTCTACAGTGAAAACACAATGTAGTACGTTTAGTATGATTTTTAATTTTAACTACATATGTTAAACTACTACAGTGCAGTGGTAACTAAGGTATAATTGGTAATGGTCTAGGAAAATACAGCAAAATCCTAGACATAACAAGAGCTAAAATTGAGATTAAGATGTATAATTGTACCATTTTAAATTATAAGATGTCAAAACCTATTTCAAGAGACATTTTATTCTTGCCTACAGAAGTTATTAGGATGTTTATATATCTCAATAGCTTCACTTTCTAAACGAAAATAATGAGATTGTCTGGCCAATATTTCCGTATTATTAATAGAATGTCATGACTTAAATCACTTGAAGCATGATTGACATAATCTACAAAATCCAATATCTCAATGTTCGTTACGTCTCGTATCAAAGCTGGGATTGTGGTTCCAATACATACTTTTCCACAAGAACATACAGTCCGGAAGATGACAATGGACTAAACATGCCAACATTAAGCATTAGTTTTTCTTTATGTTTACGTCTAGCAGTATCATTAATATCTTTAAATGATTATCCATTAAATTAAATTGTTAAATACAGGATCCGCCAGTTAAGCAAATTTTGAAGTACACAATTTTTTCAGAAAATGTTTATTACCAAACTTTTTACAGGTTTGAGTAGAGGAAAGTGTGCCAATTCCTCTCAAGCGAGAAACATGTTTGTATAAACACTTTTCTAATCTAGATTGAAAATTTTCATTATTTGGCGTGCAGGACAGATCGAATTCGCTCAATTTCGTGTGTAATGTTTATTTTAATTCCGGTAAAGTTTGTGGTCCCCAAAGGAAAAAATCACACGTTGAAAGATCAGGGAATCTTGCGGGGCACGAAATGTTTGAAATGAGTAGGCTCGGGAAAAGTTCCTTAAAGCAGTCATAGATACGCAGAGTATGACTTGTGGCCCGTTCTGCTGAAAATAATTGATGTTCGGAAACCTAGGTAACTCTTCCGTCACAAATGTTCTGATAATGTGTGTAGCGGTTTGCCGTAACAGATGTGGTGTTTGCTCTATCGTCTTGTAAAACATATGGCCCAATAATACCAGATGATGAAACTGACACCACACTGTAATTTTCGGACTATCTAATGGTGTATCTGTCCTGGGACTTTCGTGATCCAATGGCGACTATTCGCTTGTTTACATATCCGTTTAAACATAAATGTGCCTCATCCGACAGAAACGTGTGGTGAATAAAGTTTTCATCATCATGTACACGTCGCAATATTTATTCGCTGAAAATCCTGTGAGCAACTCTTAGACGACTTGAATTTGTAAGGGTGGAAAGATAAGTCTTATGTAAAATTGTCGTTAACGATTAGTCGCTAATGTTTAGTCAGAAGCCTGCTTCACTGGCGAACGCACCGGACTACGTGTTAATGCTATTCGCACTCTATCAATGTTTTCCTACGTTCTTAAAGACCTGATTGCCCTTTATGCTTCCAGTTTAATGTGGATCCAGTTTCTTCAAACTTCTTATCTACTGTATAATTGCATGAGCGATGGCACACTTCCATGTTGTGGAACATTGAACTTATTACGAAACAATCGTTGTACCGAAGTCACACTCATATTTTTATAAAACGATTTTACGAAAGACGCACGCTGAACGCCTGATCATTCTCCATGTTTCTTTTAAATGTCAGTAACAATAATCAAGTCAAGGAAACATTGACTTTTAGCAAATAAAATTAGACCGCAAAGTATCTTGATCTTTCGGCATGCGATTTTGCGGATTTTAAGAGCGGGGTATATAGTAATAGACTACAAACCTTACTAATTTTTGCAGTAACATTAGGCCTTAATAGAACATTACGTTAGTGGATTTTGGTGGACCATATAGTTTGGTGTAAGAGCTTCAGAGTTAGCAAGTTTCTTTTAACGTCTTCAAATACTTTAATCAGTTCTTTGGTTATCAACGGAAACTTGTTTGTAGGATCTTTTGGTAGTTTATTGGATAAATTTGATAGAGGTATTTTTTATCTACGTTTGGAAGTTTCATACATATTAAATATAGTAGGTTGGAATAAAATTGGTTGACTAATCTTTAAGTACATGGAAATAAATTTTGATAAATTATTTCAACAATGTAATAAAAACCTGTTATAAACCTTTCTAATAATACTTTATCAAATGATGTTACTGAAGAGTTTTCTAATGGCGGAAACTTTGCGATAACACCAAGAGTAGCAGCATTTGAAAATATAATCTTTTCACATATTACGTGAAGCAAAATCTCCAAAGAGCAACCTATCCTTTCGTAAGCTCAGTACTTTACTTGATCTTAAACGTAGTGAAAATATAGTAATACTACAATCTGATAAAGGTAATGCAACTGTTATATTAAATATGAGCTAATATAAAACAATAGTAGAAAAACTGTTGGAACCACAGTGAACTACCGGAGGATCGTACAAAAGGTTTCTTTGTAAGCTAAGGCACTTGTTAATTACCATCTATTCCGTCCAATTTGAAGCTCTTCTATCAAAACTATGTGATCTACCAAAAATCCATAAACCTAATGTTCCTTTAAAGTTTATTAGAGCAATCTTGCAAAACATCTTACATTTCTATTAAAATCACATACAGGTAAAATATACTGTATTTTAAAAATACTGCCGTGTTGATTAAAAAATACGTAACTTAAAACTGAAGAGGGTGATAGAATGGTCAGTTTTGATGTTGTTTCACTTTCTACAGAACTACCTCGAAAAGAAACTATTGAATATATTGATCATATTTTTCCAAAAGTTGTAAAGATTCTTTCTCAGCATTTTGTTACAACGACTTATTTTCAGTGAAATAATACATTCTATGTACAGTTAGATGGTGTAGCAATGTGTAGCCCTCTTAATCCTGCTGTAGTAAATTGTTACAATGGAAAATTTGAAACATGGGCGTTACAAGATGCACATAAAATTTTTAGTTTAGTTAACATATGTAGATAACACATTTGTTATTCGCAGACATGGAGAAAAAGCACTACGTGATTTTTAATTTTGTAAGTATGAAGGAGTAAACTAGTATAAATTTATCACTCTTAGCAAATTAATATCTAACACTAGTAATACACTATGTTTTAAGGTTTACCGAAACCCGACAAACTTCGATAGATAGCAAACAACAATTCACGCCAAAAATTGATGTAATTAAATGTTTAGTGGAAACGAATTTTGTTATTCTGAGTTCTTTAAAGATGAATATATTATTCACCAAAATCACTACAATCTAATGGATATTCACCTAAAGTTATTGATAACATTATTACACCTACCGGAACAATAAAACGTAGCTTTAATACAAAGCGTACAGAGCATATGGATTTTGTAGATTAGCTCAACCAGAGAAATCTGCGGTAGCTCAACGTGCATTAAATAATTTAAATCATGTCCTTCAATATGATAAATTTTTTAACATATCTTAAGAAAAACAAAACATTTTCGTTCTGGTTTCAGTATTACTAACATGTGGTTAATTACAAAACTATACACTACACTAAGGTTGCCCTGATATGATTTCACGCCATCAAGCAAATATTCCTTCTGTTTAAAACATAATAAACTAATTGGTTATATATATATATATATATATATATATATATATATATATATATATATATATATATATATATATATATATATATATATATATATATATATATATATATAGACCAACCCGTAGTGCTGTACAAATGGATCTTCGGGGAAGTGGTAGAATTATAGACAATACCCTTCTTGCCACTGGAGTAAATGGAAGATGACTTCAGAATTAAAACCCGCAGTAACGTCTTGGTTTGTGTATATGTTGGTAGAAGATAACTCCAGGCTTTACAGCCCGTCGTGCATTTCTGATTGGTGTTTGCATGTAGTGTTTGTGACAGATGACTACAGGCTTTACAGCCCGTCGTGGCACCTTCTGATGTGCGTACTGAACGGTGAGATAACTTCCGCGCTCTGCAGCTCGTCGTGTCTGGATGTCTGGTGTAATGTTTAGGTAATGTGTTGCAATAGAACTTACGTGCGGTTAATCTTAGCGTATTTCAACCAGCAGCTTGATTGTATGGCGCTGATTTATAGGTGACGGCGGCGAAGTAACGCTACTAAAGATACACGATGGTTCAGTATGAACGGATACGGCCATCTACAGGTCGGCGGCGTACACTACGAGAATAACAGCGGCACGCGCGGTCTGGGATCTACCCTTCTTCTTCTTTTTCTTCTTTTCGGTGCGCGTCGCGGCCTTTTTATAGATAATTCGCGGTAGGTGGGTTTCTGTATAGGGGTCCTCTGGTTGTGACTTGCGGAGGGTTCTCTGACGTAAGAGCGTTTGATGCTCTTTGATATCTACGTGGAGGATTAAAATAATTATTTGTGTACAATATCGCGCAATCCTTTGCGATTTGTTTTAATATTATGAAACTACGTAACTTTATTACTGCAGGAAACAAACAAATAATTAGTTACAAAAATTTTAGTAAAGCCAGGCTGGGTCTATGCAGCGTAATACTTTCACATATTTCGAGAATTAAGTTCCGCAATTGATTGTCATTTTCAAAATTGTGTGGGTAAATATAATTTCTGACAAGAGCTATTATATCGGGATCTTACTCTAATATGTTCCAGTCCATCTTGCTGGAAACCTTGCCGATAAATATTCCTGGAAGGCTGTGCAATTATGTCCCGGAACACCGTCTTGTGAAAACCAATAATCTTCAATATCAGCTTGAGGTAAATCTGCTAAAGCTTCTTCTATTTCATTTTCTAACAGATTCTGGTAGCATTCAGAATTTATAGATCCGTTATAGGAAAATGGACCTATTATTCGAATTCCGAATATTGCAGCCCACATATTAAAACCGAAACGGTGTTGGTGTCTGCGCACTTTATAAAGGCTAGGATTGTTTTCCCCAATAGGAGAATTTCTTCTGTTGAAAATTCCATTACTGGTCACCTGACCTGCATCCGACGAAATGATTTTATATGGAAATTGCTCATTATCTGCACATTGCCTAGTATACAATTCACAGAACTCTCTGCGCCTCGCTGAGTCCCCTGGTCGAAGTCCTGACAAATTTTAAGTTTAAATAGACGCATTTTTCTTTTGTAAAATAAAATAAGCAGTAGAATGATCCACTCAATTGTTTGTTCAATGCGTTGTATAGAAATTTCTGGATTTTCCGTAATAGCTAACAAAACATTACTTGTTTTTTTCTTCATTGCAAAATTTTTACGGGAATTTACAGGCATTTTAAATACGACATGTTCTATTAAATTGACTGACAAGTTCCCAAATGTGGTTTTATGAGGCTGCTGTCTCACTGAATATTAAATACATGCGTTCCGCTTCATTGGAATTTCGTGAAAGTATGTAACAAGATAGCATATCATATTTTCCACATTTGAAAATTGCGCCATACTTTTTGATAATAACGTCCACAAATTAACTATTTCACAGTTAAATACTAGTACCATCTCAATACACAATTGTAATACAAAATTATCATAGATACTGAATTACTTCAAAGCGATCTATTTTTGTTTTTTCAAAGCCGCCTGTTTTCATTTATTCTTTTTAAAACATCACATCGTTGTTATGATGTCGCAGATAGAACTGCAAGGTATTATTGATCTTGGGAGTTTCATAATAAACTCTTCATTAGCTTGGGACAATCAGTTTTTTTAAATTATACGTTTGTGTTTTTGCAGTTTTTGATAATGATCATTTAAATAGGTAACCTTAATGTTAATTTTACAAGCATTTCCTTATTTTATAAAATATTAAACACAAAGATCTTTTCAATACTAAGTATCCAAATCGGCCAAATCTAAGGATTTAATCAAAGTGGTTACTGATGGTGGAGAAAAACTTTGGAAGTTTTCCAGTATTTTGTAGAAGATGCAAATTTGTCTTTGCAAGGTAGCCATTCAATCATATATTTGTTACTCGTCCGCCAGAAATGTTCTGAAAGCTAGCAAATTTCATCCCTATAAGATTACGTTAGTTCAAGAATTGTTTGAAAATGATTTTGATCGCAGGATGGAATTCTGTGAAATCATGATGCACAAATGGGAAGCTAATAATAATTTCGATATTGGGCTAATGAAAATCCTCACTGGATGCGTGAAGTACATACCCAGTACCCAGAAAATGTTAATGTTTGGGCAGGGATAATCGAAAACCAAATAATTGGACCTTTTTTGTTGATAGCAATTTAAATTCGGAGACATACTTGCAACTGTTACAGAATTAAATTTCACCGGAAATTTTTCCGAACAGATGGATTGGTGAAAGAGGTGAAGTAGAATGGCCCCAGATCTCCTGAGATTTGACGAATGAAGTTTTTGTTACAAAACCTTATAATATAAACGTATTAAAAGAGAAATTACATCTGAGTGTCAACTCATAACTGCAGCAATGCTTCAAAATGTAACCAGTAGATTTTATGACAATTTGATGCACTGTAAAGCCGTCCAAGGAGGTCACTTTCAGCACTTAATTAAATAAGTTTTTGTTCAATTTTACTTTTTTTAATTAAAGATATATGTGGTGTTAATAAAAATCGTTAAATCGTTTAATCTAATCAATTTAGGTATAGCACATCTCACAAGAAGTCAGACTTAAATCTTATGTAGAATTTAAAACTACCAAAAACTATTTAAACCGTTTAAAAATTTTACTTTGCTGTATACCGGATTTGTGACGCATCCTGTATAGTAAACACGGTTTTAAAAGATATACAGTGCGTTCAATATAATCGGACGCACCAATAACTTTTGTATTGCGTTTCACAAGAAAGTGTTTAAATAGCTTTTATTCATTTACAAATACTCTATTAAGTGCTTGGTTTAGACCGGAAGCGCACATAATTTTATTTTTAAATCACTGTATATATATATATATATATATATATATATATATATATATATATATATATATAATTTGCATTGCCTATTTTCTCTCAATACATACATATAAAATTCTTATAGGGTTTTATAAAAAAATTAGAGAAAAATGCCATCGAAAGTTTTTCAATTTTATTATATGATTAGAAAAATTAAACAAAATCAGTTATAATTAGCGAATGAATTGTTCAAAGTTGCCACCATTCTGTTCTAGACATACTTCTAATTGTCGCCTGAGTTCATGGTCAGTTGCTTTTTGATTTGCTGCGTAGTTAAATTAACACATGCAGCTGTAATTTTATTCTTTAAGTCTATAACATTTAAAGGTGGATCGGCATACCCACTGTTTTAAATGAGCCCACAAGAAAAGTCTAACGGTGTAAGATCCGGTGATCTCGCAGGCCATTCTACCGGGCCGTTAGTTCCTATCCGTCGTTCATTGAACGTTTGGTTCAGATATTCTTTTACTATCAATGCGTTGTAAGCTGGAGCTCCATCTTGCTGGAAATACAATTGTTGTCGCAGAATTTTATTTTCTCATCCAGAGTGCCATGACCATCTTAAAATCAGTCTACATACTTAACTCACTTCCAGAAAATGCAAACTCACTTTTATCTTTGTTAACTTTTTACTAGAACGTTCTAAACTTTATTTTTGCCGCATTATCTGAGAGTTGTTTTTAAAGCAGCACAATTTTAATCATTGCTTTGCGTATTTTCCCAATTTTTCAGTCAACGATTGAACAAAATTTATTTTAAAACAGAGTGCAATAATTTTAAACAGTATTAAAATAATTTAAAAAATTAATAACATTAACAATAATGTAACATTAACAATAGGTATTAGATTATAAATTTTGGACATTTTAACCACCAATTAAATTTACAAAGTGATGCCCTTCCACCTCTTGACATTTCTAACACGAAAAACGTTGTTTTCTATGACATTCCTAAGCATGTCGGGGTAATGCTAGCAAGTGCCGCTCGTATACGGTTTTCTAAGACGTTAAGCGTTGTTGGCGGTGTTCGGTAAACAATCTCCTTAATATGGCCCCACAAAAAGTTAAGAGGTGTAAGGTCAGTCGAACGAGGAGGCCACCGGATCGGTCTACGGGTAGAGATAACATGTTCTCCAAATCGTTCTTCTAAGTAATTTCTCACAACAATAGCGTTGTGCCGGCGCACCATCTTGTTGATAATAAAGGTGTTGATTATTTACTTCCAACGGTAATTCCTCCAAAATTTTCAATTTCATGTTGTAAAAACCCAAATATCGTTCTGCATTTAAATGCCCTTGGAAAAGAATCGGTCCCAATACGAGTACCAATTATTCCAGCCCATACATTTACTCCAAATATTTTGATGTCTTCTTGAAAATTACTGTATAGTACGATACGATGTAAATAATCGGATATATCTTCAAGAAGCATAATTTGCAATAAAACAATTGGTGCTTTTATAATTAGTATCTGCAAGTTTTGTTGCTCGCTTATATGCGGTTTTAGAAAATTTTCTTCGGCAAGAACGAGTAAGTTACCGGTGAATTTCTCTGATTTGTTAGTAATACCTGACTTCTTTCCTAACGTTTGAAGACGTTTTAATTAAGACCTGAATTATTGATGCACGGAAAGCATTTCGATAGATTCTCACTTGGCCCGTTCCATCTAAGGGTAACGAATAAAGATTATTTACTTACATAATGTTAACTACCTTCTCCTTTTAGGTTCAACGAAGTACCTCCTACTTTTAACTTCAACGAAGTACCTTCTGCTTTAATTTCAACAAAGTACCTTCTCCTTTTAGCTTCAACGAATTACCTTCTCCTTTTAATCTCAACGATTTAACTTCAACTAATACCTACATATTATCTACATTCAAGTACTATTCTGGATTAACTTCTGAATCGTAACTAAAATAAAACAGGATCGTGACAACTTCTGCATATGTTCGTGATCCGAGGGCAACAATTACTACCTGCTTATATAAAGGTTAAATTATTCTTTTCTATTATCACATGAGATTTAATTGAATAACTATTGTGTAAACCTTTAGACAAGTAATGATAAAGTACACCTGCTAAAAGTAATGTAAAACAATTAGTCAGTTACAATAATATCTTAACCTATATTTGTGTACCTGTTATCACTATATCCTTATTTCTGTACCATCAATCTTTCACTTCACAACCTGTTCTTTTACCATTATTTTCTTCCCTCATTTTGTTTTGTAATTATAATAGTAACATTTAATTGTACCTATTTTGGCTGCCATTTTGTGTTGTGCGCAGCGTCACTTTGATTGGGATGCGTAAAATTAGCTTAACGAACGTTATATAAACATGTTCTTATTGCATTTGGTGTAGGTATATTATTAACCTTTTTTTCTTTCTTGAAATTTATGCAATTATTAAATTTCAAATATATTTGATTCCTTATTGTTTAAAAGATAAAATACTTGCTGAGCTATAAAATTTGTGTAATATAAAAATTTATTTCTTTATTATCTGTTTTGTGTAAACCACCGCAAGTTGTTTTTTAATTATTTGGTAATAACTTACACTTTGTATAGGCCTCGATATATGTTCTCTTTTAGGTATACAAAGGAAGGCCTTCCCTTGAAAAGGGGAATTGTTTAAGTTTTGTTTAAAAAAAAAAAATTAAATAAACCAATTACTGGTTCAGGTGACGAACCCAATTATTTTTTTTGCGAACGGTATTTAATTTTCTCTTTTTGTACATTTGGGATATTAACATCAATTGTTTTTGTTGTGGATTAATTGGATCCACACCCTCAATTATTTAGTTTTTGATTGTTAAAAATAAAATATACAGTTGTTTTTTTCGCACTACAGCAGTGTTATGATTCTTATTTCCTCTCGTACTTCCCTTTTCCTACAATCTCCTTGCTCATTCCATTCTACACCACTGTCCAAGAGTCGGGACAGCGGTGAATCTTATCTCTATCTAGGGAGCGGCTCTTGACGCCGGCATATTCAACATCCTTCTTTTCTCACCCCGCCCTCATTCGACACTTTTGAGCTAGTTCGATGTACTCACTAGCTGTGAATGAGCAGAGATACATTCCCTTCTTCCTTTTCTTCCAGCTCCCCTTTTAAACACGTAACAAACTATGTAACAATGTGACTATTAGGCTAATTGATTTTATCCTAATGGTTCTCTTAATATTGACTACTATGCATCACTTGTTCCTAGTATTAGTGTAGATTATGTCAAAAACTGTTCTGATAGTTTAACAAACTGTAAAGGTCAGCGTGATCATGCAACAAAGTACGGTATTTGTATTACACGTCTAATTAGGGACACATAAATTGTAATTAAAAACTGTACTGTATAATATACAGAACATCCCATTACGATCGCTTCTTCGTTTCGGTACCTATTAGATTTTGGTCCCTATCTTGAACATACAACAGTGTAATTGGTGTCTATGAGTGGCTCTGCTCAAGTTTAAATTTGTGTAAGTGTAATATACTATCTAAATTAATTTGTATATTTTGGATTACACCCTGTATGAGCAACTTTTGAACACGCTAGATAACCTCGCTTCATTTACATTGTTCTGTTTAATTACAACAGTTCTCGTTTGTGAATAAGGATTTAATATCAGTGATATCATACGTGCACTCCTTCCTGTTAAGAATTTGATGTAAATTACTATCATATATCGTTTTGGCATACAAGCCAAACGTTGCATTAAGTAGTATGTAATTGTTATAGTTTCATTTAGTTTTGCAATAGGTAGTTTGTTTTATTCTTTTATACTACGCAAATTACAATGTAAAGGTTCCTCTGATTTTACCTAGTCCACTGTACCTGTATCAGAAATCGCCAAGTATAAATAAAAGAATATATTTACATATTTTAGAAACGTATGTATTACATAAAAAGAAGCGTAAATCATAGTTTATAGTTAACATACAACTATATAAGTTAGAAAAAGGTAAATATTCACAAGAAGCATATTTAAAGTAAAAGTAAATAATGATTATTTACAGACGTCCTACTCGAGCTCTTTTTCTGCGAAAATACTTCGAGATGATATATTTTTGCGTAAGTTTTGACTTTGAAAACTTCTTTCTGCTGTTGCTACCATGACGGGGATCATAAAACCAGCATATAAGCAGTTTTACATTGGTAAGGTTTAGCTATACCATTAAATTTTATTAATATTATGAAAATGTAAAGTTTCACCATTATCACACATAATAAAATACTTATCCTTTTTGGGTTTTTAATGGTGTATTATACATTCTAAACGTTTCGTTAATTGTTAAAGATCTTGAAAACAATTTTGTCAAAGTTGAAAAATTAAAACATAAACATCTGCCTGCTATTAATATTGCAGTCTGAGAAACATATAAAGTCAACTATAGAATTAAATTTAAAATTTAACAATATAAAGCCAACTCTAGAATTAAATTTAAAATTTAATTCTATAGTTGGTTCCATACGTTTCTCAAACTGCAATATTAATAGCAGGCTGATGTTTATGTTTTAATTTTGAACTTTGACAAAATTTTTTCAACACTTTAACAATTTTAATAGATATTACTACTGACAAAGATAACTGTAAGAGTTGTTGAAACGTTTAGATTGTATAATTTATAATACACCCTTAGAAAACCCAAAAGATAAATATTTCAATATTAATTCTTTTAATTCCTTAATTGAATGAATATCTTCAATTTCTGATTCTCGGGACCCACCGAAACCAATTGATCATAAAACGTTCAGTTAAATTATCCTTGTATTTTTTATAAATTCAATTGGATTAATTTTAATTGCTTTGTTATATATTGATATTAACTTATCTGGTTGTAAAATTTCAAAGACAGGATTGACAAGACACAAACTATTAAGCATTTCGATTAGAAATTCTTTCAATTTTTAGGATAACTACACTAACTCTTTTTATACGTTCATGACGAAAGCAGGCAACATTGTAAAACAAAACAATAATCTATATCAGAATGACGTTTAAAACTTTATGTCAGATAGACATCCATAGACATAAGTACATGTTACCGTAAACAAAATTCTAAAGCATAATCAATCACACTTTTATAATTTTTACATTGATTCCGCTTTACATTAAAAACTCTATAATAGATATTTATGTATTAAGGGCATAATCAGAAGATTATGGCTCGAGGGAATGTTAAAGTCCGACGCGAAGCGATTTATATTCCTGCTTAGCAACAATGACATTTCCGTGCTATAAATACCACATTACGCCCGCATTTGGGGCGTATGAAGAACATTATGGTGGCAAAATAAAATAAAGATTATTTATATAAAATTAAATTTTATCTAAGAAATAAGTCTACACTTCTTCTTATAAAATTAGTCATTCAGATTATGAAAACTTTTTAACACTTAAATCTTACGTGTGCGTGTGCGTGTGCGTGTGTGTGCGTGTGCGTGTGCGTGTGCGTGTGCGTGTGTGTGCGCAAGCGTGTGCGGGTGAGCAATCGTATGCATGTACATGTGCGTGTGCGCGTGCATGGGCGCGTACGTGTGCGTGTGCGTGTTCATGGGCGCGTACGTGTTCGTGTGCGTGTGCTTGTCCGCGTGCGTGTGCGTCTGGGTGTGCGTGTGCGTGTGCGTGAACGTGTGCGTGTGGTATGTGCGTGCGTGTGCGTGTGCGTGTGTGTGTGCTGTGCGCTTGCGTGTGCGCGCGCGTGCGAGTGGGCGCGCGTGCGTGTACGTATGCGCAAGCGTGGGGTATGCGTGTGCGTATATATATATATATATATATATATATATATATATATATATATATATATATATATATATATATATACAGGGTGAGCTTTTTCCTTTGAAGCATTGGTATCTCGAAAACTACAAGAAATAGAGATTGGGTTAAATAGGGAAAAAGTTGCAGTTTTATGAACCTGATTTAAAGACACTTTCAGTTGTTGGAATAAGTTCATAGCTTACTAGATATTTACAAAAAAACTAAAATTTTGCATTCTATTTAATTCTAAATAACTCTGTTATTACCGATCAGAAAAAAATGTAGAGGAAAAATGGTAGTGTTTTTATGCTTTATCTACTTTTATTATATCTCTTGTTATTCCAAACTTATGATATAAACTTATGTTTTTTAAATGGAAGGTACAGTAGGCTGTGCCTTTATCAGATGCGCACAGCTTTGTAACGATATCGGATAAGACATATTTATTTTTAAAAATAACAAAGTTATAACTATTTTATTATTGATTTATAGTTGGCCATTGAAAAATTAATTAATGATTATGGTTTTGGCAGTTTACACCCTCACCATAATAAATACAGTTTTTTTCATTTCAAACTTTGATGAGCGAAAACAAGTTTTGTGATTTTTTCTAAATGTTGTAGAATCGTTATTATTAGGAGTACAACAAAATGACACGAATAAAATTTTAGATATTTTAATGCTAACATATTGTACTTAATAATTTCCTGCTCGCTTGAGTTAGAACAAATTTAGATTTTTAAGTAGCTGTAGTAGTTGGCTTTGACTTTTCAAAAGAACAAATTTTTCTCTTTATAACCATACAGGACTTTGTATTTTTGATAGTAGCGAAAATAGAGTGTAACTGCGGAAAAACATTTTTATCCGGTTATTTTAATTACTCAGTTTATTATAACATTTCACCTAAAAATTATGGCCGCAAATAGTACAAGAGCGCAAAGAAACTAGGAATTACTAAGTTTAAATTTCGACTTTAAAGTAATTGCATGTAAAAAATTAATCTACCTCAACAAATGTTCAAAATCTCCACCATTATTATTTAAACACAAGCGGTACCATTTCACAAGGAATTTACAGCAATCCACACTTTCCTACAATCTAAATTGCGAAAGGCATGTATCACAGCATCACGTAGTTCTTCTTTTGTAGCATAAGTTCGCTGATAAACCAAATCTTTTAGAGTACCAAAAGAAACAATCTAAAAGTGAGAGATCTTGGTGACCAAGAGACCGGCCCATTCGTACCTATCCAAGAATTTGGAAACAGTTGGTTTATGTACTCGTCACTTGCAGTTGGTTGTGCGGCGTAGCACCGTAGTGCTGAAACCCGCGTAAATTACGTATTGTTGCCACATCTAAGATATCTAACATATTTTGAAATTCATTTTGTAGAAACTCTGTACGCTGGTCTGTCAAATTTTCGTCGTAAATGAAAGGTCCAAGAATTTGCGATCCAATAATACCGTACCAAACACTGTATCCAAATTTTCTTTGGGCCGCCTTTCACGAAGTATACTAGGATTTTCCTGCATCCATAAATGTTTATTGTGCCTACTGAACATACCGTAATTAGTAGATTTGGTTTTATCACTCCACAAAATTTGATTTTGAAACTCTGGATTCTGTTGAATCATATTAATGTTCCAGTTACTAAACGCAATTCTTGCTGCTTGATCTCCTGGATGAAGTGGCTGTCCCACTGGTAGGTGATATGCGTGAAATTTGTGTTTCTTCAAAACTCTCATGAATATGGTTTGCGACACACCAGCTTCAGCTGAAACTTGTCGGATCGAAGCACAAGGATTCTGATTAACGTAGGCCTATACATTTATTTGGATATCCTCGTTAATGATGTTTTCATCCTCTTCGGTTTCGTAAAGGAACCAAACGGCCTCAGATTTCTGTATAAGTTGTTGAACGTCGATAGAGATGGTTGACGGCGATTTTCATACAATTGTTGGTACCGTTCGGCAGTAAGGACACCTGTATCGCGTTTATTCATCAAAGTAAATGTAGCAAACATTATATCGTTATAAAGAGAAAAGTTTGTTCTTTTTAAAATGTCAAATCAACTGTTACTACTACTTAAAAAAATCTAAGATTGCATTAACTCGAGCGAGCAGGAAATTAGTATATACATGTTATGCACTAAAATGTCTAAAATTTTGTTCCTGTCATTTTGTTGTATTCCTAATAACAATAATAATAATAGTGATAATAATAATAATAATAATAATAATAATAATAATAATAATAATAATAATAATAACAATAATAGTAATAATAATAATCATAATTATAATTAAAATTTCCTAGGGGTTGGACTACCTACTAGGCGCGTCCCCAGGTGGCGGATAGGGGAATGACCTTGCAAATGATCGTAAGTGATGCAAGGCCAACACCGAAATATGAGCTCGTGGCGTTAAACCGCCACTGTTAGCTCTAGAGAATAAGGTGTCGCGGACCAGTCCACGTGGGGCCTCGTATCTAACGAGGACAGGGATGGCAACCCTGCGTTCCCCCTAGCTGGAAGTACACTTTTTTTATACTAGTCTTGAGTGGCTTCCTCACTTTAACACTTTTCTGTCGGAGCACCCTCGCTCCAACTCTTGTTCTCTTCAGGCTCCCAGCGTAAGCTGAGAGACCTTTTCCTTTGTCTTTCTACTCTTCCCAGGACATGCGCCGTCAAAAGCGTATACGGGTGTGGCAAGCCCGGGATGTCCTTGCTGGGGACGGCTGAGCGCTAGCCGTCTCCTAATACCGCAACCGCGAACTGTACTTCAGAGACTCTAGCAGGGCGTGGCTAGGGAACGTCGTACAGCTAGCGGTCGGTGGTCTTGGCTTTACCGCCCGGGCTACGAGGAAGGTAACCTCTATAAAAAATCCCCCAATCCCAAGGTCGTTTGGCAGTTTTAGGTGCTGAAGGGATTGCGCGAGGGGATGCCTGAGCGTGGCCAGGGGGAAGCCTGGTCTCTAGCGTTGAAACGCCTGTGCGGAAAAGGCGCCCTCCACAGTATAAATGCCCTCTTGTAGTATACCGGCTCTGCTGCAAGTGACATTCTTTCCGAGTGATCTCGTGGGAACGATATGAGCGAAACCCCAATATTGCAGAGTGCCAACTCTATAAACATGGAGGTGCAGGAGGGTCTACCTAAGAAACCCGCCCCCAAGAATATGGTGACGGAGGCTACGCCCCGGTTCCTTATTCTTACAAGGAAAGACGGGATAAACTTTGACAGAGTTAGCCCTTTTTACATTCAGAAAGCTTTATACGGTCTTTATGGTGATTTGAAAATGATAAGGAAAATTAAAGATGGCATACTAGTGGAAACCGTGTCAAATAAACAGGCAACTAAAGTTCTAGCTACAAGTAGGTTGGGTGACTTTGAGGTTGTAGTCACTCCTCATAAAACCATGAATACTTCTCGAGGAGTTATCTTCTGTCGGGATTTGCTTAACTGTTCTGTTGATGACATATGTGAGGAACTAAGAGGGCAAAGGGTCATAGAGGTTAAACGTTTGAAAACTAAAAGGAATGGGGAACTTATTGACACTGCTAACCACGTTGTGACATTCAACACTCCTGTTTTACCAAAAACAATAAAAGTAGCGTTTTATACATTAAGTGTGAGGCTGTATGTACCACCGCTGCTAAGGTGCTTTAAGTGCAACAAATTTGGACATGCGTCTTTTAAATGCGAATCACCAGAGCAGATTTGCGTATGTGGAAAGTTGCAACACGAAGGATCGCCATGTTCACAGCCAGTTCCGTGTGTGAATTGCGGAGGTGCTCATTCTGCTCGAGCTACGAGCTGCCCCGTATACAAGACGGAAATCACTATACAAGAGCTCCGGGCGAGAGATAACCTAAGTTACATGGAAGCCAAAAGAAAATCATAATTAAACACCTACAGCAGGTGTTAGCTACGCTAAGGCCGTCTCTTCCACTCAGAATAACCCACCTAAGATTGATACCACTGCTCTAGCTAAAGAACTACTACCACTTTTATTGGGAGCTATCACCCCACTTCTACAAAATTCCTCAGGGGTTAGCGCGGAAAAACCATTCTTAGTTCCGACTCAACATTAACCAATGTAGAAAAACGGAAACGTACTCCCGTAGAGCGCGAATTTCTCTCGGAAGATGAAACCACCACGAAAAAAGTAATAAAAAGGAAAAGTGGGGCCAAAGGTAAACCCAGAAAACCACCCTCCACATCTTCAGATCCAGAAAGAGAAGATGAATTTTATTAACTAGTCTTTACTAAATGATCTGTGATACTTAACCTAGGTTAAAATAATCTGTGATATTTTACAAACGTATTTCTTATTGTGTGCTATTTATTTATTCGTTTATTTATTTATTTGTTTGTTTGTCTATATTTTTAGTGCACTCGTTTTTTTTACACTTTTAATTCTACACGATGTTACATAAACATTCGTTAATTTTATACATTAACTGCTTATCTATTACACCAAATTTCTTTTAACAATGGACTCAATCATACAGTGGAACTGTAATGGATGCATTCATCACTACTGCGAATTAAAATTATTAATTAACGAATATAATCCGCTTTGTCTATGCCTCCAAGAGACGCACTTTAAGCCTGGACAACGCTACTATATACGTAGATATAACGTCATTAGAAAAGATGCCATTCCAACCATTCGTGCCAGAGGCGGAGTAGCAATAGTGGTTAGAGAAGACGTCCAATTCAGCACAGTACCAGTAAACACGCATTTGCAAGCAGTAGCTATCAAAATAACAGCTCCCATAAAGATTGTCATTTGCAATCTATACCTCCCAAACAATGACTGGCAACAGCAAGACATTCAAAGCATTATCGATCAACTACCTGATTCGTATATACTGATGGGAGATTTTAATTCCCACAGTCAAATATGGGAATCATCACATACTGATATTAGAGGAGAAGTTATAGGGAGTATCATGGATATTAACGAGCTATGCTTGCTGAATACAGGCCACAACACCCACCTGTGCGCCCGATCTGGTACCTTCTCAGCTATCGACATCACTATGGTCACTGCTCGTATTACTACACTGTTTTCGTGGAGAGTATTAAACGATCTATACCACAGCGATCATTTACCAATTATTGTAGAAACTGGCCAACACAACACTTTTATAGTAAACAAGATCCGATGGAAACTCCGAGGCTTGCTGGGACGTATTTCAGACACACCTGATCTCTTTGGAGGAGCAGAACTCTACGGCACTAAATATACAAGCGACAGTAAACGCTATCATTAACGCTGCTAACGTAGCAATCCCTAAAACAAGCGGAACACATATTAAACGTAGAGTGCCATGGTGGAGCCAACAGGTCAGCGAAGTGGTGAAGAGAAAAAGCAAGCGTTTAACACTTTTAAAGGCACCCAAAAATGAGGCACTGATAGCGTTCAAAAAGCTAGGGCGGTTGCTCGCCGCTGTATTCTACAGAGTAAAAGAGACTCTTGGAATAATTTTGTATCAACTATAACGAGTGAAACACCTAATACGCTTGTTTGGAGAAAGATTAAGGCAATAGCAGGAAAATCTGTTACACACACAATGCATCTGCAAAATAAAAATTCAGTGATCCACGACCCCTGTCAAGTAGCTGAATTATTAGCGGAACAATTTCAAAAACCAGTAGCTCAAATAATTATGATAAAGGTTTCCTGGAAGCAAAAGCTGAAAGGGAAAAGAATTAAACTTTTCAAGTTCAATGTTTTGCACATATAATGTTCCTTTCAGTAAAGTGAACTAGAAATCGCTCTTAACAATAATAAATCATCTTCTCCCGGTACCGATCAGATAACCTATGAAATGTTAAGAAACCTCACGGAACCATACAAGATAAAGTTACTAAAATATTCAATTCGGTATGGGCCGAAGGGAATATCCTTCCTGCTGGAAAGAGGCAACAATTGTCCCCATCTTGAAGACCGGAAAGAATCCGCTAGCAGCAAGTTACAGGCCAATCAGTTAACCTCTTGCATGGCAAAGGTTTTTAAAAGAATGGTAAGCACGAGACTGATGTGGCTTCTCGAAAATGGAGGGTACCTAATTAACTATCAAGCGGGATTTAGAAAATTTAGGTCAACAGTAGACCATTTAGTACACATGCAAACCGTTGTGCTTAAATCTTTTGCACAGAAACATCATGCAGTTGCGGTATTCTTCGACGTAGACAAAGCTTTTGACATGACGTGGAGGTACGGAATAACAAAAAAGTTATACGACTGGGGCTTCAGAGGTAACTTGCCTCAACTTATATCTTCTTTCCTTGAAACCAGGCAATTTAGAGTTCGGGTAGGTAATTCCCTGTCATCTCTTCTAACCTTAGAAAATGGCATTCCACAAGGCTCAACGTTAAGTGTAACTTTATTTGCAATCGCAATAAATTCTCTAACACACTCCATATCACCAGATATCAACACATACTTATACGTAGATGATCTAGCTATTCTGTACAGTGCCCCACAATAGGTGAAATAAACAGAGAGTTACAAAAAGCTATTGATTGCATATCATCAAACTCAGACGATGTCGGTTCAAACTGTCGACAGAAATCCTATTCCATACATTTTGCAAACTGAGGAAGCCACATTATGGTCCCCTTCTTACACTGAAGAACAAGTAATCCATAGCAAAAACCTTGGAACATTCCTAGGCAACCCTAGACCCCACTCTTACGTGGAAACATCACATCGACAACTTGGTTGTACGATGTAAAGCATCACTTAATGTGATAAGAGCTCTATCTGGCGTAGATGGGGAGCCGACTCTAATATGATAGCAGAATCTATATATCTCTAGTGCAATCTAAGATGCGAGGCGTACTCTTCCGCATCAAACAGTACATTAAAACGATTAGAAACAATACATAATGCGCTATGAGATATTGTTTAGGGCATTTTATACTAGCCCAGCCAACAGCTTATCTTGCGAATCCGGAATACCTCCACTACAGCTACATCGCACACTCAAGCTATTAAGGTATGCTTGTAAAATAAAGGCACAACCATCGCATCCTAACTATGGAATACTATTTGGCAATAACGAAAATCCTCAAGGAGAACAAAGACTCCATAAACCACTCTCACACCTTATAAAAACGCACTAGCAATCATTAACCAAGAAATTCCACCAATGCTACCTGTGAAACCACTCGAAGTCCCGCCATGGCAAGTACCAATCCTGAGATAAATACTAACTTAACCAAACACCTGAAAGGAAACACCCCTCCATACATCTATCATCTCGAACTCAGGAAATACTATACAACCTGAAAGACCATCTGATGCTATTCACTGATGGCTCAAAATCTAAAGAGGAGTAGGATGTGCATTCTCGGTCGACAAGAAGAGTACAGATGGAGCTTGAAACACACATCTATATACAGTGCAGAACTATATGCGATATGGCAAGCCCTGCGCTATTGTGAATTATCAACGAACAAAAAGAATATTATTGTAGCCTGTAATTTCCTACAGCGCTCTTGTTGGTCTTAAGAACTCAATACAAAAACCCAATAATACAAATGATTTTACCAACTATAAAACACCTAAACGATCTGGGTTATACAATAAAATTTATATGGATCCCGAGTCATATCAAGATAGAGGAAACGAAAGAGCAGATAAGGCTGCACGTAAAGCAGCACAAGAGGCTCAAAACCAAACTACCGAAAAAGTAGAGATAGCAAATCACCACAACGTAGCGGTCTTTCTCAAAACCAAACTAAGGATTATATGGCAACAAAATTGGGCAGAAGACATAACACGCTTAAACTCGTCAAGCCATCTATTGAAAAGTGGAAAATACCATCAGGCCTACCCAGAAAAGAAAGTAGTGTTATCCACAGAATCAGAATTGGGCACACCAAAATAACGCATAAGCACCTGATTGCAAAAGAACCTCGCCCTACCTGTACACATTGCTCAGTACCACTAACCATGGAACATATACTCTGCTCTTGCGTATATATGCCCCGATGCGTAACCTATACTCGATCTCAGGTACTAGTTAGCAATTTGAACCAGAACAATAATATACGAAACACGCTAGAATACCTGAAAGCCATAGGGATATTCCATAAAATATAATATCAAAACAGCACTAAAGACCTTAGCAGTCGATGTGCTATAACATCTATAAAAAAATAATAATAATAAAATCCCAAAACAGGAGGCGTAGTTGTTAAACGCAGAGTTCCTTGGTGGAATAGTACTGTTAAAGAAGCTGTGAAGACCAAAAAGCGCGCGTTCAACGTCTTTCGAAGACATCCTACTATGGAACATCTTATCTTATTCATAAAGGCCAGAGCTGCAGCTAAAAAAACCATTCTCCAGAGTAAAAAGGATTCATGGAACAACTATACCTCAACCATGACCTGTGAAAGTCCGAACACAGAAGTCTGGAAGAAAATTACGGCAATATCAGGCAGAAATACTGTTAAATGTATACACCTACAAGTTGAAGGATCCATCGTAAATGACAGTAGCAGCGTAGCCGAACTCCTTGCAGATGAGTTTCAAAAAACAAGTAGTTCCACAAACTACGATAAACTTTTTCTGCAAACCAAACGTGAAAAGGAAATTACCTTAGATTTTAGTACTACCCAGAGTTTTGAATATAACAATCCTTTCACACTGAGAGAACTTGAAAATGCCCTGAAATGCAACAAATCATCTTCTCCTGGCGCTGATCTAATCACTTATGAAATGCTACAAAATCTATCTAACGCATTCAAAAAATGTCTTGTTGCATCTTTCAATAAAATTTGGGCTGCAGGTGAATACCCCTCCTGCTGGAAGGAAGCAATTGTCATCCCGATCTTGAAAAACCAAAAAAATCCGTACCTAACCACGAGCTACAGGCCAATTAGCTTAACCTCTTGCATGGCAAAGGTATTTGAACGTATGGTCAGCCGCAGGCTAATGTGGCTTTTTGAAAAATGAGAACTATTAGTCGATTGCCAAGCGGGATTTAGAAGACACAGATCAACAGACCATTTGGTACACCTCCAGGACACCGTACTCAAGGCATTCTCGCGTAGACACCACTCAGTCGCCGTCTTTTTCGATGTAGAAAGGGCATTCGACATGACATGGAGACACGGAGTCGTACAAAAACTGTATGAATGCGGTTTCAAAGGCAATTTGCCGCAATTCATATCATCCTTTCTTGAGGAACGGCATATACGAGTTCGTGTAGGCAACAACCTTTCGTCTTTGAGAACTCTAGACAATGGTATACCACAAGGTTCTACATTGAGTGTAACTCTATTTGCCATTGCTATAAATTCATTGACATCCACTCTCTCACCTGACATCAATAAGTACATGTACGTCGACGACTTAGCCATTCTCTTTTCTGCTCCTACAATGAATGAAATAAATAGAAAACTACAACAGGCGATTGACCGTATATGTCTGAATGCAGAGACCGTGGGATTCAAGTTATCAACTGAGAAGTCGTACTGTATGCACTTCTGCAAACAGAGGAAACCGCATTATGGCCCATCCCTTACTTTGAGAAATAAGAACATCTTATGCAAAAGCAGTTCAAAGTTCTTAGGGCTCATATTAGACTCTAGTCTTACCTGGAAGGACCACATTGTTGACCTGATTAAACGATGTAAAATAACTCTTAACATCATAAGAGCCTTAGCTAATGCTGCATGGGGACCAGATCCAGAAGTTCTTTTAAGGGTTTATAAGTTGCTAGTGTTATCCAAAATCGACTACGCATGTGAAGCGTATGCATCTGCATCACTCAGTGTGTTAAAGCCCCTGGAAACCATACAAAACTCAGCCATCAGATACTCGATAGGTGCATTAAGCCCGAGTAAAGCTTATCGTGCGAATCTGGCTTACTACCTATATCGCTACACCGTAACTACCGACTTTTAGCATATGCTGTAAAATAAAAGCACAAAGAAGTCACCCTAACTACAGCATATTATTTTCTAACGATAACGTTCTGGAAACTTGGCAAAGACTACATAAACCAACATGGTATCATATAATGATTTCACTACAACTTCTCATCAAAGTCTACCACATATGTTACCAATAGGACCTATGGAAATTCAACCATGGTTAGTACCCTCATTAAATATAATTACCGATCTATCCAAGCACAAAAGACACCACGCTACCATCTATCTACCTAAATGAATTTAAAGAAATACTCTCAGATATCCTGATTACGTAACACTATATACGGATGGATCTAAAACTAACGCAGGTGTAGGAAGTTCATTCTGCACCAAAGACGACATTCACACATGGACTATGCCAGAATACACATCTGTATACACAGCCGAGCTATATGCCATTTGGCAGGCATTACATTATTGCGAAATACTGCCGGAAACAACCAAGCTCATGATCATAACTGACTCCCACAGCTCTCTCGTTGGCCTTCAAGACCCTAGCACAAAAAATCCACTAGCACAGGCAATCTTGTCAACCATTAAGCACCTCTCTGATTTAGGCTATACAATTCTATTCTTATGGGTTCCAAGCCACATCAAAATTGAAGGCAATGAAAGGGCAGACAGATCAGCGCGCCATGCTGCTGAAGAAGGGCGTAACAACGCAGTAGAAAAGGTTACCATCGCTAAACATACGAACGTCGCCGCTCACTTAAGACACAAGCTGAGATCGATCTGGCAGCAACACTGGATAAGGTCCAACAACCAATTAAGACGTATCCAGAATACTACACAAAAATGGAAACCCCCTTCGGCACTCTCAAGGAAAGAACTAATTATCCTCCATAGAATACGAATCGGACATACAGCTCTAACCCACAAACACTTATTTACTTATGACCATCCACCAGAATGTACTCACTGTAGTATACCACTAACCATCGATCATCTAATCTGCCACTGCCCGAGATATACTGTTACGCGCAACCTGTACTCCATCTCAGAAAGTCTGACAAAAAACTTAAAAAACAACGAAACCATCCGAAACACAATACTATATCTAAAATCTATAGATATCTATCATAAAATATAACTGTACACTACATAGAAAAGGCGCTAAAGACCAAAGCAGTCGAAGCGCTACTGCTAAAAAAAAAATAATAATAATAATCATAATAATAATAATAATAATGTTTTGTTTGAAATGTTTATTTGTCATAAGTATACATGTTTTAGGTTCGACCAAGTTACAGAACTTATCGGTCGGGTCCATTCTTACAGTAAAACAGTTTACAATATATAATTTATATTAGTTGAATGCATTTGTATTTATACGTATTGTTAGTCTGACGTGATAACTTTAGCTACATGCGATTAAATTATTGAAGGGTGTGTGTACGAATTTTCCGTTTTTTTTCTTTTTTTTTTTTTTTAGGTTACATTGTGTCTATTATCCATGGTGCCTAGTTCTAGTTTTAAATGAGGAGATTCGATGTAAGTTTTGTATCTCCGTAGGCATGGTGTTAAAAATCGTAGGTACTAAGCATTCAATTGTTTGTTTGCCGTATTTATTGAAATAAAAGGTACTGCATATGTTGTTCGTCTAGTTTGATAATTATGTTCTAATCGAATTTTATATTGATCATCGTCACGGTAAGTAATTGCGTTCAGATAAGTGTAAAATCCTTTTGGTGTTAGGGTCTTTGTTTTGTGTAGAATAGTTTTGATGTCTAGATGCTGATTTTTTGATTAATTTGAGTGACCGTATTTGTAAAGATTCCAGTCTTCTAGTGTGTACTGCATCGGCACATCCCATATTGTACTGCATATCTTATGGTAGATTCAATCATGGCTTATACACGATTTCCATAGTTTTGTTGTTGGCAAATTTACTTAGTAAGTAAAACAACCAGATAATCGTTTTAGTTTCAAGTGTACGTGTTCAATATGTCTGTCATATAGTAACTTTGAGTCAATCGTAACTCCAAGGTACTCATGTACTCTTTCTAGTTTAACGCACTTGCAGCTGGACAAGTTTTGAATTGAGACAATTGAAGTTATGCATGATGATATTAACTTTACTAATTTTATCCATATATGATGTGGAAAAACCATAATTTTAGTTTTCTCCGCGTTGGTATATAGATTATGGGTGTACATCAATCTGCAGACGTTATCAAGTTCGTCTTGTATCACGCGTTCACAAATTTGAATCTTTCGGAGCGAATACAATAATATACCGTCGTCAGCATACAAGTAAAGTTGTGCTTGATTAACTTGTTTAAATATTTCATTAATGTACACCAGGAACATATGGGGCCCAAATTACTCCCTGTGGCACGCCATATTTGATGGTCCTTTGGGTACTTGTCACATTATCTACTTTGACTACAAATTTTCTGTTATCTAAATAACTTTTGAACCATTTTATTTGTTTATTTGTAACTCCAATATTCTCCAGACATTTACAAAGTATTTTGTGGTCAACTGTATCAAAGGCTTTTGAAACGTCAATGTACACAGCAATAGTGAATTATTGTCATTTAGTTGCTGGTTTACATAATCCGTTACCTTTACTAATGCGTGTTCTGCGCTTTTTGTTTGCTGAAATCCGTACTGGCTTTTTGTTAATGAGTTTATTGTTTTGAGATAAGTTTTAAGATGTTTGACAACGTAAGTTTCTATGACTTTTCTATTACTGGTAAAAGACTGATAGGTCTGTAGTTGTTGAAGTCTTTGCTGTCATTTTTTTTATGGATTGGACGTATTATAGATAATTTTAGGTTGTTTTGAAAACTTCCTTGTTTTAGCGAAGCGTTTATTAATTTCGAAATTATTATTTTGAATATTTTGATATTGTTCTTAATATCGATGACCCTTATATCATCTATACCTGGTGATTTGTCAATTCTCAGCTTCTTAATAATATTTTCAACATTATTTTCATTGGAGTAGGGAATATATAAGCTGCAGTTAGTTTTTTCGACCTGATTGTTTAGAATAATTGACTGTTTTTGGTTTTGTAATAAATCTTCATTTTGTTTTTCGAAAGTATCGGTAAAGTTTGTTACGATTTGTTCCTTATTAAGCATTGGTGTCATTGAACTTATAATTTTCTCGTCTATATTTTTAGATTTCTTCTTCGTTATTATGTGGTTAATTTCATTCCAAATGGCCTTCGAATCACGTTCTTTGTCAACGAATCTTTTTGGAGGTGTTGATTTTTGCATATTTTATTTCATTGTTGAGATTATTCCTGAATTGTTTATAATTGTTATGAAAGTTGATATTGTTGGGCGTGGATTTCCATTTTTAAACAGTTTGTCTCGTTCTGCCATTTTTCTGCATAACGACTCAGTATCAACCCTTTCCCATGCTTCCTTTTTGACTATTGCTAAATGTGGTCGTGACTTTACATTCGTTGTATAATTTTTTAAAAGTTTTGGTAACGTTGTTAGCGAATTTGTTTGCGTTTTCATTTACTAATTTAGTCCAGTTGGTGTCATTTATTCTAGATTTTAATTTTCCTCGTTATACTTCTTTTTCGTAATATTAGTAGTGCAACTTCAACAATGTCTCCTAATATAATAATAATAATAATAATAATAATAATAATAATAATAATAATAATAATAATAATAATAATAATAATAATTGAATTGAATTGAAATGAATTTCTTTATTTCGAGTATATACAGTCTTAGGTCCGACCAAGTTAAAAAACTTTACGGTCGGTGCCTTATAAAATATCATATTTTAAATACAGTCCGTTTTATTTTACATAATGACTATTCTAACACAAGAGTACATTGATTTAGTATTTTAACTTCTATACTGCACTATATTTATAATACTTAATAAAATAACCTTTAATTATATTTTGTTACATTGCCTGGTTTTTACAGTTTTAACTTATATATATTGCATTTAACACAAAAATTTAATTTGCATTATTAAGTATTTTAATCATTAATTGAAAAATATATAAAAGCAACAAAGATTGTAATTCTAATTTATTTATTTATTTTTTAGAAAGAAGAAAAGAAATATATGTATGTAAAACCATTTCTTTGTTAAAATTTTGCCATAAATATTCAAAATTCATATATATATATATATATATATATATATATATATATATATATATATATATATATATATAATATATACATATATATATATATATATATATATATATATATATATATATATATATATATATATATATATTTGTTTAATGAACTGACAGAAGTTCAATTTAATAATTATTAATTGTATTTTATTTAAAATTAACTTTTAAAGTACATACTGTAAAAGATTAACCAGTGGAACTTGAAACCATGACCTCCACTTTGCTAGAGGGGCTCTTCCATCTGATCTATCGAGGAGGTAAGTAACAATAGATTCAAACTTAAACTGTATGTACTTTAAAAGTTAATTTTAAATGTAATTAATATATATATATATATATATATATATATATATATATATATATATATATATATATATATATATTCTAACAAAGTACATTGATTTAGTATTTTAACTTCTACTGACTATATTTATAATACTTAATAAAATAACCTTTAATTATATTTTGTTACATTGCCTGGTTTTTACAGTTTTAACTTATATATTATTGCATTTAACACAAAAATTTAATTTGCATTATTAAGTATTTTAATCATTAATTGAAAAATATATAAAAGCAACAAAGATTGTAATTCTAATTTATTTATTTATTTTTTAGAAAGAAGAAAAGAAATATATGTATGTAAAACCATTTCTTTGTTAAAATTTTGCATAAATATTCAAATTCTATATATATATATATATATATATATATATATATATATATATATATATATATATATATATATATATATATATATATATATATATATATATATATATATATATATATATATATATATATATATATATTCTAACACAAGAGTACATTGATTTAGTATTTTAACTTCTATATGCACTATATTTATAATACTTAATAAAATAACCTTTAATTATATTTTGTTACATTGCCTGGTTTTTTACAGTTTTAACTTATATATTATTGCATTTAACACAAAATTTAATTTGCATTATTAAGTATTTTAATCATTAATTGAAAAATATATAAAGCAACAAAGATTGTAATTCTAATTTAATTATTTATTTTTTTAGAAAGAAGAAAAAAATATATGTATGTAAAACCATTTCTTTGATTAAAATTTTATATAATATTCAAAATTCTATATATATATATATATATATATATATATATATATATATATATATATATATATATATATATATATATATATATATATATATATATATATATATATATATATATATATATATATATATATATATATATATATATATATATATATATATATATATATATATATATATATATATATATATATATATATATATATATATATATGTTTTTAATAAGACAGAAGTTCAATTTAATAATTATTAATTGTATTTTATTTAAAATTAACTTTTAAAGTACATACTGTAAAAGATTAACCAGTGGAACTTGAAACCATGACCTCCACTTTGCTAGAGTGGGGCTCTTCCATCTGATCTATCGAGGAGGTAAGTAACAATAGATTCAAACTTAAACTGTATGTACTTTAAAAGTTAATTTTAAATGTAATTAATATATATATATATATATATATATATATATATATATATATATATATTGCAGCGTATTATGATAGACAAAATGATTTGATAAACATAAATCTAATTGTTATTCAATTTAATAAATCTCTGCTTGGGGATAGGGTTCAATTTGAATTTCGTAGACAAATAAAAATAAAACATTAAACTTCTGCATTATTATTAAATTGAAATGTTAACGTGAGATCTTAAAATTTTATTTCACACAAGGAAATATTTCTGTGTATAATTTAATAGTTCTTTACAATTATTTGTTTTAACGTATACCAGACTTCTATGAATTTGCAACAAGTACGCATGCTTTGCGTCCTTGCTAAATTACATATGTGCAGCTTGTCAAAATTCAAACAACGATTTTTCTTAGTAAGTACAATTTTACTTTAATCAAATTAGAATTATTATATTTATAATTACACTTATTCATTACCTTTCCAGATATTGATACAACGTCGCGCACAACAATTATACAGACATTAAAAAAAATACATACATACATCAAAGAATAATCAATGCAATCTATTTGGTTATGATAATAAAATAAACTTACATATATTTCGAAATTTCCATTACATGGTCACCTTAAACTTGTTCCATGTTAACCTTGGATGTAAACTTCATCCCATCTAACGATGATACTGCCTTCCTGTAGAAAATTGTACTGCTTAATTTCTATAAATTCATATAGCTTCACTAACTTGTGGTAAATCTTCTTTGGTAAATACGTTGCACTTGGGTAATATGCTCATTTTCTTTTATAATTGCACTTTTATTTTATTTGAATATTTAACTACTTATTTAATTATTTATTAATTTTCTCATTAATCTTGTGGCTTATTTTTCATAAACTTTTATAGTTGCTAACACTTTTATTTTAGATACCGATTTGAAGTTAAAGTTGTTTTATAACCTCAATTACTTTTGAGACAAAATAAACACACATCCAAAATAACAGAAGAATGTTATTAAAATAAAAAATGCACATCACCCGATGTTGAACAAGATTTCTAAATAAAACAAGACAATAGTGTCGAAAATTATAACCGGTAACTTTAGTTTTTTAATTTTGTTATATGTTATATCAATTGTTTCTGAAATCTCAGACTCTACGTTGCTCGCGGTTCACTTCCGATAATGTTAACGAAAATTTTAACTTACATGTTTACAAATGCTCTATTCGCATATGACTTATTAGCCACAAAATAAAATGAAAGAGAAAGAGTGAGAAATCAGGAGCAATTGCTTTTATACTTTCTCATACTATTAAATTTTTCTTTACATTACATACAAATAATCCTAGCATTCGATTGGTCTAAACAAAAATTAATTTAATCTAAAACATAAATTATGCCATAATTTTTCAATTCAATTCGGATTTGATTTTAAATACATTTTTAAACTCAGAAAAATTTTTGCATAAATAGACACCTCACATGCCATAATTCGCTTCATGAATTTACATTTGAAAATTTTATACCTAACTTTACTAACATCTAATAAATATTGTATTTTACAACTAAACATGACATATTTAGCTTCTACATAAAAAACTGTATAAGAATACACTTATCTCCACCCATTTTACATCGTTTTAGCAAAATTTCTACTTTAATATTTTAATTTTATGTACTTAACCTAACTTTTCTAAATTTTTGTTTAAACTACATATTTGAAGCTAATTTTTTGTAAAAATAAAGGAAACCTATTATTATATAGCTTTTATAATTTATTCTGAACTTATCTTGCCCTAAATAAGCTATAAATTTGTAAACTTCTTAATTATTGTACTTAACCTAACTTTATATAATTTAAAACTTGCGTTTTAAACGTTTATACCACTTGTATGTTTATCTAATATGTTCCTATACATATGTCTCTAACACAATCACTGTTTAATCTGTAATTTATAGTTTCTAATTTTGTATTTTCACACTTTCATATTGTTATCATATTTGTAAGTTTTGTACACAAATTGTATTTATATGGATAATATCACATTGCACATGTAATGTTCAAGTTCTTAGATATGTTTCTAAGTCACTTTAACTTTTAAGCACTTTTAAACACTTAGTCTAAGATCTACCAACATAACTTCTTCGTACCATAACCCTTTTTATAGTTCAAAGTTTTATGCATTGTATCAATTACTATACATGTTCTACACATTAGAATTATTGTACTTTATGTAATCAATATCTGTTATGTGTTTAATGGCTTAATTATATTGATTTACATCGAAGTTGAACTTACGCACTAATATGTATCGTGTTGACCTTTTTAACATGTTGACTATATCTCAATGCTTTATGAATACATCAGTTTCAAACCCCATAAAGCCTGTTTTCTTGTATAAAAACCAAATTTTATATTTTCTCATAACAAAGTGTATAACTTCTTCAACTTTATTTGAACTTTCCTACGATATAATATTTGAACTCGATACAACTCTACCCCTCTATTATACCTATTTATAACCATCGCATATATATATATATATATATATATATATATATATATATATATATATATATATATATATATATATATATATATATATATATATATTATATAGTGCTAGTCAAAGTCCCACCTTTTGAACAGTTTTACTTATACTAATTAAATTTGGAGGATATAATCTTCTCAACTAGTCATGACAAGTGACGTAATAGTCATATATGACGTCACAGGGCCACAGTGACCTATAATTTTAAATGGTACCTTATGGCAATGACATCTCGTTTGAAAGGTATTAAAATTACCTATTCAGTAACACTAATTTTGTTAGGGTATAGGTTGATTTTGATAGAAAAATTAAATAAATACTAAAATTATAGTTTGGCATTTAATTAATCAAATTCAAGGACCAATTCTTATAGTAAATGTTGGAAATGTGCTCCACTTAATTCCTGAGAGTAATGCATCCTATTGCTAAACTCTTGTCATACTAGTTCAAATGTGTCTTCGGAAATTGCTCTACATTCTTCAACAATTCTTTGTTTCAAAATGTGCATACTGCCAGGTGCTGTAGCGTAAACCTTAGATTTTAAGTACCCCACAGAAAACAATCTAATGGTGTGAGGTCTAGTGACCGAGCTGGCCATTCTATCGGACCTCGTCATCCAATCCATCTGCCACGATGTTCTTCATCCAAGTAACGTCTTATTGCACCATAATAGTGTGCAGAGCACCATCTTGTTGGAACGTTATTTCCAAATTGCCGAATTCATCTAGATTATCTTCCAAAATTTCAAGAATTAACGGTTCAATTGCGTTTTGTAACATCTCCAGATACACTTCACCGGTTAAGTTAGCATTGAGAAAAACAGGTCCAACTATGTGGTTTCCCAAAATACCTGCCCAAACATTTACTTTTCGGGAAATTGAGTATGTTTTTCACGAAAGATTTGAGGATTCTGTCACTCCAATATCTCACATTTTGTGTGTTAACGTTTCCATTGAGGAAGAAAGTATTTTGGTCACTAAAACAAATTGATCTTATGTAGTCTGGGTGTTGGATAATTTGCTTGAACATATTTTCACAGAATTCTAATCTTCGATCGGGGTCATCATCTGAAAGTTGGTGCACCATTTTTAATTTGTATGGATAAAATTTGTTTTAGCCAACACCCTATGTACTGTCCTTTGACTGACTTCACAGATAGACGCAACTTGGGCTGTAGAAGAAGTAGGATGTACTACCATTTCTGCAATTATGTCGATTTTTTGTCATCACTAATTGTTGGTCGACCAGATCGTTTAACATCTTGCACAATACCGGTTGCTTCAAACTTCTGAAGAAGTTCCCTCAAATAGTCCTCGATATAGGGCGATCGAGGCATCTCTCATTAAACAGACGTTCCGCTGCATGGAAATTGTTTCTACATTCACCAATTATTAGGATAGCTGCTACTTTGTCGGCTACCGTACGTACCATTGTCTATGTAGACGTCGCGTTAAAGAATAATTAAACTGAATAGTCAAGGTATAAAACTTATCAAAGTAAAAACAACGAGAGAATTAAAAACGTCAACTTTTTGACAATTAACCAGAGGCAGACTTTACAATCTTGATTAATTAAATACCAAACTATAATTTTAGTATTTATTCAATTTTTCTATCAAAATCAACCTAAACCCTAACAAAATTAGTATTACTGAATAGGTAATTTTAATACCTTTCAAACGAAATGTCACTTGCCATAAGGTACTATTTAAAATTATTATCACTGTGGCCCTGTGACGTCATTTATGACTATTACGTCACTTGTCATGACTAGTTGAGAAGCTTATATCCGTTTATATTCACCTCCAAATTTCATTAGTATAAGTAAAAAGATACAAGGGAGGAGGGACTTTTGACTAGCACTGTATATATATATATATATATATATATATATATATATTTCACAAAGATAGTGGTTAGGAAAAACTCCAAAGTTATTGACGAAGTACATGATTGTGAGTCCCTTTCTCACGTTAATTATTCTATAAATAAAGATGGAGGTTTCTTGAAGATATCTGCTAAAAAATTGTTTACGAACGCTAAAAGACATCATGATTACCTTCAAGGAGCTCATGAGTCATGACTGAAAGAGTATTTTAAGCAATACATATTAAGACGTATTTATTTCTGTTTAATAACAAGCACGTAAAGGTTTTAAAATTATCTAAAAACATGATAAGTTCTTCAAATAAAGTGTGAAACTGTTTCACGTGTGAGACTTTAATACTAAGTAAATAAAGATATAAAAGTAACATTAACAAATATATTTATGCCGATTATGCTTGTTGGTCAAACGTGAGTACTACCATTTCTTACTCAATTACCTCTGAAGATTAACATGTTGAGTATAATCCCAATGTAGAAATCTGCGACAAACTGTATGCACCTTCAATAACGGAATGCATCTGCGCAAGGAGCCAATTTATACCTTGTCCAGCAGTAACTACAATAACGATTATTTCCAACGGATCTATGTTTTATGTATTTTATTAACTATGTCACTATGTAACTGTTAAGGAAAATTTATGTTATTCTAATGGTTCTCTTATATTAACTATTTCTAGTATCAGTTTAGATTATGTCAAAAACTGATCTGATTGTGTAGCTTACTATAATGGTCAGTGTGATCATGCAATAAATTGCTGTATTTGTATGACAAGTCTAATTTGTGACACTCAAATTGTAATTAGAAACTATGCTATACAATATGCAGAACATCCCATTACGGTCGCTTCTTTGTCTCCGGAGTTCCCTACACAGTACCTACCTATTAGATTTTGGTTCCTATCTTGAACTTACAACATTGTGATTGATATTTATGAATGGGTCTGTCCCAAACTGCTCAAGTTTAAATGTGTGTAAGTGTAATATACTATATAAATTAATTTAGGTTTTTGTAGATTACACCCTGTATGTGCAACGTTTGAATACGCTAGATAACCGATTCATTTAAATTGTTCTGCTCAATCACAGTTGGCGTTTGTGAATAAGGATTTAATATCAGTAATATCGTACATGCACACCCTTTCCTGTTCAGAACCATAAAGGGTTATGTTATTATCTAGTATATGCTTTCATGTTCAAATTGATTATATAGGATATGACCGTAAATTACTATCATATGGGGTTTTAGCAGCGAAACTATACAAGCCGACCGTTGCATTAATTAGTATGGTTTGTTACAGTTTCTCCTAGTTTTCAATAAGTAGTTTATTTTATACTTATTATACTGCCCAAATTACATGTAAAGGTACAGTGGCCTAGTTAAAAATCAGAGGGCCTGTATCAGTAATTTCCAAGTACCCTCCCCCAATCATGGTAATATCAAATAAACATATAAAATAGGTACAAATTTTATTTTTTTGATATAATTGTAAATAAAAGAATTTATTTGCATATCTTACAGACGTATGTATTATGTAAAACAAGTGTAAATCATAGTTTATAGATAACATACAACAATGTAAAAGTTTGAAACAAGTAAATATACACAAGAAGCAAGTTTAAAGTAAAAGTAAGTAATGATTACTACCTACTCCTTGAACACTTTTCTCGGCGAGAATATTTATAAGGTGTTCCATATTTCAAGATGATTTTTTAAGTTCTTTCCTTTCTTGAGCCATTGTACCTATTGTATAGTTTTTGATAAGTTTTAATTTTGAAAACTTCTAGAAAACTTCAACCGTAACAGGGATTGTAAACAATAGCATAAAAGCAGTTATTACATCGGGAAATTTTAAAACACTTTATAAGTGTTTGCACACCTCTGTATGCAGCCGTAACCCTGACTCCTACATTTTGACATATTCATTCTATTTGACGGTGTTCACAATTTCATTGCTCAGACCTGGTGTTGTACCTACTACTGCATTAAGTCCCACGAATGATTCATATATTTCGATTTTAATAGGAATATTGTTATGTTCTCAATAAGCCTATTTCTAATTTTAATTCCTAATAAGTTAATCACTTTGTTTTCAATTGTTGTACTTACACAATTTATTGATCCCTTTGGTTTCAATAAAAGTTTTGTTAACACAAGGTCATAATAAGACATTAGGCCCATAAGGGATATGAAATTTCCAGAAAGGGCATCATGGCCCTTAAAGGCACATTCAAGAAGCCAAAGTGATTATAACACATCTCGTCAAAAACTAATTTTAGTATTAACTTCACTTTTAATTGTACATCTATAGTTGTTTCTTGAAGCGAGTGATTATACTCCAAAGCTGAGATAATGCGCTGTTGGGACTTTTCATAATCAACAATGCTCTGTGAAAAGTTAGTTCTGATGGATATCCCACTCACTCAAGCAGACGAATCCGTAGAGTGTCTGAACAATTTGGAAAAGGCCTAAGCGGTTGAACTAGGTACTAATCGCAAAACATGTTTTTTCTCGGTTGCTAAAATACCTCTGTCCGAAGATTTTCATTTTGATAATTCTTATATATAAATGATTTTATTGTTAGATACTGACCTAACAAAGACAGACACAAAAACACTGCATGGGGCTGCGAATTTAGCGCATTGTTCTGGAAAGAGTTTAAAGATTACGACAAAACGAATCCCTGGACTGGAAGCACGATTTACAACAAAATGAAAAACTTACGTTTTCGGAAAATCCTGGTTTGAAGAAACGTCTTTCGTGATGATGGTAATAAAGAAGAATCGTTACGCTCAACAATCATTACCATCTCAGGTAGTTCGGGGTAGAACAGGAATGGCAAGGTGAGGTGACATAGTTAGAGATCAAATGAAAACATTTTTGGGGTTATTATAATGACAGGTTTTATTACATATCTGAATATTGAATACAATTGAACACTATCCTCTGTTCCATATTACTAGTATTAGTTACAACAAATTTTTATTATTATTAGAAGAATGGCGTGTTTCAAACAAGAAAACTGCAACGGAGGGTGACTGGTTACATAAGGTGTCGATTTTGCAGTAGCATTACTTTCAAAAATACCGGAAGCTTATGTTCCGGGTGAATCAGTTTCTGTAAAAAAGGATGATTTCCTATAGAGGTAGAATTTTGTTTCGACAGTATAATCGGAGGAAGTCCCAAAAGTTTGATATTAATGCTTATCAATTATGTGAGATGAGCGGTTATGTGTGGAACTTTGTCACTGTGTACTGTGATGAAAGTGAAACGATACCTGGTCTGGATCACTCAGGATCAGTAGTTGTTCATTTATCTAGAACAATATTGAACTAAAGTACAATTTTAGCCAATTGGTGAAGCAGGATACCAATGGCCACTTGATTGTGGAATGTAGGGTTAAAAAACAGATGATACCATATCATAATAATAACATTTCGAGGCAGGAAGACTTCATGCTATCAGCTTTCCATGATCCCAAACTGATAAAACGAAACGCCATTGTGATACAATTAAAAACCAGCAGTTACATCGGAAGTAGATCTTTCTCACCAGATGATTTCATAATATATCCCAGCAAGAAAAAGTGTTAAATTAGTTTGGCAAATCGTTTTTGTAGGAGTATTGTAATAATGAATAGCTGGATACTTTGCAATAAGTAATATATCAGTAAGGATGTCCAGTTATAGGGATCAACAAAATCTATACTAAGCACTTTGTTAGTATTACAGAACAGGAAATAACACAGCAAAATTCGCCACGAATAGAATATAGGCTTATGAAAAGGTAGACAAAACGATTTTCTAAACCGAGCTGTATTATTTCCGAGATGCGAAGCACCGAGGTAAATAAGAGAGTGAGGCAAATAAACTCTTCTACCTTGGTTTATATACTATTTTGTTTGCTACTATCCAATTTTTGATACATCTGTCCATTTTGGCATTTCACTTTATTGACATCAGTTATATCACAATAACAATTTGATTACTAACTAGTAGGCAATGATATTTCATTATTCACCTAGGAAAAAAGTCTGGTCTCCACTGAATGTATACAAAGTCATCAGCCATCCTGTTTAGCCTTGATTCAATGAAAATGTTAAGTAAATAAGTTTATTACAGTAGTTCTATTTGTGCATACTTTATTTCTTTCATTTTGTTAAGATTGTACTCTGTAACGATGTTAGCTATTGTACGTGATTTTTGGTTATGCGTGAATCGTCTTTGCACTTTAACCTATAATTTTGGACGTTGCTACATATTGTTTTGAGAAGTTTATATACCGGCTGGTAGATCCGACAAATTACCTCCGACTATTTTGAAAGTAACGCATTTATTGCTGTAAAGGTGTACGTGGTACAATTTAGCGTCTATTAAACGTTACGGTTTAATGTAACAAAATGTGCTGTAAATTATTCTGTAATTTTCCAAAATTTACATTGTAAGACACATTTAAGTTTAAGCTGGCTTTTATTTCAAGCATTTACTTAACATTACACTAATGGCGGTTTCTACTCTTTCGTTTAATATGGATTTTCTCCATTTGCTTCTTTTAGGCTTAAAGTTCTGTTTAACACCAGCTGACTCGCCACTTTCACTGTCACTCTCTGGTATAAATTCGTCGCCGCTGTCCTCTTATCAGGACGGTTCCTTTAAATGGTCCAAGTTAATCTGTCTCATATTTAAAGGTCCTTCTTCTAAAGGCGAAGAGATACTCTTTGTCGTAACTTCGAACAGAGAGGATCGCGTGCCGTCTACAGAACAAAGAAAAAAGAAAAAAGCAAAGTTTCTGCAGACGAGCCGTTCCCGTTGTGTTTCCGGATAGCTGATCAGCGACGCTGTCACTGCCGTACCGGCACACAGCAACAGACACCCAGCGCGGAGCCATTTTGCGGCGAAGAACACCGGGAGAAAGGTATTTTAGCAATAAAAATAAATAAATTTTAAAATAAAATAAAAATAAAAACATTCCTCCGTTCTATTGGGTCTCCATTATCCAAGCCTATTTCCCTTGGGGTGTGAGGCTGCACCTCGGTGGGGACCCGCTCTTCGAACCTTAATTATTTCTCTTGTTTTTATTTTCTCGATTATCCTACTAACTAACCATGGTAAAACATGAAGGCCCCCGCCGCGCATCCCTTAATATTATTAAAACCCCACCTTCCAATCCTAACCCATCTACCTCACCTATACCACCGCTATTTTCACCACCCACTTCTCCAGCACCGCCGTCTCCGACCCCTTCCATATCCTATGCAGCCGCCGTATCCTCGCCACACTGCCTCGATCTTGCTCCAACGCCTCGGAGCGATCTACAAAATCAACCCGTTACCTTGTGTCATCCCGATCCCACCAACATCATACAAATCCTAAAACCACTACCATAACCGCTAACACTCCGCTACCAGTTCCGCCAGAGCAGATCTCGGCAGACCGAACCGTTACCCTGTTAATCCTAACTTACCTTCTAACCCTAAACAACTTACCTTTCGCTACTGCCTGAGAAACATTCCTAGTAATATAAATTCCCAAAAATCCTTTACAACAATCCCAAACAGTTTAAAACCCTCTAACAACCCTGAAATATAATTTTAATCAAACCGCCCTACTAGAAACCTCTGCTCCTGCTCCTTCCGGCTTCACAAAACCTCTTCAACATTTCTTTGGTGACCCCTTAATCACCTTCCCCAATTTTCTGGTCCCCTGATTCCCCAACCAGCACCAAAAACCCTTCCTATTCATGCGTAATCCGCAATGTTGGCCAGGATATTACGCAGGAAGAAACCCTTTCGTCCATTAACCTTCCTAAATTAACCCGGGCTATCAGAATAATAGCGAAAGCTACTAATCAGCCATCTTCCTTGTTCCGCTTAATCACACCAGATCCCTCCACCATTGAATTCCTGCATTCCCCACAACCCGTTTTAAACTACCTCAGTATCTACAACACCACGAATGCGTAGCACCACGTTCATTTTCCTCAACTTATAATATTCTTTTCATATTACAACCCGCCATCCGAACCGGTAGCAATAGACCTTCTAAGATTCGTTGCCAGTCTTCCCAATGCGGTCATTATGGGAGATTTCAACGCGCGCCACACGCAATTCGCTGACACTGCCACCAACGCCAACGGTAGAACCCTGTCCGACTTACTTCTCAGCCTTCCCATCCTTCGGATCCCCAATACCCTTCCTACATACTGCGAATACGCAGGCACATCAATAGTTGACCACATTCTTTGCTCGGAGCCACTTTTCATCCATTTCGAACCAGACTGCTACATAGGCACAACAATAACTTCGGACCACTTACCACTGCTCGTCAAAACATCACTAGCCCCCTCCCCTCCTCCACCTCCAACCCATATACTCATCCAAGATTTCACCAAAGCTGATTGGAATGTGTTTCAAGAGCACATCTCCAACCACCTCCAAATAACGACCTCCTTTCCCCACAAGATGTTGAGATAGCCGTTATCACGGAGGCGGTCGCGTCGGCAGTCTCCTTCAGATACGTAAACATCTCCCGAAAGCCTCTTCTCCAACGAATTGTGAACTGGATCAAAGAAAAGAGGCGCGTTTGCCGCAAGTTTCTGCGATCCAGAGATCCCACACTCAAAACCGAATACAACCGTCTGAATGCTAAAATCCGCAGAGAAATCAACTCTGTTACCCAAAAAGATGGATCCATGCCACATCCAACCTCGACTTCCGAAACGGCAAGCTCTTCTGGACCAAGTTTAATAGACTGACCAGAAGGAGAGCCACCCCAAATCACATTTAAACAACCGACAAGGCATTCCGATAGCCACAAACCAAGGAATGCCGACCTTTTCAAAACACACCTAGAACACAGTTCACCTCCCAAACGGTCCGCCCTTTGACGAGAACCTTAAAACGAACTAGAATAGGACATGACAAACCTCCAAAACCGTGCATTACCAAACCTTCAACTTGACGAGAACGACCCCTTCCTAGCCCCTATCACTCACACACTTCAAAAAAGGACGATACTCCGCACCAGGACACGACGGGCTGAACAGACAAATACTGAGAAAACTACCACCCACAGCGCTCACCACTACCTACAATAGATGTATATCACTTGCACACTTCCCAACGGCCTGGAAATCGGCCTCTACAATCATGATTCCCAAACCCAAAGCAGACCTCACCAATCCGTCCTCATACAGACCAATCTCCTTTCTCAGTTGCCTAGGCAAGTGCTTCGAGCAGATCCTAGCCGAGAGGCTTAGGAATCATTTCGAAAGCAACGACCTGCTTCCTCACTCCCAATTTGGCTTCAAACCACACAGAACCTGTCATGACCCCCTGTTGAGCTGCTGAGAAACGCAGGCATTCAATCATGAGCAATGCAACCTGGCGATATTTCTGGATATCAAGCAAGCTTTCGACAGAGTGTGGCATGCAAGCCTTATACACAAAATCCGTTTAATGGGAATTCCTGACCCCATTTCCAAACTGATACTTTCGTACCTTTCCGACAGGATAGTCAGAGTAAAAGTTGGAAATGCACATTCTAACCCTTTCACTCCGACAGCCGGCGTTCCGCAAGGATCTGCCTTGGCCCCCCTACTATACCTAATATTCGCCAGCGACATCCCACAACCCACTTCTCCTGAGGTCTCGATAGCACAGTTCGCTGATGACACTGCCTACTGGGCAGTTAGTCAGAGCAGCGCAACGGCCTCCACCCTCATCTCCAACATCCTACGGAACTTTTCCGACTGGGCTAACCGTTGGAGAGTCTCCGTAAACCCATCCAAAACTCAAGCCATCCTATTTGGCCACCCCAACAACTCTGCCAAAGCAAACCTCTCAGTAAACCAAGTAACGATCACATTACGTAACGAACAAATACCACTACAAGACGAAATCCAATACCTCGGGATAACATTCACCAGAACCCTAAACTGGTCTAAAGACCTACAAAAAACCTTGAACCGCGTCCGCAGCCGTGCCAACCTCCTCGGCGACTTAAACGGTACCTTCTGAGGTTGCCATCCCAAAACCCTACAGCACACCTATAAAACATTCATTAGACCAGTAATAGATTACCGAGCTCCATTGTACGTCACCCTAAATCACGACTCCTTTAAAAAAATAGCCTCTTGCGAACGCCGAATTCTGCGCTAAATACATAATCTAGACCCCAGATTTCCAAACGCCCTTACCATTCAACACGCGAATATAGCCCCGATCACAGACCGTCTTAAAACCCTTCAGACCAATTTTACCCAACGCAGAATATTCGTCGACACAGTCCCTTTCAAAGAAATCCTATCCATTCCTTACACGATCAATCAACGCAGAAATAGATTTAGTAAAAACCAAAAAGAAAATTTAAACATCCCCTTCTACTATCCCAGCTCATCGAAAACCTCCCCGAGGAATTCGATGAACTCCTCGATAATACCCATACGTCCTCAGATAACTCCTATCACTCCTAAAATCCCAACTCCCCAAAGGAAAAATAATAACGACCACAGCAATGGACCAGGCGACTCGATGGATGAACAAATAAACACATCACCTACACTACACACACACACACACACATACACAACCTTTTGCATTCAATTAATGAAAAATTTGGGTAATTTTTCAATGTATGCTTATAGATGATGAAGCTGTTGACAATGCTGACTCTAAGCAATAACAAAAATCCTCATCCACCATCCTGCTCTTCCATGAGATATTATACACAGAATGAAGCTGATCAAAACGATCAACGCCTCCCATATATACGCGATAGTCGCCGACAGATACAGGACACGTTACTGATTGCCTGGTGCCATCCCTCTGTGTCCTCAGAACTCGCGTTGATTCTAATGGGTTGTGTATTGTACTTATGACTGTCACATATTTCTTGCCTCTATCTTTCCACTTGGATATAGGTACATTATCACTGATAACACCGTCGAATTTACCAACTATCATGTTTTTATCGGATTTGAGTTCCGAAGTGGGAAAGAATATTGGCGTTTGTCTAATTTTATAGAGGCTGTCATAATCGACTTCGCCTTTTTTCATTATGTCGTTATTACTCAAGTGTAAATGTTGGATAATAATTAGAAGAAGCGCTTAGAGGCATCACATCTGGAATTCGAGCTACAGTAAAATTACAATGGGAATTCCAACAGTGTCGCATACCAGTGAGATTGTGAAATCCCATTATTATCAGAAGCCCGATAAAAGCTTTTAGTTCTCCCATTGATAAGTTTAGATTTTTGCTTCTCTGGGTCACATACAGGTTAGACTGATCTACAAGAAATTGTAAGAATATTGGTGATTAGACGGTAAGAAAAATTTGAAAAAGGCTGTTGTTGCCTACTTGCATTGCCTCGATATTCCAAATGGTTGATCAAAATCGAAACTACCAAATTGCCCAGGCATCTTGAATGCTTTACTCGAAAAAAGTTTCATCATCAGAGCTACTTTCATCCTCCTCATTGTCGCTTGAACTCTCCACAGGAGTTAGTGCAATATTATTATCTTCATCTAAATTCATGCTTGCCCCACCGTCTTCCTCCTCGTTATCAAAATTTGAAATATCTAGTGGAGGTCTATCGTCTGCATCCTCATGGCCGTCAGCATTTTAACATTTAGCCATTTCGTCAGTAATTTCACTTAGGAGGTAAGCTACATCTCACGGATCTTCCAACTGTAGAATCTTTTCGTATTCTGTAAGAAAACAAAATTTTAAAAATCCGCGATACATAAATATTCCTAAACAAAGTATAGGGATTAAGAGGTTCTACAACACAGTTCTAAACTACTATTTTCAATCAAAACTACGTAATTTTTACAAAGAGCACTATATATTATCTTGACGAAAAGGAGTAGCTAAATTTGATAAGGAAATGTGGAAGCCCACTTATTTGTTATTAGAACGCCAAATTTGTAGACCTCAAATCCTCATAGTTTTATAAAAATTCTATTTTACGTAAATCTTGAAAATCGGTAATTATAACCTCAAATTACAATTATTACAAAGAACCGTGATTTTATAATTTTCAAATACCAAAACAAGCTAATAATGATTTACATTACGTAATAATGCAATAAACTTACCTCAGAATTCAAAATAATCGTTCACTGGTCACAAAGACTGCAAAAATGTATAAAGCGAATAATTCACCAACACCACCTTCCATGCACATTGGTACAACTGTATACCACATTTTACGTTTTGAACGTAGATGGCGTTAACGCAAAAAAGTGGTGCATATTAGTACCAAGGAGCGTTACTTAGACAAGTAGAAACGCATAAGGGTCATTTTCAATAGATAACAGTGCACCACTTGATCTCTAAAGCAAGTGGTGGATACTTGTACCACAGTCCTACAAAGGGTTAAAATTGTCCATTTAACATAATATAAATTTATTTAAGCTTAATCATTATTTCATAACATAATATGTGATATTCTAACGAACAATGCTATATCTCGTATGGCAGATAACAAACGCAAGAAATACTTAAAAGCAACAAAATGAAACATAAGTGTCTCATATCCTTTAAGTCTAAGGCTACAAGGCATTGTTGCCAATTTTCGGAGAAACAAACGTAACCTCGCTATAGCGAAATCTCAACTTATATATTCGAGTCGAATATATAACGGAACTAAAGACCGATTTGGGGGTACTGAAGATAAGTTGACTCATCCAACAGTAACTTCGTTTTTGGGATAGTGGAAGGGTCCCAATGCAATAATTTATCAAAACCTTTACGTTTAGCGTATAAATTTGGGATTAGTTACTATGCAAAGGAAATGTAATTATTGCAACGGCGCTAGCACAGTAAGTACGCCATTCTCGTCGTAATGAAGTTTACAATCTAAATCAAGTGTAATGTAATGTAATGCTGATCTGAAATTATATAAGTATACACGAGTATGTTGTTAAACTGTAATAATATTGCCACATTTTTCATAGCCTCTTGTGTAAGTGAAGTTTGGTGACAAGCATAACCTCAACCAAAGTACTAGCTATTAGTAACATAAATGCATTAATTGCATTTCTTTTGAATTCTGGTTATTTTCAAAGTTGCTTTAAGTAACGTGATACAGGGCAGAGGAGTTAAAGGTTGATTATTTCTCAGTTCTGAACTCTATTAATTAAGGAAAATAATTTCATACATAATCAATTGGCGTATCTCAATTTCAACTTTACAGAACTTGATAACGGTTTTAATTCCACAAGTACACACAATACATAAATGGAAACGTAAAAATTAATAAATAATGAATAATTATTGTTACCAATTAATGAAGAAATCCTACTTATTACATGTTATATTAAAACCGAATGTATACTCGGACGGATTATAAAATGTAATTGTTGATACGAAGTTGTGCATCATTAATCCGTTATTTACCAAATAATCACATGTCATATTATTTACTTTCTCTTGTCTAGTAATTTTAAGTTGCTAATAAACAGAAAATGAATAAGTTTATACGTGAGTATCTCCTATCAGTATCAAAACTACGCCTACTAATTGTCGAAATGAACAATTAAATCCACAAACGCAAGGATTATTTTGTAAATAACGAATCAATGATGGAACATAATTCCAATACCATTCAACGTTTAAAACGAAATTTCCACTAAATTACTGGCGAAAAATCACAACTGGGTATTGTTAGAAGGTGAATTAAAGGAAGTTTTGAATGAGGTGTCGCACCATCTCGCTTCTCTATTATAATGCTAGGGGTGACCTCTACTCCGCAAGAGATGGGACTGTTAATGCCGCTATTACAATTAGATAGTGCTCCTATCCGTTATAAAATTGACTTATTTTTGATTTATTTTACTAAAAGTTATAATTTCGCTACCATAGTTATTTGTTTAAATTTTAGGTTGAATCATACTATGACTACTAGGAGGTACCATACGATTCAGATAGGTAATTTATGTTTTATTTTAGGACAGTAGGTGCGTTTCCGAAATTATTAAGGTTAGAACTTAGATGCTAGTATGAATTTAAAGTTCATTAAGAATTTACAGGTGTTTTGTACATATTTAATGTAAGCAGTTAAACAAGACAATTGCATTTATATTTACGCCGCCATAAAGCACGGTAATTGAAGTATTTCTATATAGTTTCTATCAGATTACGTAGATGAACGCCTTTTAGCGTGACCACAAAAAATGCGAGAAGCACGCAAGTCCTCGATTTTCCTGCCTGCCTGTCCATGCACGCTGTAGCTCAACCCCAAGACTACCTATCGACCTTGAATTTACGCTAATTGATAGCTCATGTACTCTAGTTGTTCATCAAACAAACAATTTCAATTTTCCTCACTCCTTGGTTAATTAAATAAAATAAACTTTCTTGTTAAACAATTTTTAACGGGAGAGCATTTATGTGAGTTTCAATTGCTACCACCAGCTCTATTATTAGCACAATTCACAGGTGTGTGTTCTTGGAATCTGAGTTAACATTCATTAACATCTGCGCTTACTTTATCAATTCATGCTTTAACACGGACAAAGTTTTTACTTACAATATTTATCATTGTTGACGTAAGTTTAAAACATAAGAAAATGTTATCTTAAACACGTGTACTCAGATAGAAAACTCAAACCCTGATAAGCACGTTGTGTTTGTGATACAGGTGATAGAACGTAACTAATACTGTTATGATGTTGGTTATTTTCGTTTTAGTTTTTATTAAACTGGTTGTTTCAGATGTATGTTTCAAAGTATTTTCTATTATCGGAATAAGTGATTTATTTCAGAATAATGCATTACACGAATTGAGGGATAAAACGTTTGGGCCACCAATTACTCAATGTATTTGTGCAACTGGAGTTGATCTCTCGATTGTTCAAAAATGGTGGAATAACTTTATATTTACTAAAGAACGATGCTTTATGTGTTTCATTAATTGTGTTTATAAAAATCAAATATACTTAATCCGGATGGTACTGTCAATTTTGACATGTACGTAACTTCTATGCCAGGTATCAATTTAACATACGTTGAAACATGTAAAAATAATACTAATTGTATTGTGGATAATTGCGAAAAGCGTTTGAATACGGAAAATGTATGGCTAAGGCAGTGGAAGGAAATGAATACATATGATGACATGTGAATCACAAAAAATAAATAAAATTCTGTTTGAATCTACAACCCTTTTAATTAAAATACTTAGCTTTTGGGTTTTTTAAGCGATGCATTTTCTTTTCATATTCACATAAATTTCTACGTTTCGATAACAATTACAGTTAGTAAGTAGTAATAATTCGGTCCGTAACTGGAAATATCTGTAAGAATTGCTTAAGAATATTAAACTCCTTGAAGATTGTTACTGATTTAGTTACTACGTGGTTTTATGCTTCGAGAGTGTTCCGTACCGTTGGTAGGAAACACACTGTACCACTGGCAGGTTTCTTAGTAATTTAGTTGTAGTTACAAAAGTTAGACCTGGCAACACCGCGTACAATATTAGTGGAGGTCTACACAAAGTTCGAGTTTTCCTTTTGAAATTTCGTGCCTTTATTTTATGGCCAATCATTTTTTCTTGCTGGGTACCCTTGGCGAGATTACAGTGGTAATTTTTGGTAGTTAAGAAATGCATAAATATTAAACCCATAGGTGTCATATTAGAGTTTATGAAAAAATAGAAATAAACACAATATTTATTTAGGTTTACAGATTATAAATACTTGACAACTTTTAAATGATCTTCGGATCCTTGTAGTACTTCTCTCTTTAGCAATAATACTTGAGTAAAACCGTATTGCTTACAAGATGTCTATATTTTACCACCTGTATGTAATACTTTGAAACAATTTTATTGAATTTAAGTTTAGGATATTTAAATGTTTAGTAGACATTGGGAGCAGAGCCTCTTGAATTTTATTAAACTAGCCAGTTTTTGATATATCTTGCCCACAACTTTCAATTAAATTGATAAGTAGGTACAGTGGCTCACGAAATTATTCGCACACGCTTATCAAAATGTATAAAATTCTAAATTTTCCAATATTAAATGATTCAAAAATATTACTATACCAAATTATGTTCGAAGACGTATCCAAATATAAATTAAGATATTCATTCTAAATATCAAACATCGTTTTGTATTTTCAAGAAAAATAATTTATAATGTCAAAGAAGGGTATAATGGTCGCATGGCACGCAAAAAATCGTTTAGTTCGAAAGTTCAAAAGACTAGAATTTGAAAAATAATATTTACACAAAGGCCTTGACTTCTGGAAGACTGTTATTTTCTCTGATGAGGCAAATATAATATATTTGGATCTGATGGAAAGCAAACGGTCTGGAGGAACGTGAATACTGAATTACATAAGAAAATTTATGTGAAACTGTGAAACACGGAGGTGGCCATGTAATGGTATGGGCAGCATGGCAGCAAATTGACCTGACACATTACATTTTATAGAGTGAACTATGAACAGGTTTGGGTATTTAGAAATATTGAAGACTAATTTGCGATCTAGCGCTGAAAACTTGGTATGTTTCGGTTTCAGCAAGATAATGATCCGAAACGTACTGCTGGTATTGTAAGGAATTGTTGCTATACCATGTCCTTAGACAACTTAAAACTCCACCACAGTCACCAGATATCAATCCAATTGAGAATCTGTGGCAAGAGTTGGAGAAAAATTCGTCAACATCCCAGTTCTAATAAAAATTCCTTAAAATGTGTCTTACTTGATGAAGGGAATAAAATACCTGAGTCTGCGACAAAAAATTGATTGAACCAATGCCAAGACATATACAGACAGTAATAGACTCAAATGGATACCTAACAAAATACTGACTCCTTCATTATAAACTTTGATTTTGTATCACTCGGTATGTACGAATAATTTTGGGACATTAGTTTTGTTTTATTCTCTATAAGTTAGTTGTATTTTTGAAAATAACTGTTTTAAAACTGTTGTTAAGTGTTAAAAAATTGAATTCAGTGGGTAATTTAGGAAAAATATGAGAAAAAAATGAACATAGCAAATTGTATGTACATATGCATACTGTACCAATAATTTTGTGAGCCACTGTATGTTAGTTTTGGATGACACTTTTGACTTTGCTCAAGTCTGCAAAATGTACATAGATTGTCCCTTTTCATTACCTCTTAAGAGCTTTTATACGACTTTTTAGTACACATACGTATTATTGTATGACATATTAGACAATTCAAACAGTTGTCACAGTAGTTCTAAACAAAATTCACAAATTCAAATTCAAACAGATAAAATTGGCTTTCTATGGAAGAGCGCAAAGTTTTACATTTAGGAACATACACTAACAAAGTCTTACTAGATACAAATATATTAAATCCTGAAGCTAAATTTACTAAGAAGTTTAGTTTACATACCGTGAACACTAGATATAAAGATAATTGTAATGTGCCACGCCATCGTACAGCCACTTTTGCATATAGTTCGGTTAAATTGTATAATAAGCTACCTAGCGAGCTTAAAAATTTAAACATTAGACAGTTTAAATATAAACTGTTTAAAACATTTAATATTAAATACCGATATATAGATCCTAGTAGTTAGAACTTACCTTACAGATTAGTTAAAAGACAGTAAAGATTATTGATATTTAACTTTTCCTTTTCTCTTTTCTTTATTCTGTCTATTACGAACGTATCCTCCTTTCGTATGTATGCCTACAATTATATAATATGTGGAGTACCCATTTCAATTCAATTCAATTCAATTCAATATATATTTATTTGCCCATAATCGATATAGTACCCATTTTGTGCTAGACTTCGCCAGCTATGCGTGGAAAATATTATTTTCTTGTTTAGTAAGTAGCAAGTTAGCTACTATACTAAATTTCACGAGTCAGAGCAGTTGCGTCATAACTAACTTTGTTTGATTACCATCTTCAGAACCCGCCAATTGTGCACGAGAGGATGTAAATAGAACTGGTTTAGGTTGGCAAATCTGTCCGGTATGGTCAAGCCTTTATGACATTAAACATTTGACATAAGATAACTTAAATTTTATTATTGTGATAAAATAAACATAACCCCTGAAGCTGAGATTTTGTTACTTTTCACAATCTAACTACATCCTCTGGCAGTATTAATATTAGTGACGCAATTGTATATAGATAAATAAATAAATAAATATATATATATATATATATATATATATATATATATATATATATATATATATATATATACACACACACGAGGGTCGTTTTTATATTCCTGGACTTGGCAATTTACAATGTTTCACTGTATTGATTTTAAATCACGTATGCCATGGTAACTTGTTTGACAGTTTACAAAACAATTACAGCATTATTAGTTTTAATATCTGTCAGTTTGTGTTGTAACGTCTCAAAATAGACAAACTTGAATATCGAGCTATTATAAAGTTTCCTACAAAACAAGGAAAACCTCCAAAAGTTATTCGTGAATAAATGTTGATTGCATAGGGATAATTTCCTTCCAAGTCTACTATCTGTGAATTGTCAAAATTGTTTAAACATGGCCGAGAATCACTAGATAGTGATCCCGTCCAAGACGGCCTGTAGACATGATCACTTCGGATGTTATTGAAAAACCAAGTGTTTGGTATTGGAAGATGCAAGATTAAAGAAGCGACAATTAGCGTTTTTGTTAGAAGTTTCAGAAACCACAGTTTTCAGTATTTTACACGATTACCTTGGCATGACAAAGGTCAGTGCGAGATGGGTTCCACGATGCTTACGCCTTTTCAAATGCTTACTCGAATGGAGAAATGTGAATAACTTTTGGCGCTTTGTGGGGACAAACCAGATTTAATTATCAATCGATATATCACCGGAGATGGATCTTGTGTCCATCATTCTGATCCTGAGTCGAAAAGAGTCGATGCAGTGGCATATCAGGGTTCCAGTCCCCCAAAAAGTTTAAACTCTCACCTTCTGCAGGAAAAATAATGGCATCCGTTTTTGGGATTGCTAAGGAATTTCAATGATTGATTATCTGAAGAAGGGCCGTACAATCACGTGATAGCATTATGGAAGCTTAATATATCGCCTCAGATATGTTACTAAAGTGAAAAGACGCGTAAAACCAACGTGTCCTTCTGCTTTATGATAATGTACCAGCCCATAAGTCAAGGCTTTCAAAAGCTGACGTTGCTAAATGTGGCTTTGTAGAAATCGATCATCCACCTTATAGTCCAAATTTAGCCCCAGTAACAATTTTTGTTTCCAGATCTCAAAAGCACACTAAGGGCAAGAAAATTTAGGGACGATGATGAACTTATAGCGGCTGTTGAAAGCCATTTTGAGCAAACCAAAAGAATATTTTTATAATAGGTTAAAGTTGTTATTGAAACGATGCAATACTTGTATTGAAAAGCAAGGGGCCTATATTGGAAAATAAATTTCTGTTCTACCCTTATCATGCCTAGCCGAGGATACAAAACGACCCTTCGTGTGTATAATATATATATATATATATATATATATATATATATATATATATATATATATATATATATATATATATATATATATATATATATATATATATATATATATATATACAACGTGTCCCAGATAACATTTCCAGCATGGGGATCTCGCTTATTATAAAAGATACAGATTTGGTTAAATTAGATGAATTACTCCTAAGGATTAGTGAAATTATAGGACACTCTCCAATTTCCAAATTTCCATGTATTTTAAGACTTATGGCAAGAAAAAGAAAATGTCAAATTTCTTTTCTTGTAATATCTTTTGTTATATTAGTCATATAAATTTTATTTGCACTTTCTTAAGATATTTTTATGCAGAATTTAAATATCAATTTGGATTTTTTTGCACTTTCTATTTTTAGTTTCAACCCTAAATTAAATTTTTCTTATGGAACGACAAGTCGGCTTTGAAATAATTGATCGTGTTTTTTATCCTCTTTACAATGATATAGCACATGTAATATCTATTTTAAAACAACAAAGAAAATTTAAAAATGTATTTTATTAAAGACTCTAACAATAAGTAGCCGTGAAACATGAGAAAACGACAAATAATGGATAACAACGAGAGTTAAGCAGGTAATAATATTGGAGATAATTATCCAATTATAAAAGATGTTCAAACAATTGACCATTCCGTTCTAAACATAATTGTGCCCTGCGTAGTGTCGACGTAATTGCTCTGTGTAGTTTTTGGCGTTTAATGCTACCAAATGTTGCAAGAACAGCTTCACGAAGATTTTCGGCATTCTCAAATGTTTGCACGTACACTCGATTTTTACGTAGCCCCAAAGGAAAAGTCCAAGGGTGTTAAGTCTGAGATCTGGGTGCATAAAATCGGCCATCGATTACCAATCCATGAATTTGGAAACCGATTATTAAGATATTCGCTGATGATGTTTGAATTGTGGGTGGGCGCCATCTTGTTGGAAGCAGATATTAATATTCTCAATCAGTGGTAATCATCAAGTTTATTTTCTAAATCAGTTTGTAGTAAATTCAAATACCTTTCGCTGTTTAATGTTTCGTTAAAAATACGGGCCCAATAAGTTTAGCGCCTAAAATGCCACACCAGACGTTAAAACCAAATCTCACTTGATGCCGACTTTCCTTAACAACGTGAGGATTTTCACGGTCCCAAAAGTGAACATTGTGTCGATTGAAAAGCCATTATTTGTAGATCTGCTTTCGTCAGACCACAAAATCGTAGCTGGAAAATTATCGTTATTCTCACATTGATTAACATACCATTGGCAAAATTTTAATCTTCTCCCTGATCTCCATCTCTAAGTCCCTGCAGAATGGTGTACTTATACGGATGATACCTGTGACGTTTTAAAATTCTTTGTGATGTAGTTTTCGAAATACCAGTGTTATGTTCAATTTCTCTAACAGATGAAGGATTTTCAATAACTGATTATAATACATTTAGTTCTGCATCTTGATTCCGTAATTTCGGATTTATAGTAGGTTTTGAAAATGAACCATATTCTTTTAAATTAATTACCAAATTTCTGTACGTATGAGCAATGGGCTGCCTTCTTTCAGGATACAGCCTCAAGTACATCCGTTCAGCTTCTATACTGTTTTTATGAGACAAGATGTAACAACTCAACATATCAAACTTTTCAGTATTACTAAATAAAGCCATGTTTGACACAAAAATATTCCGGAACGAATAATTTTTAAGCGACATTAAATTCGATTGTGTTTTATGTTTCACGGCCTGCTTATTGTTAGAGTCTTTAATAAAATACATTTTTTTAATTTTCTTTGTTGTTTTTAAAAATAGTACATGTGCTATATCATTGTAAAGAGGATAAAAAAACACGATCAATTATTTCAAAGCCGACTTGTCGTTCCATAAGAAAAATTTAATTTAGGGGTTGAAGCTAAAAAATAGAAAGTGCAAAAAAAATTCAAATTGATATTTAAATTCTGCATAAAAAATATCTTAAGAAAGTGCAAATAAAATTTATATGTCTAATATAACAAAAAAGATATTACAAGAAAAAGAAATTTGACATTTTTCTTTTCTTGCCATAAGTCTTAAAATACATGGAAATTTGGAAATTGGAGAGTGTCCTATAATTTCACTAATCCTTAGGAGTAATTCATCTAATTTAACCAAATCTGTATCTTTTATAATAAGCGAGATCCCCATGCTGGAAGTGTTATATAAAACACCGATTATTTATAAATAACAGGTCGTCGGTCACTGGGGCAATAAAGGTTAAAGAAAAATTCCTCTTGTCATATAACCAGTATTACGTAACTGTATTGTTACTTCATCAGGTGCTAAAAGTAAAACAATTGAGATTTAATACGTCATACCTAAACTGAAAATTCACACTTTTAAAAATAACTGTTGTGTTAGCTTCAAACTGAGTTTAGATGTTATTAACAAACCCGTGTTATGTGTAATGTTATTAATGTTATTTACAAATAATCGGTGTTTTAACGTTATACTGGTTGAAAAAGTTTCAAATAGATTATATATATATATATATATATATATATATATATATATATATATATATATATATATATATATATATATGATGTATGTGTAGTGTGTCCAAGATAAGGAGGGCCACTATAGCGATTTCTGAAACTGTTAGAGAGTTTAGGTTAAATGGGAGAAACGTTGGGCATTTTGGACTTTACTAAATGGCATTTTTACACTGACGAAATTCCGAACCGTTCCGAAGTTATGCGATAAAAGCGAATCTTCACGATTTCGTTTTGACAAATTTTAGTTTTAACGTTCTTTATAACATGGCATGCAGCAGATTGGAATGCGGCGTTTCGTTTTCGAATATCTATCATCAACGGTCCTGGTTTTTATATACATAATATTAAGGGAGCTTTTTATTCTGCTTTCCAGCATGTATCACACTTTATGGTTTAATGCTATTTTTAAACTTATTTTACGATTATCGGAGAAAATCTGTGTATGAGCCTATATCCTCCCAATAACATTTAAACCGAACTTTGTTTATACATGGGCTTTTGCAAATTAATGAAATGACACAGAATTTTCAATTTGGAATACAAATTATATAAGCAATTAATTGCAATCAATCCACAACACATAAATGGACAGATGACATTTGATGACAACAACATTCAAACATAACACATAACAATAATTAAACAAAAATTATAATGATCGAAAATCCCTCCTTCGTTCCTCAAACATAAATAGCATCTTCTAACTATAGAATCCAAATCATTCTTTAACATTGTAGGTGTTACAGTTTTGAATGCATTAAGTACCAACCTTCGGAGTTCTTCTTCTGTTCCAAAGATATGTTTATAAACATAATTTTTATATACCCCAAAGAAAAACCCAGCGTGATTGTATCGGGAGAACAGGCTAGCCAAGATGTTTCACAGTGGGTGCTTAAAACTCATTCAGTAAACCTATTTGAAAGGTAATCCTTAAGCATGAGTGATTGTACGCGGGTGCATCATCCTGATGAAACCAACAATCGTGTACTTCGGTTAAGGGTAAATGATCGTCTTCCAAAGCAGTTTCTAGTAAATTTAAGTATCGTTGTGACGTTAAATGTTGATTATAAAGAAGGTCCTATTATCCTTCTTCATAAAATCCTAACCCGCATATTGAAGGCAAAACGGTGCTGATGTCATGATCCTTTGCATAATTTTGAATTTTCTTGAGACCAACGATGCACATTTTTCAGCTAAATATCCCATTATTGGAAGTCGTCGTTTCATCAGTCCATAATACTATGTGGAAGGAAATTTATTGTGCTGGTGGCATTTTCTTATATACCACTCACAGAATAATCTCCGTCTTTCTGCGTCACCTGGTATAAGTCCTTGGCAAATTCTGTATTTGTACGGATGAAATTTTGTCCTCTTTAGAATATAGTGTGCTGTTGATTTGGATATGCCCACATAATTTTGAATTTGCCGAGTTGACATTTCAGGATTGTCAGTAACGGATAGAGTAAGGTTTTATATATTTCGTAGTTTTCAAGATAGCACGGGTATTTTAAAGCACCGTATTCTTTAGTGTTAGTTACTAATTTGCTGAATGTGCTTTTATTTGGCTGCTTCCTTTCAGGATACTTATTCAAATACATGTGCTCCGCTGTAATGCAATTTTGATCCTGCTTCCATATTTTATTAACAAATTAACTACTAACGAGAATTATTACGGAAAACTAATAAATAAAGTAACTGTCAAGTGGGGACAAATATTTATTTCAATACAAAAATCATAGTATTTGTTTTCCTAAGCCTACTTTTCTAATGTCAGACATAGTTTAATACATATCTACATGCTAACCTAAAAATTAAAAGAAATGAAATAATTCCAATTATAGTTTTTTGGGGTAATTATGCAACTTCTTTCATACGTTCACAACGAAAACGGGCAACATTGTAAAAACAAAACAATAATCTATGTCAAAATCACGTTTAAAACTTCATGTCAAATAGACATTAATAGATATGGATACATGTTAACTTAAAAAATCCAAAGCCGCCCGCTTCTATAAGATATCAATAATATAGTCAAACTATTTTCATTCATATTTAAGTAATTTTAAACTTACCTTGTGTTATAGTAAGAAACATTATAAATAAAAGTCATGCAGAATTAAATTTTCTCCAAACAATATGTCTACACTTTTCCTTATAAAGTTAAGCGTTATTCAGATATTGAAAATATTTGAACTAATACTTAACTTCTTCCTTAGGAATCTTTTGCCGCTAAATTATGCGTCGTATCAAAAATTGCATAATTGACCGATATGTTCAAGGTCTATACGTAGGTATTTTTATGTCATTGAAATATGCATCTGTTTAGCGATGGTGAACAAAAGTCCATTGCATAACCTTCGATACCTACATGTGTATATGTAGGTTGAAAGCTAAAAGCGCAATTAAACCATAAATGTGATACATGATTGAATGTAGAATAAAAGCTCTTCTAGTTTTATGTATAAAAAATCAGGGTCGTATTTAAGAAAACAAAGTTGATGATGGTTACTCAAAAACGAAATGTCAATTCCAATTTGCTGTATGGCATGTTCAAAAACGTTAAAAAGTACCTGGAGAATGGTTTCTTACTTTTGTTTAACATCTAAGCAAAGTAACAATTTGTCAAAAACGAAATCGTGAAAATTTGTCACATAACTCCAAAATGCCTAACTTTTCTGCCATTTAACCGAAACTTTATATGTTACCGTTTCGAAATTCCTATAGTGGTACTCTTATCTTGGACACAGTTATATAGGGTGTCCCAAAATTTCAGGAGCATGAGGGTACCACGTATTGTTGTACCAGAAAGGTCGATTGGGCTCAATTTACCCGTATACCAACGATAACGTTTGTCTGTAAGAAGAATTTAAAGTTTAGTTTTATCGATCACTTGAAGAACAGCTTCTTTCTTTCGTGTTCGGATTTTTGAGGTCTTCCAGCGTTTATTTTGACTGGTTTTAACCTTCCTGTTTCACGGAGACGTCTTTCGATTCTAGCAAATGTTTTATGGTCTGGAATTCTCCTGTTGATACCTCTAATGATACACTCGGACATTCGTGCAGTTACCTTCACAGTATCAAAAGACTACTATCATATTGGTCTGATCATCGAAATGCAAATCCATATTTGACAACTTTCAAAGTAATAGCAACAATAGCAATTGAAGCAATAACGGTGATCGCGATAAAATAAAACAATACAAAGGCAACCAGAAGTGAAAGAATTATTGCAATATCTTCTATCAGCAATAACTGGCATTTGTTTTCTGTCAAAATCAAGACATTTGTTTTGACTCCATGTCCAACTAGTTTTATATTTTATTGAGCAAGAGTCACCCGTTCGATGACATCATCGGTCTCCAGATTTGAAACCCTGTGACTTCTTCATCTGGGGAGCGTTAAAACACAAGCGTACGAGGTTCAAATTAATAATTCCGAACCACTGTGGAACATAACTCAAAATGCTGCAAACGAACTACGAGAAAACGACGATGTTCTCAATTTTACGTCAAATCGACCTCTGCATTAATGAAGGTGGACGTCGCATTGAACACTTGTGAGAATAATTCTTTGTGTCCACGTTTTATTGAAATTTTATTAAACTTGTGCTAGGAATATTGGTTACCAGTGTTTGAAATAAAGGTTTTTTTCTTTGGAAACTATGCGAAATACGGAGTCAAAAATAAAGATGATGAGTAAGCCTTCCCGTTGAATAAGTCTTAAAACCGTAATATTACTCCTAAGAAAATAAAAAATTACCAGAGGATGAGGATGAGGACGGTTTTGTGCCTTCTCAAATTTCCTCTGGCTCTTTTAAATCATTAAAATAACGGTAATCATCTAAAATGAACTTCTGACAAACTTCACTGGATTGGTTCCACGCATTTATGTACATCGTGCAACACATTCTTTAAGCAAACTTTAAACACTCCTCACTTACTTAATAAACTACTTTATAAATTTCTAAAAGAAACTGAATTGGTGTTCAGTTGGTCCATTTTTGTAATCGCCATTACGATAAAACATATAAGTTTATATTGTTGTACTATTCAGTAGTATTAATCCAAAATGGAATATAAGGGTATTAACATCGCATACGGAAATGTCAAATAATCGTATTTAATATAGCCTCTTGTCCTTGTTTACTATGTAGAACAGATTAACTATCACAAATGTTCCGGTTTATTTTAAATTACCATTATTTTATACTTAATTAGCGCAAAATAACAAAAAGTAGCATAGCACATATAACATTTAATACCTCTTATTTTTAACGAATGATATATCAGTTACAAACTTTACGGTAATGACAATGCATTTTATTTATTACAATGAATAATGGGTTTAAGATAAAAAATGAATGGAACTTTTGTGTTAAACCCAAGTGTTAATTGAAAACACTCTGTACTTATAACAAGAACTAATATTAAGAGATGACAACAATCTATTTATAGTACCTTTATAAAACTGCTTATAACATAACGAACAAACATGTATTGTTTCAAATATAGTGCAATCACGGATAACTTTAAGTACTAGGTAATAAAATGTTAAGATATGAAGATGATAGCATTACTAAATTAAAATAAATACTGTTAGAATCAAAGAAGTATTATTTTAATTTTACAAATGTATAAAGCTATCAACTTTATTATGTCGACGTTGTTAGCCATTTTGTGTATGTCACATTATATAGTTGGCTTTGATGCCTTTCTACAGTTTGTTTTACGGCGGCAACGTTGTCGGGACTAAAAAGTACCTAAGGAGTACATACTTTGTATAAAAAACAAGTTGTGTCAGTAACCTCTATCTGGGGATTCATAGCGACCTGATCACATATCGTGCCAACAGATTACACTTGGCACACACAATATATAATATATATATATATATATATATATATATATATATATATATATATACATAAAATTATTATGACCTGACATCTGTGAAATTCATACATTTCTTTCAACGTTTTAATTTATTTTATTAATATAATTATAATTATCACCACGTTGGAGTCCCATGAAACATTTTGACATGAAATGCTTTAATAAATTATAATGTATTTGATTACAACTTCAGCACATTGTGCCATCATTAATTTATTATGATGATTCATGTTTAATTTCTTTAACAAAATTGTCTCGACTAGGATCCCAGCGGATAGAGTTCAATATTAGTTCAATATCAAAAAAAACATTAAATATTTACGTTAGTTTCTTTTGCCAAGAATAAAACCAATTGTGGTTTTAAAACAAATCTGGAATTGTACATTATCAACTTTATCAAACACCTTGTATCATCTGTAATTATATAACATGTGCGATTATCACTGACCTGAATTTGTGCACATATTTGATCATGACGAAACAATAACGAAGATATATTTTGTTAAGTATCTTTTGCTTTATAAAATAATATTGAATCACTATAAAATTAATGAATGGTTGTACTATTTCTAGACTAGTATATAATTTACCTAAATCCTTTACAGACATGCACATAAGTGATAAACAATAATAATATTCAACGTAACCTCAAATAAAAATATAAGATTCATACACTCACATTTATGTTTGCATTCTTTAGCTGCTCAATTTTCAATACTGATGTTGCAATATCCAAATCAGAAGTAATTGAATTTCATAAATAATATGATCCAACGGTGGAAGATCTACAGCATAAGCAAATACACGAAGCTGCATAAATATCTTCTTCAACACTTTTCAGAAGCACTTTGATTTTATTTATTATATTTTCAAATATAATAATTTAATTTAAGCTTATTTATCAAAGAATACAATAACTTTGTCTGCATTCGATTTTATTGATTTGAAGCTTTTAATTTTAATTGTATTAAAATGATTACACCATGTTAATTTCGTTATAATAATTTTATATTATTCGAAACAATTGATTTTTGCAATCGTTACTTTTAATAATTTTAATCAAAATTTAATTTTGTCTAATTTTATATAAACGATTAGAAAAATTTGTTCAACACGTGCGCTGTCACCTTTTGCAGTTCGGCCTTATATTTTATCCTCAGGTTCGACTCGGGTTAAAAATAACGGCCTCGCAACAATAAATGTGTAAACAGCGCACTAGTTACGAAAACTACTATTAAATGATTTACTTTCAATTGTGTAACGATACCACATCACTCGGACAAATAGTCACGTTAACCTAACTTATGACAATTTTAGAATTTCAATTGTTTAATGCTTGCATTTTTGTAGGTTATACCAAACACACAATTCATTTTAAATTTAAATTCATGTACACCACGATTGACATTTTCACTTTGAGGAATTAACAGATAATGAGAAAAAGTATAACAACATCCTGTGCTTTTCTTGCTTAACAACCAATCAAATTATAGTATTTTGTCTATACAAACATAACAAAACAGTTCTGATTGGCTAACCATTTTCAGAAATTTGTAAATTACTAATTTTACACCTAACTTTCTTATATGTGAACAGATCTTAAAAACTGATTATTTTGAATTCTACACAAAATTTCCTTTCCATAGATACCCCATTTGTCCTACTTCCTTTTAAAATTCTTAATCTATCTAAATTTCAACACATATGCAAATTTTCATATACAAATTTACTTATTCTAACTTATTCTACTTCCTACAGGAAAACTATAGACAGAAATAGGTTCTATACATAAGGATATACCGGTTTCTAATACACTATGGTTTATTTTGAAAACTTCCATCTCAACATCTGTAATCAATATAACCTGGTTTCTCAATTTTACGCTTAAATTACACCATAACGTTAATTTAAGTTGTAACACTTTCTATACACACTAATATTGTAAGCTATTAACACATTATTTGTTTAATTTCGCATTATTCACTTATAAGTTATATGGATCCTATTAAATCTCTATTTTCATATACTTTAGCATGTAGTTTACTCCTCCTATGTTAATTGATACAATTTCTTTTCTTTTTATTTTAGAATAGAAGCATATTATGTTACCAGACTATAATGTACTTATTCATATGGATTACATGAATTTTATAGAGTCAACCACTTATTTTACCCTTCCGAAGATGCTCGGAAACTATTAACATGAAAATTATATCGTTCAGTTATAATAATTTAATATTTGTGAAATTTGAATTAACTAGCTAACATGTCCATAATCACATTTGTCATATGTGATATAAGGAAACAATACTTGCAAAGTCAAATTCAGGACAGTTAACGAATTAGTCAATGTTAAATAATACTAAATCATAAAATCACTGAGAACTAAAGTATACTAAACGGACATAGTATTATTATGCCATTGTACCATCTCCGTCACAAGTGGACTTGATACAAAGACAATCCACCCTAATACGGTGTCCATCAGGCATGGATTTGGTATAAAACAAATTAGTATATTATGTTTATTTTGCCGAACGAAATAATTATTCAGCTGAGCCACATAAACTTTTACCCGAATAACATATACTATTTTATCCGCAAACGTAATCAGATACATTAAAAATAATTGTTAAAGATCGAAAGGAAAGAGAAAACTAATTAGCAGACAAAGAAATAAAATAATCAGGAATTTTTCAAGTAATGAAACCATAAAAGTAAAAATGCCTAGGCCCAAAAGTGAAACTTTACTCCATGTCCGAGAAGGAAAGTTTTTACCTTTGAAATTTAGTCACAAAGTGTCACTTTTGTGAAGTTTGCGTTTAAAATATTTTACAATACATCCAATAGCGTTGTAGAACAGTAAAATATTTTTGTTTTTTTAGTAATTCGTTCAGTTGTTTGTCGTTTCTGGCGAAGAAAGGGTGTTTTGTTATTGTGTCATGAATTCAAGGAGTGCTGAAATATTTGCTTCCCTAAGGGCGGTTAAACCGTTGGCGTTGAAAGCAGATGAACACGTGTTACAAAATGGTAAGAATCTTAAATTTCTTTGTTCTTTTATATACTGTGAGGATGACATCTTAAGTTACCTTAGTAATGGCCAGAGGTATCTTTAAGCTAAAAGTTGTGTATATTATTTTTATAATACAAAAAAGGCTATTCAATTTTTGTAGTTTTCAGTTTTCATATTTCAGATTCAGTAGATGTCAACTTATTTATATTAAATTTTAGAATCTTTAAGAGAACATTATGCACCGACTTTTCCATGAATTACGGTGAATTTGGTGACATCGCTTTTTGGAAGCCCTCAGTCTCTTGTAAGCCCTGTGCCCATCGATTCGCAGGGTAAGTTAGCCATTCAAATAAATTTTGTTCATGATTAATCTAATCATAATCCGCGGTAATTACTAAAGGGGTTTAATACTAAATATATAGTTCAAGCCCAACTTTGGGTTTATTCCCACCTAATTGGCTTTATACTACAATTATGTTTTTGTTACTTAAAAGTCAATTTTCCTTTACCCATGTGTATTTTGATAGAGATTTAGGCTTAGTCCTAAACTTATTTGCATGTTTTATAAGTAAAGATGATGTATGTGTCTACTTGCAGAATACCAAACGATTTACTTAAAGGAGCATTATTTTATGTAAGTATAAAGAAGAACTATATTTTTATTCTTATGTTTTTTATTTTACAGAGATGGAACAACAACTAACCTCGAAGTTATCTGAGGAAGAGGTCTGCCCTACAGAATGCTTCTCTACTGGTGATTCCTTAGTTAAATTAAGTCAATTTAACAATGAGACAGCCACATCCTGTAGAATTTTGGAGCAACAAGACCCGTCGTCCTTCTCTAAAAAGTATGGTTTTGGGAAAGATTACAAAGATGACAACCAGCCTCTATCAAGCTGTATTGTGAATGAAATTCATCTAATTAATTCAGATGATAGCGTAAACGATCCCGATTACGAGGCTTCCGACAGTAGCAGTAATGGCAGCAGCCCGGAAAATAAGAAAACAGCAAATAATCAAATATAAAATAGCAGTGACAGTTACCAACACCCGTCCTGACAAATGCTCAAATATTTTATTAACTAAAGTTATGGATATTTCACTTTTCTTACTGAAGTCTGAATTCATGTTATCCAATAAAACATTCAAATCTATTGATTTTGAATTTGCCGCACCACATAGCAAAACTTGCTTTGTCGATCTTCAGCAAATTTGGGTTGATGCTCATTATATTAACATCATTGTACCCTATTTCCACGTTCGATTCCAATAATTTTCGGCTTCTTCATACTTGGTAAGTTGTGTATCCGATTGTTCTCACATGGCACTAGCGAAGTCTTTCAGTGATGCAATCAGTGTATTTCCTTCAGATAGGTCTAAACCTGGTTTCTGTAACTTTTTATTGATTTTGCTGAAATTGCAGTTTTGGTAAGTTATTATACAAATACTGTGTACCTTTTCTAACAACAAGTTCTTCTTCTGAGTCGTCGGCAAACTTTTTCTAAGTACTTATGATATAGCCATAGCTGTGTTTTAAAGTTTTAACAGCATCGTAGTGACAAAACCATCTTGTTTTGTTCAAAATTTTCAAAGTATTTTTTAACTTCTCATCCAAGAGGCGATGCCGAAAAAATACTACGTCTGTTGAACTACTCCAAAGAAGCTCACAATTTCAGAAGGAGCTTTAACTGATTATTCGACCATATAAATTCAGCGAATGTGCAGCAACTGGCACATACTTGGTAGGTCTATTCTTTTCTTTCATCTTTCAGGAGGGCTTGTACTGTGTTACATCTGCCAGACACATTTGCCGCATGGTTATAAAACCGCTCTCTAAAGTTGTCAACTTGAAGATGTCTAAAAGCTCTGGAGACAATCGAATAGACCCGAACCCTGATCACTAATGAATTTTATATGGACATATTAACTACACAATTAGAGACACTAAACTAGAGATACTAACAAATATTGAGAAATCGACTGAAGAAATTACGATTTGGTCCGATAACTGTCCGTCTCAAAATCGGTATATTAATGCGGTCGCATGTACTGCCTTTTAAAGTTAATTCCAACTTTGACGGTGATAAATAACAAATTCATTTTGAGAGGTTACACTCATCTTGAAGCGGATACTGATCATTCTCTTATAGAAAGAGCCAGAAAAGCTATCCCTAAATTCCAAATCATCACTCCATGGGACTGGTAACAACTTGTACGATTGGCTAGTACAAGATTTTTTGTAGTTATTATGGAGACTACATATTTTAAAGATATTTTGTTTTTAACTAATGACAGTAACTCACCATTTATCCATAGAAAAAGTATGATAATGGGAAAGATCTTAAATTATCTCAATTGGTTCACGTGCAGCTTCGATCTGGCCAGCCGGTCAAGGTTTTTACAAGAGTTCTTTTGACCAAGATGACTTTGACATCCTTGACCTAAATATATCTACACGTAGGTCAATAGTATTTCCAGACGAAATACCAATCATAACAAACGGATCAAAACCTATGGAAGAAAAAGTACAATTTAAAAATGTGTTACAATGAATGGCAACATTTTTCATGGCTTTCACCAAAATCTTCCTCGTAGTAATGATGCAGATGATGATTAGTTAAATAAATGTACCTTTTCATATGTTATTTTAATGTAAAACGAATAGTATGTCATAAAAGTTATAATTTTTTCCTTTTCCACGTTCCACAAAAAGTCCTGGTCTTTTAAAATATAAGGTATACGAAGTCATGTTATATGATTTATTTAGTACCAAGTCCACAAAGAAAATATTTTTGGTAGTATCCAGTAAAACAAATTTTACATTTTTTCCAAAGAAGTTTTAATATGCTGTACATTATACTAAGTAATGTAAATGTTCTATTTTTAATATAAAATAAACAGTATTTAACAAATGACAACCAATTAAATTAGTAATAATTGTTTAAACTGCTCTCCCATAAAGAATGGCGTCCTTACTGTGCTGGCGTAGTAATTCACATTCAGAAATTTTTAGTTTTTATCGTGTTTCTGATACCAATGACCCTTAAAATTGTTATGATATACTAAATTAAGGTTTTACTTAAGAATGCCGTTGCCAGATTTTTGGTAACTATTCTGAAAATTCATTTTACGGGAATGTAACCTTAGCAATAATTCTAATTGTTAGTAATACAAAGGCAATAATTACATTTCTAGTAAATTGTAACTAATTTTGAAGTTATTTCAAATTAACTAGTGCCCTTTGACATTGTTAAAAGCGTTGATATATGTCCTTTTACGTCAAAACTAAAATCACCAGCGCAGTAGTGTATGTTTTCTGAAAATGTAGGGTTTTAGGAAAATTAAATATCTCCTAATAAAATTAACTCCAACAAATTTACTCTTAGGTTTAAGTAAAATACTGTTCCCTAAGTCTATTTATTGACTGAATAATAAACACCTCTTTACAAAATGTTCATTCTTTTCAGTTAAATTAGTAGAACATCCATACTGAAATATTCGGCTTATTTTAAATGGAATACCCTGAATTTTATACTCTTATCGTTTAGCTTACTAATTACCTTGAAACACCGTATGTAGGTATAAGGTACCTTTATGAAAGTGCTACTTATTTTTTATATAAAATTCGAAAATGCAATAATATACGTGGTGCGTCATTTAAAAAAACATAGCTTTGACATGCCACTTTTTTGGGGCACCCATTATATTTAAAAATATTGCTCGTATTGACTTACATAATATCACTGTATTATAAATTAACGATTACATGCCTCTTCGCCGTAGAACTCCGTGGCGTCGGCCGTGATTCACCCTGTATATATATATATATATATATATATATATATATATATATATATATATATATATATATATATATATATATATATGCCCTGCAGTAGGACGATACCGTTAGTATGGAATGCTACATGGTCCGGAGCACGATTTAGCTAGTAACCGGTCTGTCTGCTAATGTAAAAGAAAGAAAAGATGTATTAAACGGTATCCCGGGTAATGTGGGTTGGAATGAAAGTGAAATTTCTCGTTGAATGCTATGCACCGATGAATGGATTAAGAGACCAACCAAGAGTGTGAGAACTTCTGGAATGACGTAACGAACGTATTGAACGTGTAAACCAAACGTACAGAGAGAACATACCGCACGCGTCTTGGGAAAGTTGGGAAACCAAAGAGTCAATGAGAATGGTGAACGCCTGGCACTGTTTGGTTGTATCGAGAATGTGTTTAGGGCAAAAGTGGGTCCGGAGATGGAAATTAAACGTAGTGTGCACGTCCATAATTAGGTAGATAAACTGGTAGATAATGGTGCACAAATGAAACACGAAAATGCTGTGAGTAAAGAGTCAAAATAGTTAAAAATATCAAATCAACAACCCTCTCAATTACTTTCTTAACAACTTATCTTCCAAGCACACCTTATTTCTACTAGGGGGCTGAATTGAAACCATCTAGAAAGTAGACTGTTGCATATGTTGATCGTAGAAATAAGGTGTGCTTAGAGATAGATTGTTAGGGAATATAATTGGGAGGGTTGTTGATTTTGAGATTTAGAAAAGAGAAAACGTATTATTTTGGTCTGAATAAATAGAATAGAATAAAAGGTAATGTTATATATTCACTAACTATATTTTCTTTCAGAAAATGTTTATAATAATATCTAAATGAAAAGGTAAATTAATTATAATTCTTTATAATTGATTCGAAAACAGAACGTTCTTTACAAACTGAAGTAAATAATAATTGAAATGAGTATTTGATTTATATTATAATACCATGGTAAGAGTGATTATTTCGTCTAATATAAATAATATCAATGATAATTTGAAAGTTAATGTTACATCACAATCTTGTTATTTAATGTAGAGAGTCTTTTGATTGCATTATTGATATATTTTATTTTGACATTTCACACCTATAAGCATATTTTAAGATGGATGATCCCTTGTAAATGTAGTGGAAGTATAAAATCGGCACTCGGTAAAACTGGCATAGTACTGACCTAGGGTGATAACCTTAGCAAAACTAAAGCATGTTCTCGTTGGAATACTGTGTGTGCCTGTTATGAAATATGTTACCTTTTGGTTTGTAAATTGTAAATGCAGACCCTTAACATGTTTGATGTTTTCCTTATACTACAGTAGCTAACTATTTTAACTTGGTGATCACCATTTATGAAATACAGGCCTGTATTAAATTACTACTACTACATTGATTGAATTATTAAGGTTAGAGTAGATGATAGCAATAATCTTGCAATAACAGTAGAGTCTAAATACATATTGATCTAGGTACCTATAATTAAGACTGATACTTTATTTGTTATTCTTGTTGCAGTATGCGGCGTTGAGGTTTTGATTTGTTGTTCTTTCCTCAATCTGTAATAAAGGTAGTAGAACTACATTGCACTTATTTATAAATTTATATACTGTGTTGTATTGTGTTACCTTTATTTGTATCATCGCTTAGATACGAAACACATATATCCCAGTAACAATTCTTTTACACTACGTAGTGGTCCTACCTAGTTTTTCATAACGATCATTACATTAGTACATTATAATTTATAATTGGTACATCATACATATATATATATATATATATATATATATATATATATATATATATATATATATATATATATATATATATATATATATATATATATATATATATATATATATATATATATATATATATATATATATATATTTTACTTTACTTATTTTCAATCGCATCGTATTTAAATTAGATTGTTCCATACGCAATTTTTGGTTGTCATGCTACTTACCGGACTTACTGTTATTCATTTGGGACAAAAATGATTTAGCTATTTTTAATTTAGATTTTCGATTACGAATTAGGGAATTTGTTTAGTTTATATTTATTTGATTTCTTTATTTATTTGTACTTCAGAATACGGATTCGATCTAGCTATATATTTTATCATTTAAGCTAATAAAATGAATTCTTATTACAATGATTATGTTTGAGTTTTGTTATAGGGTACTATGAGGTTGAACTGACCGGTTACTTCAATCTTAAGTGGTGTTCATATTTATATGAATCACATATCGCAAGTCCTGTATTTCATCCTACTCTTACAAATACGTATTTATGCTTGCTTTATATATCCCGCGCTACGGTGGGATAAATTGAGTGATTTCGTTAGTTCTCTGTATTTTTTATTGCGAAATGTTTACGTGTTTAAGCTCAAACCTTAGGGGTCAAGGGTCGAATTTGCGCTTTATGTTTATTTAAAGTTCCTTTAAACACATGTCAAGAACGACACGTGTTTAAAGGAACCGTACTTATAGAAATCCAATGCTACAGCAATTCTAAATACTATTTACCAGTTACGTGTCTTTTTTGTCTATAAAGCCATTTCACACGTTACTAAAATTCTACTTGTTCGATTATTATTATTTTTTGTTTATTATTACAATTCAAACCGCTGCGTTATAAAATCTCTTCAAAAACTCACGATTACCGTGCATTACTTGATGTATTGTATTATTACAGTAATGTCTAAATTAGACCTCAACCTCGTTTATTCTTACAGAATGTGTACCACAGCTTCTACAAATTTGCTGTAGGTATATACGTAAATTGGTTTTGCAGGTATTTTCACTTAACTGAAATAAGGAAAGTTTCGTTCTAATTGTAATTTGAAATTAATTTACAATTTCTATACTTTCTTAATTTAGTATGCGCTTCAAAGGTTCATTCTTATTTTGTTAGAAACGTATGCCTTATATGAAAATGTACCTCCATTAAAAGTAGGTCATTCTAAACTCACATTTAATAAGGCAGAAGGTTATTTCATAATAATGTAACTTTTAATTTGGAGATAAAACGTATAAGTAAGGACCTCTCTTGAAAACAAGTAAATAATTTAATTAGTATTTGTTATCTACATTTCAATTACGTTTATGTTTTCTAAACTTTCATTAAAATTATATTTTCAGCTCCAGGTCGCTTTAAGTAAACTTGAAACATAAACTTTTGTGATAAAAGATCCGGATGTTTCTACGTTATTTCATGTAATATTTATGTTTCGTTTACGTTCTCGGTTAGACTTTAAACCAACAATTTGTGCAAGTAGAATTTAATCTTGAAATGCGTTGAAGGCGAGTTTCTTTTATCATTATCACTTTCAATTTTTTCTAATTCATTTTCTTAATTAATTATCTGAATTAATATAAAACTTACTTGTACCTTTTCACTTAATATTAATTAGTGATTCGTTTCTAAAGAAAATGTTTATTTATGTAGTAAAATACTAACGTATGTATGTCATGAGTGTAAGGAATTGTGAATCAATCAAAAGAGCACCAATCTAACGCATTAGTTGTTTTCGAAATATCGGCCTTCTGTTAACATGCATTAGAAAACAATATTCAGCGTAGTTAAACAGACATTTTTGTATGAATAATGGTTATTTGTATACGAGCGTCACGCTGTATATTTTGGGATGCCACGAAACTAGAAAAGTTACAGATGACAACACTGCATTTCTAAATACCACCATCCTTTAGCAGTAAGCTCTGACTGCCAGCTTGAGTCGCTGCTGCTATAGAGCAAACATGGTACATACGATTTATCATCGAAACAGAGACTTTTCAAGAGAACTTGTGCGCGCAATGATATACTACGACTTTAAATTCGGTTTAAGTAAACAACAAAGTCTTGAATGAATGCAACTCGCATTTGGTGATAAAAATCCTTCACGCACTGTGTTTCGCTGGTATAGCAATTTAAAAGAGGGCGGATATTGTTGGTTTATGAGGCACGTGCTGGTAGGCCGGTTTTTCAGTTACCACTTGAAACATTGAGAGAGTGAGACGTGTGATCGACGAAGATTCAAGATGCACCCATCAAGCAATTGATTTAACTCTTGGCGTTGGATCCGCAACAATAAATTCAATTTTACATGATCATCTTTGGATGAAAAAATTGTTACTCGTTGGATGCCACACATGATTAACGATTTTCAAAAGGCAGAGGGGACAAGAATCGCTCCGGAAACGTTAAATAATGGTGGACATCGTATTCTATCTCAAATAGTAACTTCTCATTTTAGGACATTCCTACCCGCCAGGAGAGCCGCGTGTGGATCCACTAAAATGCCCCAACACCAAAAAGGTCCAGAAAGCAAAGGTCTGTGAAGAAAGTTATACACGGAGTTTTCTTTCGTAGTACAGAAGTAGTAAAAGTAATCAAGCTGAAAACTCAACTTACAGTCACAGCAAGCTGGTACACCACAAAATGTTCACCTGCAGTTCTTGAATCTGTTAACATTCGCCGGTTAATGTCCCATCATAACAATGCATCATCACACAGTGCACAGCAGAGCGTTGAGTTTTTACGTGAAAACAATGTAAAAGTCACTGAAAGTCCACCCTACTCGCCTGATTTGGCCATGTGTGATTTCTGGTTTTTTGTAACCTAAGGAAACATTTACGTGGTCAACGTTTCACGACGGAGGATGAGGTAGAAAAGCAATTCACGAATTTCTTTCAGAGCATTCCACAAGATGATTGGCTTCAAACGTTTACGTTGTGGAAGCTTCGGTTACAAAAGCGCATTGATGCAGGAGATGGCTATTTTGAACATAAATAAAAGCATTTTCGTAAAAAGACTTGTAGTTTGATTGTATCTCAAAATATCTAACGTGATCCTCGTATGTGTTTAATCTGGGGTTAGTTGAGATTATGTGTGTTAGGGATGCAAAGGAAGGAGTACACTGTCACTAAGTTAAGGATTATGTTTGGAGGAATCTCATAACTGCTAATGTAATGTAATCTAACATACAAATAATATAATTTTATACCTTTATATGTTTGATTTTTACTTTCAAACTACATACAGTGCATGTATTTCAGGTAAAATCTTCACATTAAAAAGACAATTCCACTCAGCGAATCAAAACGTTTTATTTCCTAAGAGAAGTCCGTTCATGATTGGACACAATCTACAAAATTAAGTACCTATTGTCGGCGCATATATATATATATATATATATATATATATATATATATATATATATATATATATATATATATATATATATATATTCATGAAGATTTATTTTCTCTAGATTGTCTTTAACTTTAGATGTATTTCAGATTATTATTAATGGGATGCAAACTCGTGTATTAATGTAACCAAATGACATATATTGTCAATCAATATTATTTTATAATCTTGATAAAGGTAGTAAAGACAAACTATCGAAACGTAGATTATTTATAACAAAGTGTTACACTAATACACAAGTTAACATTCCGAAATGACATCACATTAAAATATTAATACTCGTGGAAGCTTAAATGACAACATATTATTAAGTGTGAAAAGACAATTAATATTTACAACATAAGGTGTTATAATTTAAATATAGTGTAAATTTATATAAAATGGAGTGCGATCGTTGTAAACAAGATATGCTATCAGAGGAAGTTCATTGCAAAGGATGTAGATCCCATTATCGCTTTACGTGTTCAATTACCGAAAACATCTATCGTACGAAGTCTCCTGCTTCTATGGAGATGCATAGAATGCAAAGGAGATAAAAACAGGTAGTGAATAAGAATGCGAAATACCAGAGAAGGATTTAGAAATTCCATCTGGAATGAACGCAAAGATTAACTAGACTCTATTCAATTCTTGTCCAACAAATTTGATAAGATGACGTTACAGTTTGGCAAATGCATGGAGTAAAATAGGGCGATGAAAAATGAAATCAAATTACTAAATCGTACAATTGAACGTATCGACGCGCAAATACTGAAATTAAATATACGTGTTAATAAAATGAAGCAACACTCCAAAAGAAAAAATGTAGAAATTCACGGAATTCGCTGCGGCGATACTGTAACTCCTGAAAAAAGTTTGAAGAAATAGCTTCGGCGATTGATTGCGAAAACTTTCAACCCAAAAACGTCATTGAAATTAAGCTTCAAATTAATTCAATGCTAATTGCCAAACTAGAATCAGAACAGGTAAAGGGTAATTTTATCGCCAAAGGAAAACAGAGGTGGAAAATCTGAAAGAAGGTGATAAGAGAGATAAGAAGTAAATGTTTTTTAATGAGAATTTAACAGTAGTTAACAAACTGTTAACAAAAACTAAAACGCGTGTTAAAATGTACAATAATAGATAAGTTTGGGTCAATAATGGTCGAATAATGATACGAAAAGAAGATAGATATAATTTGCGTACTATAACGTCTTTATCCGATTTACAATTAATTGGCTAAAATAGCAATTTCCATTATTATACAATTATAGTGTAATATTAAGTTTACTTTTATTCAAACATTTAATACAGAATGTGTAATAATTTTATTTAAAAGCTAAATATGTTAAAACGATAAGTTTATATGTTTATGCATAAATTTTATTGAATTTGTTTACAAATAAATAAAAACTGCAATTTTATGAACTGGATTCAACACGAGATTAATAACACACAAATAAACCTTAAAGTAAGCGAAACTATACAGAAGTGGAAATATTTCAGCGGCCACGAAGATAAGGAATTAATAAGCATTAATGATTTTTAAGTAAGTATAAGATCATTAAAAAAAGTATTGGAGACAGAGGCTAAGGGATACACATCTCGGCTGACCATTCGCAGATGGATCAGGAAATGGCAACAAAAAGGAATGGGTGGCAGAAGATCTGTCAGAAATGCAGAAAATATTGAACGGGTGAGAAATGCATTTGAGCACAGCCCTAAATGTTCAGAAAACAGGCATTCCTTAACTCTCAATATTTCTGAAAGAAGTTTCAAGTATTTTGCACTTGGATCTAAATTTTCATCCATACAAAATGTTTAAGAATTGAATACACGTCACAAAGAAAATGGACTGCAATGTTGTCAGAATATTCTCGACGCCATTGAAATCAATCCTGATTTGCCAAATCAGCTTCTAATGTCTGAAGAAGCCAATTTTATTTATCAGGATTAGTTAATAAACAGAATTATCGCTATTGGTCTAACAGAAATCCTAGGAAAGTTCATGAAAACCACTTCACAGTCCAAAGGTAATTGTTTGGTGTGCTGTTAGATCAATGGGAATTATCGGTCCTTACTTCTTTGTAGATGTTAATGGTCGATCGGTAACGGTAAATTCAGAGCGTTATGTTGAGATGTTGATAAATTTTCTGCAACCAGAGCTACATCAGCGAGGAGTCGAGAATGTTTTTTCCAGCAAGACGGAGCCACCGCTCATACCGCCCGCCGATCGTTAGAAACTTTACCTAACATGTTCCCTGGACGTTTTATTTCACGTTTCGGCGATATTCCGTGGCCAGCGTGCGGTCCATACCTGACAGCTACAAATAATTTTCTCTGGGGTACCTCAAAGAAAGAATGTTTTCCGTAAGAATTAATAGCTTAAACGAGCTAAAAACAGCATTACTGCCGAAATTGAAGCTATCCTTGAGGAAACATTACGACGAGTTATGGCAATTTTCACGCAACGTCTTCACTCTTGCATAGCAGAAAATGGTGGTCGTTTGAAAGATTGTATCTTTAAGTCATAAAATCCAAAGATATGTAGATTAATTTACAATAAAAATAAAAATGTATTGTGTTTCGTTCAATAAATATTTAGTATTAAAAATAGTAACAGTTCTATGCCGAACCCTGCATAAAGGAAGTTATAAAAGTTTAGTAATAAATTAAATAACGAAATAAGAGACAGAAAACAATCGTTTATAAATAAATAACTTTAAAAATCCAAAGACTCTAAACATGTATGGAGCGAAATAAATAATGTCATTGATAATAAATCAAAAAAAACGTTGATGAAAAATTATCAGTACCATTGGTAAATACGAACATCCTCGACATATTGTACGCAACTTCTCTAACTTATTTACATGTCAAACAGAAATATTACAAAAGCAATGTAAATACAAAGTGCAAGTGAATATAAATACTTAATATCTTGACTGTAGATTTTCCTACCTCTTTCTAACCAAAAACAAATCGAGGACATAATTAAAAAATGAATACAAGTAAATCCCGGGATAAGATGAAATAAGACCGATTGATGTAAAACTATACGGTATTCGGTTACGTAACAGAAATAATAAATCGAACAATAAAACAAAGAAAGTTTCCGACTGATCTAAAATCGCATGGCCCATTTATAAAAAGGTGACGCTTTAGATTACAAAATTATAGACCGATCTGTGTATTATCGGTCATAGAAAAAGTAGAAATTCATACAGTTAAACATTTTAAAAGATATTCAAGTGACAATGAATTTATAAACAAGAAGCAATACGGATGTCAAAAGGAAAGAGCACGGAACAATTGTGTGTAAAGTTAACAGATTATATAAATACAAACTTAGACAAAGGGAACTACATAATAGTTCTATTCGTTGACTTTTCCAAGGCATTTGATACGGTTGATCATGGAATACTACTCAAGTGTCTACAGCAAAACGGAGTAAATGGAAAAAAATTAAAATGGATGAAAAGTTATCTGGACAATAGAACATTCACAGTGAAAGTGGCGAACGGCTCAGTGATAAAAATCGTGTTCGTGTGGTGTACCGCAAGGAAGTAATCTGGAACCTATACTGTTCTTGCTTTATGTAAACGATTCATTTAATGCTGTAAAAATATCTGACTTACGTGTGTATGCGGACGATGCTATAATGTTATACAGTCACAAAGATCATGACTTTTGTAATATCGTCATAAAGACGCCTTAAACAATATAGTTAAACGGTTACATGACAGAAACTTATATATCAATATCACAAAAACAGTAACCATGTTATTTAAAATCGTCTAATTCTTGTACATAAACCATTAAATGTAAATCTGCATGACTGTAATTGTCTAGGGAACAAAGTAGTGTGAACAAAGTGTATGAAATAATGTGTCTAGGGCTTAAAATTGACCATCACTTAAAATACCATAAACGTATAGATTTAATATTTAGCAAATTAAAAAAATTACTGGTTGTATGTTTCCACTAAAAGTCTCAAACAAAAATGTAATAAAATTAAAAATAACAAAGCATTCTTTGAAACAATTTTACGACAGGGAATACATAACTGGGGTTGTAATTTTATTACTAATAATTTTTGTTTATTTCTTATTTGTATTTTTTGTATTCTCTTAGAAATATATGTATTATTTAAACCTGTTTAAGCCATTGAAACTGTAATTATGCAAAAGGAACTGCCTGTAAATACTGACAGCACTCAACACATAAGCGCCATAACTTCTATTGTAAATATTATTATTTGATGTATACTATTAATTTTTAAATTGGTACCTACTGAGAAGTCGTAGACTTAGTAGGAGCACAGAACTGTGTGTGTGTTTGGTGAAAATAAAATAAAAATTAAAAAAATTATTATTATTATTTATTGTTATCACACATACAGTGGTATTAGAATATAATGGGGATTAAATCCAACCATTATATTTTACAGAGTATTGTTTATAATAATATTAATAAACTACTAACAAATATAAATATATATATATATATATATATATATATATATATATATATATATATATATATGAATATTAATACTAAGAATTTAGATTAGCTAAAATTTTCTTACAATACGGCATGTTTCTAAAATGACAGTACATTGTAATATAGGAAATAAACTAGAATTTAGTGCTAATTTAGACAAATGGGTTTTGAATTTGTTAGATACTACACCAGTGGCAGACAGTACAATTGGAATCAAAGAAATTTTGTAATATTCCATACACTCATCATTTCTATCGCCAATGTCTCATATTTATGAAGTTTTTCAGTTTCAGTAGAAATAATATTTTTACTTAAGGGTATGGCGACATCAATAATGAATGCATGATTATCTGATTTATTTATAAGAATAAGATCAGGTCTATTATGTCTAACCTCTCGATCAGTAAGAACGATTCTGTCCCAATATAATATACAATTTTGTTTTCTAATACTGATTCGGGAGTGTAAACATAATAAGGCCTAACATTATCAAGTAAATTGTACTTAATTGCCAGTTGTTGATGTAAAATCTTACAAATTTGGTTGTGTCTGTGGAGATAATCAGTAGGAGCCAAGAAGGAATCCAGCTATTATATGTTCAATGGTTTCAAAAGGTACATTGCATTTCTACAACAATCTGAAACATTAAGATTCATAATGTGCTTTTGTAATTATTTGTATTTATTACACCATCTTGAATAGCACAATTCCCGTAGAATCCAAAAGTATCGGATGTTTGCCATGTAATATCTTATTTTTCCAATTAATTTCAAAGTTTAATTTTGGTTCACAGTCTAAATCTCTTTTGTTTAAGTTAAGTCCCGAAAAATGTTTATCTAAAGTAATAATAGTTTTGCCAAAAGAATTATCTAAAGAATGGAAATAGTTTCTCAATAGAGATGTTTGGGATTTACATAAATTAAACAAATTTAATAAGCCTCGACCCCAAATTTTCTTTTAATATATAATCTTTCTACTGCAGATTTTGGATGTAAATATATGTATTTATTTAAAATTTTTCTTGTTAAGGTATCCATGGCATTTAAATCTGTGTCCGACCATTTTAGAATTCCAAAAGAATATGATAAGACAGGAACCGCCCAAATGTTTATTGCATTAGTCATATTCCTAGAATTTAATTTTGATTTTAAAATAATTTTTAGTCGATTGATATAATTTTGTCTAAATTCATTTTTTAAAAAAGTATTGTCCAAAACAAAATTTTGTTTAATGCCTAAATATTTGTAAAATTCATTAGGTAATAACTGAGGAATTTTATTTACAATTGTCGGATTTATTATTGGTTTACCTTCAATAATATTAATTTTCGCACATTTATTATAACCAAATTTCATAGAGATATCATCACTAAATAATTTTGTGGTTTGGATAAGATTTTCAAGTTGTATTTCAGATCTGGAATACAATTTTAGATCATCCATGTATAACAAATGAGTTATGTAATTATTTTGTTTAAAGTTTAAAAGAAAACCTGCAAAAGAATTATTCAATAATTTAGAAATTGGATTTAAAGCTAAACAAAACCAAAGGGGCTTAACGAGTCACCCTGAAAAATACCACGTTTAATTTTAAGAGATATCAAATTGTTCAATCCATTTATAATATTCGTGTTCCAATGATACATGAATGATTTCAAAAGGTTAATAAATTTTGTATTAATTTTATAAATTTTAAGAATTTCTAATAACCAATCGTGAGGAACAGAGTCGTATGCTTTTTATAATCAATATAACATAAATGTAAATTTATTTTTTTTCTTTTGCATAAGAGGTTATGATTGTATCAATAACAAGTTGTTCACGACATCCCATTGTTCCTTTTATAGAACCTTTTTGTTCTAAACTTATAATATTATTTATTTTACAGTGATTTTGAATTTTACTGGTCAGAATTGATGTAAATAATTTATAGATTGTCGGTAAACACGTTATGGGTCTATAATTTTGTGGTTCCTTAGAATCTCCAGATTTAAAAATCATGTAACACCAGTACACAAAAATTTAGGTACAATTTCCGGGTTATCCAAAGCTTCATTAAACCAAAATAATAAAGGTGTATGAATAGCATTAAACCTTTTTAACCAAAAATTTTGAATATTATCTAATCCAGTAGAACTCCAATTTGAGGTATTTTTAATTGTAATAAAAATTCCTCAAACGTTATGTAATTTTGTTCTTTCCACTCAAAATTTTCAGAATCTTTTAGTAAATCATTAATCCAAGCAGAATTTTTGTTATAACTAGATGAGTTAGACCAAATACTACTCCAATATTGTAATATATGTTCATTGTTAGAGTATCATTAGTTGAAACTGAATTATTAAGCTTGGTGAAAAATTTTGATGGATTTAATGAAAATAGATGATTTTGATGTTTTCTATTAGTACAAACACTGTATCTATGTAAACGATGAGCTGTAACTTCTAATTTTTGTTTTAAATTATCTAAAAGATTAATTAAAATATTATTACAGCGTTCTCCATCAAAATATCTAATTTTGTATTTGTTTAAAATTTGCCGTACCTTAAAATATGCCACATTGTTAAAATTTTGTATAAAAGCTGTCAAAATTCCTATATCTTTTCTTAAACAATCAATTTTTCTTCTTAAACGAATTTTCCAAAATGGTTCATTAGCAGTGTTATTTCCATTGCACTTAAATTCAGATAGATTTTGATTATTTCTTTCAATTATTATAGTTGCTGCACAATAAATTGATAAATGTATATAATACAATGAATTATTATTCTTCAAAAATTTTCAATAACTGTTCAGAATATTGAAGATAAATTTTATTTTATAGTATCTGCTAAAATTTAAATTTGGTAATTTAGGTCTGGATAAAGGATTGGTGTCATCAAATAAGTTAATTTTAACCAAAAAATCTTGTTTCAAATCATTATATATAAGTTTATTGAAATTTTCATCATTTATATTTCCCGAAACTTCATTTTGACAACTACTTGAATTTGTATTCTCCAAATTCGCAACATTTTCTTCTTGATATAATACATTCCCAACAGTTCTTTTTAAATGTTGAATTTCCAAATCACTAATTAATTTTCTTTTTATAATTACATTTTTCTATCAACTGCATTTTGTTCAGTTAGTATTAGTTCAGGAAATTTTGCTTGTATTTCAGAATGGAACTTTTTCTCCAACCAGGTAAGGGAACATCATCGCAATTATTTAGTGTGTAAAAATGCGCATAACTTCTAAATTCATTTCCTTAATCCATTTTATGCGCTTACGATTCCGTGACGCGGTCTGTTGTAAATTGTCAACAGACAAACTGGGTTGCATTCTTCTTGTATTGATTGTTTGATGAATCGTATCTAAATTCGGTTCAGGTGTCAATGAAAAGTTGAACCTTCAAAACTTTTTCATTATCCCTATTTATATAGTGCTGAGGATAATTGCACTATCCATTATTCTTGAACTATTATTGATTGAAATAGATGGATTATCTACAGAAATATCCATTTACATATGAATATTTTCAATTTTATTATGTAAAAAGATTATTTCTTGTATAGACATATGACATAAGTCATATTATTCAGAATTTGACATTCTCAGCAGAGTTGCTGGAATTCACCCACTTCCGGGTAGTGAACCAAGGAAGTTGGGCTCTGTTTTTTTTTTATTTTATTTTTATATTTAATTTTACAAAATTTCAACTAAATTTAATTAATTTTAATTAAGTTATAGTTTGTGATAATGTAGTAGCTAGTATTGATTTAAAAATCGCCTTACAATGTTGCATGTGTTGAGTAATACCGATTTTTGTAACTTGGTTATCAAAGAGCTAGGTAAATCAAGTGTTTTAAATTGCCCTTAAAGATTTATGAATAATTCCTGTTGTAGAAATTACTATCGGAATAATTTTAACGTTTTCTTGGTTCCATTGTTGTTTGACCTCATGTGCAAGATCCACATACTTATTTATCTTTGTTGTAAATGTAGTTTGTAAATTATTTGAATTCGGTATCGCTATTTCAATAAAGTAGGTTTTCTTCTTTGTTTTTTCTACAAGAACTATATCTGGTCTGTTAGATGGTATATTTTTTTCAGTTAATATGGTTCTATCCCAATATAATCTATGTGTGTCATTTTCTAAAACTCGTTCAGGATTATAATTATAATAGGGTATTTTGAAATTATCTGTAAAATGAAGATTCTGAGCAATACATTGGTGTATAATTTTACCCACACAGTTGTGACGATGTAAATATTCATTATGAGCTAACATAGTACAACCAGCTGTAATGTGTTGTATTGTTTCTGGAACATTTAAGCATCTACGACATCTGTCGTCTAATATGGTTAAATCTTTGATTACATGTTTCAAGTAATTTTTAGTTGCAATTACCTGGTCTTGAATCGAGCACATAAACCCTTCAGTCTCTGGATATAAATTACCATGAGTTAGCCAATAATTTGATGCAACTTTGTCAACATTATCACTACATAAATCGTAAACATGTTTTCCATGTAACGATTTTCTTTTCCAAATATCAATTAAAAGGTTAACTGCTTCTTGTTTATTCAAGATTGGATCTATTTCAGGTGTCGACATGTTAAGTGGGGTATAATTGTAGTCTGCCTTTGTTACAGTTTTAAATAGTAGAGATTCTTGAGCTTTTGATTAAAGTATTGTTTTAAATTTTAATAATATTATTATGTAAATATTTTAAGTTTATAATACCTCTACCTCCTTGAACTCTTGGTATAGTTATCCTCTCAATTGCCGATTTTGGATGATGTGCACGAAACTTTGTTAAAGTTGTCCTAATAGATCTTTCAATTGAATCAAGATCTGTGATAGTCACTTAATCACCCCAAACGTGTAAGTAATAATTGGTATTGCATATGTATTAAAAGCTTTTGCAATGTTTTTACCATTTAATTGTGTCTTCATAATATTTTCTAATCTAGACTTAAATTTATTAAGAGTTTGGGATTTAATTTCAGTATGTTGTGTTCGAATGGATTGTTGAACACCCAGATATGTATATATTTCCCTTCTTTCATTGATTCAATGATTTCCCCAGTCTGAGTTTTAAAACCTTGTGTATTATGAGTACCTCTAATCAAAGTCTGCGTTTTACATTTATCTAACCCGAAATCCATTTTAATATCATTTGAAAATAATTCAACTGTCTTTAGTAAATTATGTATATGTTGTGATTTGCCAGCATACAATTTAATGTCATCCATATATAGTAAGTGTGATATGGAATGTTGTAAATCTCTATCAGCTTTTAACTTAAATCCACATTCTGTTGAATTTAGCAAATAAGATAGAGGGTTTAATGCTAAGCAAAACCATAAAGGGCTTAAAGTATCTCCTTGATAAATGCCTTTCAAAATTTTTATACATGAAGAAGTAATTATTTTATTTTGTCCTGCAAAGTTAAGTTGAGTTATCCAATGCGACATTAAATGTTTGAGCAGAGTTATAATAGATGGATTAATTTTATATATGGAAAGAATTTCAAGAAGCCATGTATGAGGAACGGAATCGTACGCTTTCTTATAGTCTATAAAGGCTGTATATAAGTTTCTTTGCTTATGTATAGCTTGCTCTAATATTACAGAATCAATTAATAATTGTTCTTTACAACCCTGAGAGTTTCTGGTACAACCTTTCTGTTCAATAGCAATAATTGAATTTTCTTCACAATGTTTGGAGATTTTTTCAGTTAAACATGAAGTTAGGAACTTATATATAGTAGGAAGACATGTAATTGGTCGATATTTTGTAGGATTTTTAGTATCATTATCTTTTGGAAGTAAATATGTAATTCCATGCATGAAAAATTTGGGAATAAGTAACGGATTCTTAAGAAAATTGTTAAAATGATCTAAAATAAATTGATGTGTACTTTGAAAGCGTTTGTACCAAAAATTTTGAATTCGATCAATACCAGCTGCTTTCCAATTATGAGATCTTTTAATGACCATTTTTAATTCCCCTAAGGAAATTTCACTTTCACTCATATTTGGTATATGAATCATTCTATCATTTTCTTGTTTAATCCAGTTTGCCATTTTATTATGTTTGATTGGTACAGACCATAATTCAGACCAGAAATTGAATGCTTCTTCTTTGTCAAGAATACCATTATTTGATACATTCGGTGATTTTTGGAGATGACGATAAAATAGTTTCTCATTTTTTTTAAATAGGTTGTTATTTTTTCTCCTTTTAATTGACATTCGATATCTTCGGAGTTTTTTTGACGTAACTGTAAGTTTCTGTTTCAATGTGTCAAGAACTTGAACCACATTCTCATTATGTGGATCACGAAAAGCATGAATTAAATTACGATTCATAATTATGTTAATTTTTTTGTGTAATTTATTTCCTCTATGACCATGAATAAAGGCAGTTAATTGACCTATTTGTTTCCTCAACTCATCTACTTTTTTACTAAGCCTTTTCTCCCACGGATTTATATTTAGTTTATTACTTCTACTATCAATTTCGTTACTAATAGGATTACTACAATATTTAATAGAAGTTACTGCTGCAGAATAAATCACACCATGTAAGTATTCAAAAGACTTATTTGATGTTAAATATTTTGGGATAATTTCAGTATCTAGTGTATTTATTACGGTAATGAGTTTTCTAAAGTTATTGGTTGTTGCAAGTGGTGGTCGTTTCAAAGGATCTGTATCTTTAAACTCAATTAGCGTCTGTTCAAATAATAATTTTATATCAGTTAATGTAGAATTCATATTATTATTGTTTTGTAAGTATATAACTTGGTTATTAATGCTAGTTTCAGAATTAATATCATCAATTATTTGAAATTGTTGTGCGTGTGATTCTGGAAGTTGCACATTTGAATTAACTTCAGATATTCTTATATTTACAACTTTTGCTACTTCTTCTTTTAGTAAATCCAATTGCAGTTGAGGTATAAACTTTCGGATTATGATTACTCTTTTTTGGTCTACTAGTCTTTGTTCGGTTACAATGGTATAATCATTAAATCTATTTAAAAACATTTCCCTAAAATTATGTCTAATTAATGGTACAGTTTCTAATTTAGTAACAGTGTAGTAGCAACGCATGACATGTAGATTCATTTCATATGACCATTTTAAGCGTTGTCTTACTTTACCCGCTTTGGTGGTTGTCGGCTGATCCGTCGGCAAAACATCCGCAGTGGGGTCAATTTCCATATTCTAATTAATATCTATTCGTATAATAGTACATCACATCCATCATAATAAAATCCACTATTTATTAAAATATCAACACAAAGCCATTTGTTGATCAATTTTCTATTTTAAAGAATTAATAAAAGTTCCAACTTAGATGAATATGATAATACTTCACAGCGTAAAATGCAAAATTTCCAATTTTATATTATATTTATAAATTTTAGGTCGCTATTTCACAAATAAACCACGTTTTTTGATTTAAATTTAATTATAACACCAAAAATAACTAATTTTTTATAATATAAAAATGACACATGCTTTATGTCATAAAAATTATTATTATTATTATTATTATTATCATTATTATTATTATTATTATTATTATTATTATTATTATTATTATTATCACTACTATTATTATTATTATTAATTATTGTTATTATTATTTCCTAATTTATTATCAGAGTAGTTAATTGTCGTATCTTCAGAATGTTATAAACATTACTGAAATTCGGTCAACTTTACCGTTTCGTTTTCAAGGATAACTTTGTGTGGTTCTTGCATATTTTTTGAATTGTGATTAGTAGATTAGATTAGCCCAGTTCCCATAAGAAGATTACATACAATCCTATCTATTTTCTGACCAAGTTCCTTATAGATATCATTAAAAGAACATGAGTTATAATTAATTTAAATATTATCCTGTTCTTGATGAACTGAATCGTTGTGGGTTGATAAAGGAAGAAGAACTTAATCTTAACTTCGACATCAAACGTTCATGGTGTTAAGATTGCATTTTCTCGATAATGTCTGTAATGGTCCGTAAACTATAAGAGCTAAGGTAGCTGGAAGAATGCTATTATACCCTTACTCTTACAATACAATAAAACTGGCAATTGATAATGAACTTAGCTGCCGCTACTGTGACATGGATTGTTCATCAAAGCATACATAGGCTTAAGATGTTATCAATTTTTGAATGGTCACAGGAAACAAGACATATGCTAATATGTAGATAAATAAACCCATAAAATACATCAATTATCGGAAAAAATACTTTAAGTTTGTAAATTACGATAAATAAGAATCACTAAATTTAAGGGACTACCTTGTATCAAAATAAATAACACCCAAATTTAAATAAATTTTCTGAACCTTCAAGCGTAATAATAAACTAATATAACCAAATAATGCCAGTAGGCTTATGTTTTCTGTCTGACTCTTGTCTAAAATTTGTACGATACTCTTAAATTTTCATACGTTTATATCAGTTTAACTATATTAAAGATATTAAAGAAATATCCATTAAACAAATTTAGAGAAACATAAAAGTACGTAAATATTCCCACTACCATGCAAATTGGTCATGTTGGTCTAAATTACTGAGGACAGATGTTTGTTACATAAAAAATACTAAAAATTTTATGCATACATTAGCCACAAAACTGAGTGTGTGTGTGTCTGTGGTGTGTGTGGTGTGTGTGCTGTGTGTGGTGTGTGCTGTGTGTGTGGCTGTGGGTGTGTGTGGGTGTGGGTGTGTGTGTGGGTGTGGGTGTGTGGTGCGTGCTTGCGTGCGTGCGTGCTTGCGTGCGTGCGTGTGTGTGCGCGCGTGTGCGTGTGTGCGTGTGTGCGTGTGTGTGGTGTGCGCGTGTGCGCGTGTACTCGTGTGCGTGTGTGTGTACGTGTGTGCGTGCGTGCGTGCGTGCGTACGGTTGGCGCTCTCTACCAAAGAAAGCCCAATAGCATTCGGAAACAATCGGTAAAGAATCTAGCTGTGTAGAAACCAATGATGCACTTCAGCTAACCTTTCATTTATTAATATTATTCTACAGCTCGCGTAGTTTAAACCCCTTGCTGCCTGCACATCCTTAAGTATAGCACCGTTCGAAAAATTGAAGATCTTCCTACACAGTTTATGAGATATTTATTGTTAATTAATTGTTAATTAACTGCTTCCTTCTAGTTTTCCAGTCCTTATTTTTCATATTATACACCCAATCTTAAAAATCCATCTAATTTCATACAGCTCTATATTTTTATTCAAGTAGTACCCTCGTACATAGCCAAAGGTAAAAAATTTCACCATACCGATGCACGCAACTTTTTGTGTCTTTTCCTCCAAACCTTTGAAATTCATTTATCTTACATCGTACGCACTCGCCCACGCATGCACACACGCATCATGGTTGATGTTGGAAGGAAGAATGGATATTGTAGTACCTGAAAATCAATATTTGTAGTATTAAAATGCATATAAATGAATATACCATAATTTAATCTTAAAGTTTTGTCGTTTGTGTTTTTATTTATGTTCCTTCATATTAGTTTATTTCTCACCCTTATGTGAGTGTATATCTAACTAACGTGTTGTGTAACAAAGTTTTGAGCGTTGTTAACGTTGTCGTACATTTTATGAGGAGCAGATCACACCTAATTTTTGAGTCGTTTAATAAACTTGTGATTGGTGACGGATATCAGATGGGAAGAAGTGGTAGTTGTTATTATTCAAAGTAACCATTTACTCCGAGAAACTACGTTGAACCCTGCTGATGGAAATTGAGTACTGCCATCAGATTTTGCATTAGAATTTTGGATATTGTAAGGAATACACTTAGTAAAGAGTGACCAGCGACGTGAATCCAGCGGAGATCGAGGTCAAAGGTCCTGAGCATCCCTTTATTGATTGTGTTAATACATCTTGAATATGTAATGTAATACTATTCAAGTGCTTATTGTTATTATTTTGGTTTGTAACAGAGAAACGTTGTTTGTTTAAAATTATTGAATGTCTGATTTATCTAAAGTACTCGTTTTGCCCAAACATATTTTGAGATACGATTTGTTTATACATAAACGTAATTTTAGGATCTACAGTTTACATATTCTAATGCTTCTCGTTTCATTTTTTATTGTTGCTAAGATACGATGTTTGTTGTTTTATTAACCTATATTTAGGCCATTAGGAAAATAAATATCTTGCATTTGTTTACAAAGTTAACATAACTTGCGACAATTGAATAATGTTTCTAGATTTAAACGTTTTTTTGTTTGTCTTAAAGCATTTGCATTACATGAAGCACTATCTATGATAGAAGATGAATAAATTGAAGCTGAGCCAATCACCTTACCCCACCTGTTAACGCATGTGATAAAGTCAATGATAAGGATTCCGGTTATGAGGATGAAGTAGATGTTGACAATTTACCAGCCAGCCAAATGAAAAGCCAGGTTGAGTTAAATTCCAAGCCATCAGAGGATGATTATAGCTCAGAGGACGAAATACCACTTGCCGAAATTAGGAAAAGGTGCAAGGACGAGAGTAAAAACAAGAATGACAGTAATTTCAAATGTAAAACGGTCCATCGTTATGCGAGGGAGGACTTACGAGTTGACGATTATGTTTTTCCTTTAGACCCTGCAGGCATCATGCAACCAGACCAAACTCCTGCTGACCTTTTCTTTAATTTTTTGAGAATATCTTTATCTAAAATTGTAGAAGAAACTAATCGATACTCACAACAAAGGAATAGCATAGTATCTGTTGATGTATCGGAGATCAGGTGTTTCTTTGGAATACTGATTTTAAGTGGCTTTTCCAGTGTTTTCCGAAGAAGAATGTATTGGGAAAATTCAAAAGAGGTGCGTAATCTACTTGTCTCCCAAGCAATGTCTCGAGATAAATTTAAATATGTTTTGACACATATTCACTTTTCATACAATCTAAACCTTAATGAGTCTGATAAATCTGTTAAACTTAGACCACTATTCAATCATCTAAACCAAATTTTGTTTAAATATGTATCTTGAGAGGAGTATGATAGTATCAATGAAGCCATGGTTCCTTATAACGGAGGACCAATGCCTGCAAACAATTCATTCATGGAAGACCCATCCGTTATTGGTTCAAATTTTGAGTTGGCACTACTCGTCTTGGATACATAAACTGGTTCGAGCCATACCAGGAGCTTCAACTTATGTAAATGAAATATCGACCACTAGGCGTTGGCGCATCAGTTGTACTTAGTTATGCTGATAAGTAAGAGAAAAGTGGGCAGATTTGAGTTTTACTTTTTTGATAATTTCATTACGTCTCCGTCTCTTTTGGAGAATTTACTAAGAAAAGGCATACATGGCACTGGAACGGTTCGTGAAAATAGTATATCAAGATGAAAATATGATTTTCGCAAAGTGGAACGACAATAAGATTGTCAGTCGGGATTGAACCAATCAATTCAGTAAAACCATATTTACAAAAAGAAAAAAGTTTATATACATAAATCAACCCCAACTTGTGAAGCTGTACAATAAAAATATGGGGGCGTTGATCGATCGTGTGCAGATAAAAGGAAAAATGGTACTTTTGTTTTATTTCTCAGTGCCTCGATATGGCCATAACAAATACATGGCACATCCACACGAGTAGGGGTAATACCATGGACCAGTTAGCAATCAGAAGAAGCATAGCCATTACTATTCGGGAGCAAAATAAAAAAAATGTGTGTACCAAAGAGGTAGACCGAGACAAATGTTAGAATTGAGGTATGACCGCTTGGATCATCTAGTCGTGCCTCAGGAGAAGCAGACGCGGTGTGCTCAGCGTCATACTAAAACCACTACGAGATGTAGAAAATGCAATGTTGGCGTGCACATAAAATGTTTCGTAGGATATCACACTCCATAATACTAAAGCTGTACATATGCCTAATGTCCTATATATAGAACACATTCAAAACCAAAAACTACTTTGAAATAAAAATAGTTATTACCATTTTGTTTTATTTATAGTAAACTTTCATTAAAAAATTGAAAAATACTGGTATAACTTTTAGGCATATATGGGTTAATAGACATAAATACAAGTTATCTTAAAAAACATTCAAAGCAGCCCGCTTTTATAAGATATCAATAACACAGTTTAACCATTTTCATTCATATTTAATTAATTTTTAGACTTGCCTTACGTTATATTAAGAAACGTTATAAAGAAAAGCTACGTAAAATTAAATTTTCTTTAAAAACTATGTCTAGTTCTTATAAAATTTATCATTATTCAGATATTGAAAAAATCTACCTTGCCAATTTTTTTTCCGCTAAATTAAGCGTCGTATCAAAAATTGCACAATTAATCGATATGTTTAAGGTCTATATCTAGATATTTTATATCTTTGAAATATGCAGCTATTTTAGAAACATTTTATAAAACCAAAACTGCCCTAATAAACCCCCTTTCCGCAACTGGATTTCCCCAAAATCTAATCAGCTACAAGGAAATGAGAACAACAACAAAGTAAAAATCGTGATTAGACCATAAAGTGTGATACATGCTTGAATGCAGAATAAAAGCTCTTCTAATATTATTAAAAATCAGGACCGTATTTAAAAAACAAAGTTGATGGTGGTTACGCGAAAACGAAACATCGGATTCCAATTTGCTGCATACCATGTTAAAGAACGTTAAAAAGTACCAGTGGATGGTTCTGTTACTTTTTATTTAACATAGTAATAATTTATCAAAAACGAAATCGTGAAAATTCTCTTTTTGCCGTATAATTTCGAACGGTTCTAAATTTCGTCAGTTTAAAAATGACATTTTACTAAACTCCAAAATCGCCAATTTGCCTCCCATTAACAGAAACTCTATACCGTACCGCTTCCGAAATACCCATAGTCGCTCTCCTTATCTTATTTCTAAGTCTAGCAGCAATATTTTGAACGTGCTCTATTTCCTTACACCTTTGTTTTTTATTTCAAAACGCGTATATGACGCGTATATGTATGCATTAGGTTTTTTTTTTGCACTACACTTTTTGAACATATTGCCTTTCTATAGTTTCTTCTATGTGTTTTATTTACGTTCCTTCATATTAGTTTATTTTAGAAAATTGCATTTTAATGAACTTTTATTTGTCTAATACATAAAAGTTAATATAGTGAAAGTCACACTGAGAATGCAGTGTGGAGTCTTATGGAGCACACCGTTGCCAGTTGTTATGTTGGGATCGGTTAAACCTCAAGTTAAACCTCAGGCAAATTTCGCCGCTCTCACAGATTCGCTAAAAACTTGTTGAAAGTTTGATGATGTTCATACCTTCGCCTTTGTTTAAATGTTTTCAATAATTAATAATAATAATAATAATAATAATAATCAATAAATTTCAAAATTACAAAAGAATTATTTCAGGCAAAGTTAATATAAGAAAAATAAACAGAGAATTAATTGTACATTTATAAACAAATAAAATATTTACACTTTTATTTAGGGTTGCTTGTTTACTTTTCAGTTACATTAAAAGCTCATTAAGATATCTTCCCGCATAAGCTTGGTTTGAAATGACGTAAATGCATTGTAAGTAACTTTCTAATTAATATAATTGTTTAACGATATTTTGATCGTCTTGAAAATTCATATTTGAGAATTTTGAGTGATTTTACAACTAAAATTTTCCGATTTTTTCAAAAATAAGAGCAGTTTACTCTTACGTATCGTTCGCAAAAAATAAAACAGTTTTTCATTTGTGTCCAACTTTATGGCGGCACTGTATAATACCTTCAGAGCCGACCCTGTCACAGCCATCGGACAACCGGCAACACAGTGTGCCGGCCTCCCATTCAAATACATTGTCTATACTCCGCCACACTGCATTCTCGGTGTGACTCGCACTTATAGTAAATGTTCATACGCTTTTCATAATAGTGTTAAGACTTTCAGTAATATCTGCACTTTAAACTAATTTAAATTAGAATCATAATAGGTTAAAGAATATTACACAAATATGTGAACAAATACAAATTTAATATTCGAGTCAAAAGAATACGTAATAAAAATTCTGGAGCAATGTGTTTTATTTGGCGCTGTATTAGAGCATAAAATATGTCAAGCGCGTTAAATATATCCTGGCAGCAAAATATAATTATCATATTTTGTTTAAGATGCTCAAGGTAAATAAAAACGCCCCATTTTCATTTAGATTTTTTTATGCAAGTAATACATTAGCAAAAGTGATCCTTAGCCACTAGTAAACAACGGAAAAAGTATCACTTACATGTTTATGTTTTACGTGATAATATACCTTTATAAATTAATAACACGCAAACTCTTGGTGAAAAATTTTTCTAATTAGATACTCCTTTAACCTGACAGAATTTATTTAAATTTCTCTGTTTATCTCTTTTATAGAAATCCGCCGAATTTTCCAGTAAATACTGAATTAAGAGAAAACACCAGTAATTACTGGGCGAAGGTAAACCACTTATCCTGTTACACTCAATTTAACGAGTCTTTTGTTTTGTCTTAATTAACACCTACAGTGCCTTATTAACCAGAAACCTGCAATTAAATCTTTATAGGTAATGGCGTCTGTCTCAGACACTTTAAAATCTGCTCCAACTTAGAGTAGCAAACACTGTAATAAATTCCCGTTAAATGATATAGAATGTATTATACACGGTGTTTCAGGAGAAAGTTACAGCATTATGTTCTTCTACGTTTAATTTTAAGCAAAAAGCGCCTATAAACATATGTTGGGATACGCTTCGTTTAGGATGTACATGTAAAGTTAAAAGAACAAATCAAATGTTTCTGAATCTCTCGATCACCTCGAGCTAATTTCACGAAATTTTGTATCCGGGGTTTCTTGGGACGAGAAATTCAAATTCATTGATGATTTCGGTATATGTTCTAGAGAGCGCCACAAGCGACCATTATGACACCCTTAAACCACTATTTCTTTTGTGTCACATTGTAAGTCACGCTTCGTTGTAAAACCTTATTCCTTACATTATCTGTTTAAAAATGCATACCTTATTGAAGTCGCTAGGACCAACGGTTTCCGAGAAAAACATATCTAAAGTTGATGATACAAATCAAAACTACTAAATTAATTCACAAAGACTTGGCTCATAAATAACAAAATACTAAAATTTCAAATTGTTCAAGAAAGCACTCTTGCTTTTGGAATGGTTATATTAGAAATCGTCTTTTATCCATAGTTGTTCCAGTGGAAATTCATGGGCTGCCCATAGAAAATATCGGAGGAAATTTCCTAATAGAACGGTTCCAGATGTAAACATGTTTTCTAACATGTATTTGACCAAATACGTGAATCCGGTGCCCTTCAAGTAGTCATTATCAGTCTGAAAAAGCAGATAACCTAAATTCCAATGAAAGAGAATATATTCTTGAATCAATAAAACGAAGACCATCGACAAGCACAAGAAGGATGCCACGTATCTAACCACTACATGGGAGAATACGGGAGAAACGAGTGTGCTCGGCTAAAACCAATCAACCGGTCCGAAGACCGCAGAGCACTCGGATTGGCTGTAAAGCTTGATACAAGGAGTAATAGGAATAGTAATTAAGTGAAAATTTCCTCAACAAACGTAAATTTATTTTTCTTAAGTTCCCGACTAAGGAGGCAATAAGCCAAACGTTATGGTATAGCTATATAAATATATGAATGATAAATAAAGTAAGTTATATACAGTATATATGTTATCCCCAAAACCAAAGAAATATAAGTTAAAATGAGCTTGACGAGGACAAGTCGTGAGCTTGTACATACGCCCACAGTAATTTATAATTTATAATTATAATACCAAAAATAATAATACCCCTTCAAACGGGCGCAAGATCTTATGTACCTTATTCTGAAAAGGCCAATTTAATAAACTTGTTAAATCAGTTACTTACAAGAAAGAAAAATTAATTAAGTAATTCAGCTTGCCTTTTGTTTAACAAAACTGAATACAAACCCGCTTTGATTCAATTACCTAAATACCATTGGAAAGCTTGTTCAGTCCACTTAATGTATCTCGAATAAAAAGAATATAAGTAATTAAGCAATTTAAATTAGAAAAGAAATTGGTCCGAACAACCTTATCCATAAAACGATAGTGTATATTATATATTTGAGCTACCGAATAGCATTAAACCAGCACGAAATCTCGCGCTAACAATTGACCTTATCCCATATCAAGCTACACAAAAAGTTACATCTGGTATAAATATAAAGGCTGCAGCCTACTGCGCACGCCGCATAAACAGTAGTACAAAATTAATTATCCCCAAACTGGAGGTTGTACATGAACTCTCTACTGGGTGTAGCACAATTTTAACAAAAATTAATCAAAATGTTGATTATTGAGTGTGTGTAAACTATTGAAGAATGGTGTAATTAACATATAGCAGTTCTAGATGAGTGAAATTGCATTAAAACTAGCAGAAGTCGGGTGTCAAGCTGACAACGATCTTACACTACAGGTAACATGTTTAACAAATACTCGTTGAAAGAATTACTTAACATAAATGTATTTAATTTGGTTGTAGGCAATCGTAACCTGCTTAATGCAATTTAGGTACGAGTTGTATTCGTGGGTAAAATATTTGTCAAATACTTGTTAACATAAATAAGGTAAGTGTACTTAATTCCGTTGTAGGTGATCGTAATCTGCTGAAGGCAATTCCTACATGCGAAAAAAGAAAAGACGTGACCTGTGCTTACGAGGGTTTATGCGTTATTCAGGATTTCACCAGCTTCAATACAGGTGTAACCTCAACAATCACGGTATCCCAAGTACGTTAGACACAGCAGACCGTAGTGTACCAGCATTACAAATAATAAGCTAAGAGGTACAGAACGGTTAATCTTGTTACATCAATAAAGACAAAACTAAACGTAAACATGAGCTTTGATGTAATGGTAACGATATGGAAACTTAAGTTATATGGAAACTTAAGTGCTAAAACGAGGATAAAGGATTAGAACGGTATGTATTCAGTGAGAAGGTGTTACCTCTAAGGTCGAATGCGAACGTTAGTGTAAATGTCTTAACCAATTGCTGACATATATTTCTATGAAGAAATAATCTGAAATTCGTTTGTGTTTGAAACCTGAAGAAAGTTCTAATTACAACGAGGTTAACGAGATCTGATACGGCTTACCGAACAGATGTGGATGGAGTGAAATATTTCTATTATATCCGCTTCGATTGTATCACTTCTATACAATAAAGCGATACTATATTGTAAAATTTACGAAATTACAGGGCGTTTTGAAAATCCACACTTTTTGGATCCCTCCATATCTAAGAAGTTTCTCAGCGATAATGTCAAATTGAAAACTTGTCCCATAGAAATTTTACGTATAATGCTGGGGGCCACTCAATTTTTTCGGAATATCGTTATGGAGATAAGACTGAAACTTATAAGTTTTCAATGCAACACCCTGTATTTTATTATCTCATTAAATTACTTATTTTTTCCTTCGAAATGATATATAATATATAAACATGAAGTTTTCAAAAATGCTCCAAAATTACTAAAACATTGAATTTTAATAGTGTCATGGATTTCAAAGTTTTACTACAGGGATTATTATTTGTGATTTTTTATAGTAGGTCATGGATGCTACAAACGCTGTTGTTAACTTTTGGAGCATTGTTTTATCAAGTGACTGTGGATAAATCAACACATCTGCTGTCATGATGATAAATTTTGATTTTGATGCGTTTTATTGTGTTTGTGTTTGGTGATTTTGTTAATTTGTGAAATTTTATAATGGCTGAAAGATTTTTTTCAGAACAACGAAAAGTATAATATCATACAATGTTTCAATCAATGCCATAATAATGTTGACGAAGCATTGGAATTATATTTAAACAGGTAAACTAGTAATTTACAATAAGACATTATATGACATATTGTTTTAAACCGTTCGATATCCAGAGAGGCGTCAACCTAGTTGAGCAACGATATTTTGACTAAAGAATAATCTACTGAGTTATGGTGCGTATTCTAAACCCCGACCCAAGACGTATAACAAGGAAAATAATGAAGTGGATGAAATAAATGTCTTAGAAAAGAAGTTCTAATTACAACGAGGTTAACGAGATCTGATACGGCTTACCGAACAGATGTGGATGGAGTGAAATATTTCTATTATATCCGCTTCGATTGTATCACTTCTATACAATAAAGCGATACTATATTGTAAAAATTTACGAAATAGAAACAGGAAAATTTTCTAGGAAATTCAACCATTCCACAGCAATGGCGGTTTTGAGAAGAAAGTTAACGCCTCAAGAAACAATTTTACCACTTGAAAAATATTCCTATTAATCATTGTTACCGAAATAGCTTTCTATGCATTGTTAATAAACCGTTATTTATACAGTGTATTTATTAAGAGATAGCAAAATAACAGATCTCTTTTCAGAGCGAAGTATACCAATCACCAGAACAACGTACATCTCTAAGATGGCGCTATAGGTATTAATTGAAATTATTTTTTATTTAATAAATGCTAAATAACTACAGAAAGCTTTAATACGTTAAACTAGCGGAACTAAAAAAGAGTAAACTTGTGAAATGCAAAGGTGGATACGTGAGAGAAATAATTTTCGTATAATGTAGAAACGTACACATAAAAGAAAATCATATGTGAAGAAGAAATTAGCTACAGTATAGCAATAATTTTGTATAACACTAAATCCATCATAATCATTAGTAAATGCCGTAAATACAGAAATTTTAACCATTAAAGTAAAAAAATAGATACTAGTAAGGTTAAAGCACATTACTAAATGTCAGAGATATTTATTTAAGGTAGCATTCAGAAACAGTAACCAGATAAAATGTATACAATCTATCCTATATCGATTTTTGCACGTTACAAGATTTCCTTAAAATGAACATTCCATGTTACTCAAAGACGGATTGTATCCTTCACATTCAAACCGTAAAAACGTTCAACCAAGAGATGATGCTAAAAGATTTGAATTTTGTGAATGGATCAACACTAATCGTTGACTAGTTCCAACGATACTTTTACTGACGAAGCTTTTAATCGTATTAACAACCAGCACAACAATCATCGTTGGTCCGATAACAATTCACATGCCAGTGTTGAAATCTTTGCAGAATGATTTTCCAGTGTTATTAGAGGATGTTCCTTGAACAAACGACTCAGGATGATTTTTCAGCATGACGGTACTCCCTTCCAGTATAGCCGACAAGTAACCCATTCCTAAATGAACAATTTGGGAGAGATGGATTGGTCGTGAATCCATCAATTGGCCGGCTAGGTCTCCGGACCTAACCCCTACGGATTATGGGCTTTGGGGATGGATGAAACAAGATGTTTATAGTGAAACAGTAAGTACATGTGATGAGTTATTTACTTATTTCCTATGAGGGTGCAAAATTTTACTTTTGAATTCAAACTGCACCCATTTACCACTAATTACTGCATCAGAAACAAATAATCCATGCAAACGTTTGGGCCTCCGTGAATTTAGCAGGTGTTTATAGAATGGAGCGACATTTACGATTGGGGCACAAAATGGCGTTTAATTATACAAATATTTAAATGACGTTAAAAACGACCCAGCTATCTTCACACACCTTCATTGATCTGGTACTCGTATTACAATCGTGTTAAATACGTGTTAAGACTATTACAGTCAAGATTTTTGAGCTATCTATCTTTTAAGGCGGACCGATTGTACCCTAATAGTGTAGATTTTCTTACCATGATTTCGAATAGCTGATTTATGCTGCAAAAGTATAATTAATTCTCAGTTATTTTTATACAAATTACTTAATAATGCTGTCGATTGTACTTTAGTTTTAAATGAATTACGTTTTTGCGTTCCTCGGCTAAATATAACATGTAGTTATATCAACAATTTACCTGGTTCTAAAGCAAGTAATTTTTGAAATCGCCAGTAGGGAGACGCACCAGTTATGGCCATTGTCCCAGTTTTGGTCATTTTGGTTCTAAACAAAATATTAAGGATCCACAGACACCTACTGTCTACATAAGGATGTATTATTTTTGTTAGAAACCTCGCTAAGCAATTATCGCAGTTTCATCTCTACCAGTGTCCAGTTCGCTGCAATCGAGTTTAGTAGTGACGCTAACGTGAAGTAATCAGCAACTTTCTGTTAAGAAACCTTAGGTAAGAATTTAAGCTTATATTCTTCTTGTAATTAAAGTAGTGGTGATAATATTTTTCTAAATATTAGGAAAAGTATACACGAAATTATAGAATACTTTCCAATGTGGGTATATTTTGCCTTTGGAATATTTTTAAAGTGGCATCTAATGAAACATGTTAATTGTATAAATCCTGTAATGGCCATGACGGTGACCACTAGTGGTGGTGTATATTTCAGTTTTGGCCATATCAAATTAAAAAGTGGCCAAAGCCAGTACAAACGGTTTTAGTTTTGGTCAAATTAAGTTAAATTGGAGACCGAAACTAGTACACATGGGTATAGTTTTGGTCACTTGATTTTTTTTATATTGGGTAAGTATAAAACCTACATGTACCTTGCGGTTTCCGCGGTCCTGTGACACTTTTTGTGAAACTCAAGATGGCCTGAACGGATTTTGCCTAACTTCTTTCGTTTATAAATTACAGGGCGTTTTGAAAATCCACACTTTTGGATCCTCCATATCTAAGAAGTTTCTCAGCGATAATGTCAAATTGAAAACTTGTCCCATAGAGAATTTTACGTATAATGCTGGGGGCACTCAATTTTTTTCGGAATATCGTTATGGAGATAAGACTGAAACTTATAAGTTTTCAATGCAACACCCTGTATTTTATTATCTCATTAAATTACTTATTTTTTCCTTCGAAATGATATATAATATTTAAACATGAAGTTCTAAGAAATGCTCCAAAATTACTAAAACATTGAATTTTAATAGTGCCATGGATTTCAAAGTTTTACTGCAGGGATTATTATTTGTGATTTTTTATAGTAGGTCATGGATGCTACAAACATTGTTGTTAACTTTTGGAGCATTGTTTTATCAAGTGACTGTGGATAAATCAACACATCTGCTGTCATGATGATAAATTTTGATGCGTTTTATTGTGTTTGTGTTTGGCGATTTTGTTAATTTGTGAAATTTTATAATGGCTGAAAGATTTTTCAGAACAACGAAAAGTATGATATCATACAATGTTTCAATCAATGCCATGAAAATGTTGACGAAGCATTAGAATTATATTTAAACAGGTAAACTAGTAATTTACAATAAGACATTATATGACATATTGTTTTTAAACCGTTCGATATCCAGAGAGGCGTCAACCTAGTTGAGCAACGATATTTTGACTAAAGAATAATCTACTGAGTTATGGTGCGTATTCTAAACCCCGACCCAAGACGTATAACAAGGAAAATAATGAAGTGGATGAAATAAATGTCTTAGCCAGCGTCCGTGTCTCTCCTCAGACTTCTTATACGAAGTTAGAAAATGACACTGGCGTTCCCCGATCACGATCACAAAGTGAATATTGTCCAGCATTTATACCCTGGTAGTGCAGCGACGCGTGTGAATTTCTGTAATTGGTTTTGAACCAAACTCGAAGGGACAATAATTTTGCGAGTAAAGTCATATTATATATCATTTTGAAAGAAAAAAAGTAATTTAATGAGGTGATAAAATACAGGGTATTCCATTGAAAAATCATAAGTTTGAGTCGTATATCCATAACCATACACCGAAAAAAAAATTGGGTGTGCCACTAAATTCTACATAAAATTCTCTATGGGATAAGTTTTCAATTTGACATTATCGCTGAGAAACTTCGTAGATATGGAGGGTCCAAAATTGTGAATTTTCAAAAATTCCTCTAACTTATGAACGAAAGAAGTTAGGAAAAATCCATTCAGGACATCTTGAGTTTCACAAAGAAGTGGCACAGGACCGCGAAAACCGCAAGGTTCTATCTTCAACAACAAACGAGATACTTGGCTGTCTCAACCAAAATGGGATGCACTGTACATAGAAAAATATGGTTATGAAATAGGTAGATAATGTAGAAATAAAAAAACTGATAGAAAAATTAACCTTATGTACACGGTGGGGCACTATAAACGGACATTCTCTAGCATCTAAACGACGAACAGTATCAAAAAGTTTCAGCATAGATATATCTATATTGCTTGGTGCTACACTTAAAAATATTTTGGAGTACACAAGGAGCTCCAAAAAGTGTCATTTCAAAGTTGAGTTTTTTATGCGGAGCACCTTATATTTTAGAACAATTTTGCAACCTCCTTGAAGAGCTGATTCAACAAACTATAACACTATAATTCGTTCACAGAGCCCCACCCTGTATATTAATTTGTTTATATTGTTACAGTTGACCACTATGAAACTTCATCCTCAGGGTATGGCCTGAAGTTATATACTTATCGTGAATATATTTAAATTTGGTTGTCATATTTTAAATGATAAGTATTCAACTTCAGACCCTATATTATACTTGTTTTACAAAAATGGCAGCTAACAAGCAAATCAACAATAAAAAATTAAATCATTGACTAAAACTCTGTTCAATTATTCACATACGCAGCTAAAGGGCTTTATCCGCAATTTGCGGTGAAATGAAAGTTTTAGCAGCTAGTAAAATGTATAATATTCTAAGAACAACATTAAAAACAAACCTAGTGGCGTGCCCCGGAAACTACAAGGTAGATTTTTCGACTTTTATTAAGTAATCTATACAACTTATTGAGTATCAAATTAAAAAAATTTCTCATTAGGGTTTCCTATTAATAAAGAACATTTATTGTATCATTCAAGAAATTGGTAGAAGAAGTAGATATCACAAACGCGACTAAAAGACCTGGACCTGAATAATTTGAAGCCATCCTTAGAAGAAACCCACAAATATCTCAGAAACATTCTGAATATATAAATAAGGCAAGATCTTTAGCAGCTGAAGGTAAAATAAGAGCCTGGTTTAAGGAAGTAAGTGAGCTGGTTTTGATTTTCCGGAATACGACGGTGCCTTGTTTGAAAACGTAAGTGCTATAGAAAAGGAACAGGTTCAAAGAGGTAGTTCACTTGGTAATGAAAAAATACCGCTGGAATCTTTGAATTTAAATAATCATGTACCTGCTGACGACACCCGTAATATAAATCCAATAAATGAGGAACTAAACATAAGAGATGAAAACTTCCAAACCTCGACTCCTGAATATTTATCAATCAATAACCAAGGTGTTTTTATTTTATAGCATTCACTACAGATACCATCATGATTTTGCCAAAGCTATGACAAGGGCAAACGACGAAACTTCAAAAGAACTAACTTAAGTGTGTAAGTAGCGGACCTCGAAAATTTTGCTATTGTAATAAACGTTTGTCAAATCGCCATTGTTACCGCAATAGAAAAGATAATTAGTGGATTTTAATATCTTAAAAATACATCGAAATTTGCTAATCTTTTCAAAATATGTTATGTAAGAAATGTGAGAATGTATGTAACTGACATTTGGCTAGGGTTGAAAAACGCATGTTGTGATATGAGTAGCAGGTGTACGCTTAAATCTGCTCTACTGAAGAGGCGTAACAAATCATTGGAATTCCTTATGCGCCGATTATTAATGTAAAAATGTCTCTAGTTTAGCAAGTAATTGTGTTGGTACAGACCGCGATCAAAAGATATCATTGTTTGTTACTTGGAAATTCGAGAGCTAAAGGTAGGGTTATTACGGATGAATGCATATTTTTAAAATTAAGATATCATTCAATAATTAATATAAAACTGTTCCAACGTAAATTAATATTTATTGTTTTTTTACTTTTGAAAAATGGGGTTGATTGCGGGAGTAAATATAGTTAGGTGAAATCGGGGAAAGGCAGTTACAGTTAGTGTCAATCGAGCCAGATCGATTTGGAGTTAATTAAATACCATCATTGTAAACAGTTTCTGTTTAAAACATTTCGGCGTATACATTTCCTTTTGAATTGGCCAACAGTAATTTGTCTTTTCTTTCGTGTGTTAGTTTTAGTGTGTTTTCAAATATTAATCTATAAATAACAGTCACCCTTTTGAAGTTAAACCGCGTATGTTAACAATTTCTGTCTGTGATCAATTAAAGGCATGTATATATTCAAGTGTTCAAGTGTAGGTAGGTATTTTATATAAATTAAGGTCGGCAGCAAATGATTCTACAAGCCTATATAACCTATTAAAAATCGAGCACTGCCTTGCAAAGGTATCTTATTTGCACGTAGGCTCCTTAAGTTGAAGGCTGTTAAAACGAAAGACAGTACAGGGCTCCCACACTCTGGTGTTGGTGTGAATTAGCATTGTTGGTTGTTGTTTACATTTATATTTGTGTAGAGGTTAGGCGTGAGCGAATCGGTATTGGATACAGCCCTGGTTATTAATTGTAATATGCAATTGCCGAGTGAGTACATACTCCCGGGCTCAGACCTCGAACTTTATTTTTATTGTTGTATAGATGAATGTAACCTGAGAAAGGAGCGTTGTACTTTTCTAATGCCCTCAAATTTATATATCGGTCACGATGTTGTGATCTATTTATAACTTATCCTTGTAAGGCTTTGCTTCAATGATTTTTTTTGTATCAGTTAGGTAGAATCATTTACCTGCGAGCTGATTTTCTTTGTATGTGATTTGTTGTAATTTGATTTATGTATTTTGTGCTTTAGTGGTCACTAAACACTTGTTTACGTGTAAATTCCTTACCTATTTTCTTTTCTCCTTGCCTTTACCTTATTATCACCTGTGCAATTTTACTGTTGTATTTTACATGTACCGTAATTTGCTTTATTGTTTTATGTGCCTATTTACTTAAACACCGGCATGATTGGTTTTAAAGGGCCACATGCTTGGTATTACGATTTTATTAGATTTCTATTATGATTATTTATGACTCAATTGTGGGTGTGACTACATGGGGTTTCTTTTTTATTGTGTTTCTGTGTAACTAAACTGCTTTCTGTGTTATTTGATTTATTAATGTACTTATGCAATTAATTATTTATGAATAAAGTGGGTTTAACTGGCGGTTCTTTCCCACAATAGTGTATTATTCGACTGAACCACCGCTGCGCAAAGCTCGTTGATTTTAATATGAGTAGTTTCATTTTTTACCTGTCCCTCGTGATGCAACACTTACCTCATTTAGTCTATCTACTTCAGATAACACAACGTACCTACCACTATAAGGCCACTTCGTTTAATCAGATTTGAGGTTTTCGAGAAATTAAATATCAGACTTGTAAATAAATTCTAATGTTTCAATTATTCCCAGAAAAGTCAAAGTATGGCAGGCAATTAATTTGAGTAATAGTAACGTTATTGTCAGTCAAGTCAAGATGAATCACTTAGCGATTGTTTTCTTCTTGAATTTGCATAATTGCAAATAAGTTCAAAGTACGCTTTTCAAGATGGGGACGCTACAAGTGATATTATGACCATTTGGAGAGCAGATAAGTAGGTGCATTAATACAAGAACTTGTCGGCTGTCCAAGTGGTTTGAAGTCAACATTTTGTTTGTCAAAATATTTCGTTTTTGTGTTTTAAATTGGATATATCACAAATTGTTATGAAATATTGGTTAAAGGGTTTCTATAAGTTCGGCACTGATTCTATCAACGCTAAAGGTAGGGTAATGTTCATTCAATGTTCAAAGTTGTATTTTGGCATATTTAAATGTATAAAATATAAACTACGTCACTGTTAGTGGTTTAAATTGAATTATGATTACATTGATATATTTTATTTGAATATAACGTAACACCTAAACAGTTTCAATTTAGGATGCAATATGATATTTAAAAGGGCAAAATTAAGTTTTCAATAAAATTTTAAGTAATGTTTTTAGTAAGATAAAAATTTAACATTCGTTTCTAGCAATGAGAGTCTTCACTGTTTGTATGCGACTTTGTATTAGTTTCAAGGACAAAAATTTTGTGTATATTGTGCAGTAGAAATGAAAGGACAATTTTAAGAAAAATAAACATTACCGTCTTTATAATTCAATTTACGAATTTCATAGGTTAAGTAAGTTATCCCTTCTAGTTTAGGGATGAGAAGTTATAAATATAGGTGCAAAACGACAAGGAAGGAGTCTTTAATTCAGGTGCCAAAAGACGCAGTCTCATATATGTAAATTTTCAATGTCCAAAGTGGTGACATTGAAAATTAAGTGACCATTTTAAAATAGTTAGAAATTAATAAATTTGGTGTTAGTTATTAACACAAAGTTACAAGTCCATTTAATTTACAAAAAGTTAAAGTGTTTATATAGTGAGATAAAATAGCAGACTTATAAATTGTAATATGGAACAATTTAACATTGGTTAAAATTTACAATTCAACAAACAGTTAGTGTATATAGTAACATACTTCAAAGTTAAATAATAATTGGCTGGTCTACAATTACTAGTTATAAATGGAAGGCTTAAGGATTGTTAATGACAATTGAATTTGAAACTTAACATTACACTAAGTAAACAGTTGGTTTAAATAATTACATCGTAAATGTAATTGACGTAATTTTAAAATTATAACCTAAGTTGTGTAAACAAAAACATCTGATGACAACTCAGGCAAGTTGTATCGAGTAGTTCAAGAAATAATCTCTAATTTGGTCTATCAAGAGACCAATGGCAAATTGGTAATTGAAGAATAGAAATAGCAAGTTATTGGCATATATCGTAGTGGAGAACTTAAAGATCAAGAAGTAATAATCGATAATGGACTAGGTATATTCAACGATAAAAGGTATTCATATTGTATTTCATGTTTATGTTTTGTGAATCCTGGAAAATATTTATAATATTTTATTTTTATTTTATAATTAAGTTAACCATGCTGTATTTAAACCGAAGCAGAACTCGACATTGAATCCAGTTTCATATTCTAGATATGTTATTGAAATAGCTGGATCTAGGGAACGTAGGCCTGATATTTTGATTTCCATATTTATGTGACACTATAAAATAAATGTGTTATTGTATTTACTATTTATTTTGAATTTAGGTGTATGTACAGTATATTGGAAGTTACTATCGCAATTAGTGTAAATATTAAGGAGGTAATTCCCGAGACCAAGTAAGCAGAAAACCGAAGAAATTAAGTCGTAATAGAATTTTTGACTTTTCATTATAACTAAATTGTCGACCATACAGATTGTTTTAATATACAAAGTGTTTTATTTTAAACCAATGTTAAGTAACCAAGATCAGATATTCACTTTGTATTGCAGTAAAAGATAGCCTTAGTAATTTTATTTAACTTCAGACTACTTTAATAGTAACATTTTATTTACATAATAGGTATACGATTTTGAATATTAATACGATTACAGTTAAACCAAATAAGCTACAAATTTGTATCAAGTTACATTGCTTCATAGTTGAATTAAACTCACTACTTTCCGATCGTAATCAAAACTAAGTGAATCATTGTTACTAAATTTTAAGATTTGTATTGAAGGAGGATTAGAACCAAATAGTTGTCATATAGTAACGAGCTAGCTAATTAATACAATTATCAACTGAATACTTGCATATTGATCATTTATTAAAATTTTTTGAGACCAACCATCACAAAGAAGTTATACCATAACCGTTAACAAAATTTGTCTATCCTAGTGGGGTAAGTTACTTAACAAATTGTCGTCCATCGTTGGGCACAATAAATTAGATAATTACAATACAGTTTGGCACCGAACGTGGGACTTAGGTGTTCGTGTTGTAACATTAGAGATTATCTAGTTAATTTAATAACCTCTTCTACCAACAGCCCAATTTCAGTGTTGCAAATTCATATGGATTTATTAATAAAATTATAAATATCGAACTTACAGAAGATGAACTTTTAGTCTCATTCGACGTTTGTTCACTGTTTCCGAGCATTTCAATAGATGAAACCTTAGTTTGTTTAGAAGATGTTTTAAAACAAAACCATTTGGATGATGAAGAAGTAGAATATTTTCATAAATTAGCAGAATTATGTATGAAACAAAATTAACCATCAATTTTCCAGCAAGAACATGGTACGACAATGGGCAATAGCTTATCTCCGTTTATGGCCAATCTATTCAAGGGTAAATTTGAGACAGATTCAAACGCGATTTGCTTTATTTTCATAGAATTTGGATTAGGTACGTGGATGATGTGTTTGCCATCCTTGTAGTGTTGAGGACTTTGTAGAAAACTTAAATTCTAAATTTCCGACAATCAAATTGACCTTTGGGATAGAGGTAGATGACAGTCTCCTATTCCTTGATACTCTGGTAACAAGAAATGGTAATAAACTAAATGTAGGTATTTATTGTAAGGAAATTAGCACTAAAGGATTCACAACCAATGGCTCAAATCACGGTAGACAGCATAAACTCTCAGATTTTAACTTTTTAGTTCATAGATTGATTAATTTTTCCTTCAGTTCAGAATTATAATAAAAATTGCTGCATACAATGGGTTTTCAGATGAAGTGGTAATGGATAGAGTTAGAAACAAACACATAGGATGAGGGTTAATAACGTAACTACATTAGGTAACGCTAGAGAACAAATAGAAACAAAGTGTGTACAGTTACCACACTATCCTGCTTATACAAAGAGTCTATCTAAAACCTTTTCGAAATTAATTTGAAAACAGTCACTACTTCAGATAATAGTTTGCAAATACTTTTAAGAAATCCAAATGATAAAGTGGATAATCAGGATAGGTTGGGAATTTATAAAATTAATTGTAAAAATTATGAACAAATATATGTGGGAAAACTAAACAACCTATCAAAATTCGCTTTAAAGAACATTTAGCTTTTATAACCTTGGGACAAGTCTGCCGTAGCCCTACATATGTTTGATGAAAATCATATAGTAGATAAGGTATCCTTAATCAAACATGTTAGTAATGAGAACGAACTTGATTGTTATGAAAGTTTGGAGATCTTCAAAACGAATTCTAATGAATAATGACGATCAAGGACATTTAGGCTACCCAGAACTAATTAAGCTTTCATAACTTTCACCTTCACTTTCACCAGATAAGCAACGAAGCGTTACTCGCTGATGGAGTATATATTAGAAAAGTTATTTAGTTCACTCTAGTGAAACGAGTTCGGTGTTTTTAATTTTTTAATTTTGTGTGGTACGTGATTGTATTTTGTTTGTTACAGATCCTGTCACAGTTCCAGTGTTCCAGATTTTTCAAACATAAATTGTTTACCTTATCATTTAAATAAAATCTTTCAAGTTATGGTTCATTAAATTATTTTATTTCACATTACTCTAAGCAAGAATATGACAACTTTTATGACTTTAAATGACAATTGCCTATTCGCGAGCTTTACTGAACTGTCATGTTTTAATATTCATTAGTCATATTCTTCCTTAGGGTAACCACATAATGGCTAAAACTAGATCACTTAATGACCACATCAGGTACAAAGTCACTAAAACTGGTAATTGACATTTTCTGTATAAATTGCTAAGTATTTTGCAAATAATTTTGTATATACGTATATATTAATGTTCAAAGAATAATGAGAAATGATTAGTTTGGGGTATGGTCAAATGTGTTAAATTTAATAATGCCATTAAGTTAAAAAGTCCTTAATGTGGCGACAACTGGTACATGTACTCGATATATTTATGGGTAATAGTGCTAATCAATATAGCACCCTGTGACCTTAATCTAAACACCCTAGTGATTTCATTTTAAACTATAAGTAGTTAGCAGTTACAATGTTAAGTTATTTTTCTACAACTCGATTTGGATAATTTTGTTTGGTAAATAAACGTTATTATTATTACATTATTATAAATTAAAATTTATTAAAAACAAATATTCGCCGCCACGTATTCAAAAACTGCGTTTAAGTAAAATATGTAAAAATGTAATTTAATACATTAACATTTAAGGTAAACATGTTTTGTCATCCACATTTTATCGTTTATAATAACAATCCATATTTATACATTAAACTTTCTCAAAGAAAGGCTTGATTTGAGCTGAATACATTAACATTGAATGCAAATATGCTTTGACATGCATATTATAATGCTAATAAGATAGGTACGTAAATTCGACTAATTTAAAAAAAGCACTAAGGCTTTATTTCAGTTGGATACATCAAAATTTAAGGTAACCATATTTTTCTGACGCGGAGAACGCATCTTATGCTAACATGTAGATTGGAAACCTGGTTTTATTGAAATTTTGGGTTTATTTTTACATTCACGTTGTGTCCGCTATCTGGAAATGAATATTCATAATGGAAGTTATACGCAAAGCAAAGTAAACCACAAAAGATAATTACCTATAATACTTAATCAATGTGTGATAAAATATCCATTTTAAAGCATGTACAGATAATAAAACTACAATTTGGATTTTTGTGATGGAACAGATGCGATAAGGTCTTTCATAGTACCAACATATTGTTACTTCTGTATAGCTCTTCAATTAAAAATTATGGTTCAGACCTTATAGTATCTTGTAATGTCTACGTTTACGACGTAAAACAACTGCTTTACGTTATACGATTATCATAAAGTGTTTATTTTATACTTCTATGTAATTTATTCTCAGTAAATAAATGCGGCGTCATTCAGCATTAAGGAGAGTCTAATTAAAAATATGACACGTGAAGGCTTTGGTCCAATTAATTTTTAAGGGTATATATTAACACAAGACATAAACGATTACAATTTTACATAAATAATTGACGTGTGGCTAAAGATCTAACACATTATTACTTCCTTATTTACCTTAAACATCTAAAACAAAATATAATTAAGTTTTGTAGCAGGGTGTATTTGACGCACTTTCCATTTTTTCCTCTAACACAACGCGAAATATGCACGTGGTTCATTTATAATGCGTCCTAAAACGTACTTGAATTGGGATAATAAAATTGAATTTGTTTGCGTACTACACATAAAATTAATATTATTTAACTATTGGTTTTAATCTGATTGTATAAAGTTTAGGTATTTCTAAGGTCTTGACACCCTTACGATAAGCGTATAAAATTTACGAAAGGACTATATTATACAGACGCCAGTTTTTAATAGGTGTAGTGCAAGAAAATTGGTGTAGGTACTTAAAAGTCACAAAGAGTAGGTAACATTCAAAGCTAGGTTATGATAAAGCATAGATATTAACATTTAAACAGTCAGAGTAAGAATAATTTATGAATTCCTAATTGTACAGGCACATTAAAAATATTATTATAGTAAACATACAAACCTTTATGCAAAGCAGTCAATAGCACATTGCTATGAAAAATAGGTAATTTATAATTAAAACAGTTATAACACTTACCAACCGCAAATCCGAATGCGTTCAGTAGCAGTTTTACTCTTTCTACAGTTTAAATACATGAAATATGAATGGGTATTAGTAGTAGTGAAGGGCCGGTACTGGACCAATTCAAGGTCACTCTCCCTCTGGTGGTGAGAAATGTAAGCATTTGGATCTCTTCAAGGTCAAACTTTCGGCGAGAAATTTAAATTTTTGGAGCCCGCTAAAAATATAAATTTCAATGTCACCATCCTTATTATATTACAAGGTCACTCTGCGGTCAAACGTTTTGCCGGGAAATTTGTATGTCAAGGTCAAAAGCTAAAAATAGAAATTGCAATGACATCATCATATTACAATTCTTAGAAGTCTAAAAACAGATTGGTCAAGGTCAAAGATTATTGACTTGTAGGGGTATCGTATGACATTTCCTAGAAGTATAAAAATTGAATAAGTTCATGGAAAGAAGAAGACATTTATGTCTAGGTTAGCGGTTTTGAAGGATGGGGATTTATAATAAAAGGCTTCCTTGGGTGCGTACGATTAAGTATTAGTAGAAATGACGAACATGATGGTATGCAAGATAAGAAACGCAAGAAAAGAACAAGTATTAACTATTGTTGAGCGAAATAAGAGATTGGAGGTGTTGATACGAAAAATTAAAGATTTAAAGGTAGATTTAGGGGTGTATGAAGTAAATAGAAAAATGAGGCAGCTTCGAGTCTGAAAATAAAAAAACATTTAAACATCTTTGGTATTAATATGTTGTAGTGTTTAAATAATAAAATTGTGACGTTAGGAAAAGCTTTTGATTTTAAAATGCACCATGCATAAAGTGAACCCTGAAATGTTATGCACCTAACAATACTCTGGTGATATTTTGCATAAATTTATATTCACGTTTTAATACTGTACAAAATCAATAAATTTTTAAGATAAATACTGATATAAAATAAAATCCTTTATTTATTTCGGAAATATTTGTAATGTTGTTCATCTAAAAAATTCTAAGGTTTTTTTTTTTATTAAAGGAAGCCTTCCTTAACTGTGAAATATTACAGATAAATAAAACGTACATTTTTAATGTTTTCCAAATTAATTGAGTATCAATAGGAAATGTGATACAGTATAATAAATGTTTAACATATTTGTAAAGTATTTGTAATATGTGTTTTTTTCTAAAATAGATTCTAACAATTTTTTTACGAAATAAAGTAATACTAACTCTCACAATGTATCTTTGGACATTTTACATTTATATGCGCAATTACAACCCATTTTAAATGGATTGCACGCGTAATGAGTAAAAAGCATGCAATTGCAAAATGCATTACCCATATAGTATCATCAGTATGATTTGTAATATTATATTTAACTTGAAATACAAGTATTGTACTAGAATGGAATGTATAATTGCAATTATTGTTGTGTAAACGATGGACGTGTACTTGAACTATAAGGGTGATGTATATTTGAAGGTGTGCATGTTTATGGAAAGATATAAAAGACGACACGATGTAGACGTCCTTTTCCTCAGGGTCTAGTAGGGGATGTGAGGGAGGGTGAAAATAAAGTCCTACAAAGCTGCGCTCCTGAAAATTCTCGGAAAAAAATTTTTTTTTCAACGCAGATGTGTTTTATAAGTGGAAATTTATCAATTTCATGTATAAATTTATCAAAGTATGAAAAAATGACTCTTATATTGACCAATTCCATTTTGAAACAATAAAGAGCACTTAAAACACAACTTTTTGTCCTTACCTAAGCTCAGAAGAAACATATGCATGCAATTCATCTATTTCATGTATAAATGTATCGAAATGCTCTTTAAATTAACCAATTCAATTTTGAAACAACAAACACCACTTAAAACATGACTTGTTTTTTAATTTAGTTTGATTAGGATCCCAAATTTACAATTTTCGATGGAGCGTGGATATTACTGCTTCAAGAATTATAGGATAATGACCGCAGCTATTTTTCTTTGAAAGCATTTTATGCAGGTGTGAATGCGGACATTCAATATTTATCTTAGTCACCAATTCACATTAAAATTTTGAAACGGGATTTGCAAACGTATGAATGAAATTGCGTCATTTCTATTGCATAAATACATGACGTAAAGTTTTCAGATTTACATGCTTTTGGGAACTTTCTTTATATGCATGATATTTTACATTATATAAATTTGTAACGCAACATGCACTTAAAATTTGTAAAAAATGACTGCTTTACTTTGATGAAGAAAATTTATACATGAGTAAGCCAGACTTCCAGATTTTTTCCTTAACGTAGATCATTTCACTTTTCTAGCGCAAATTAAACCATCACTCACATTTTTTTAGCTGTAGTAAAATTTTTTGGGTAATGAAAATAATTCGTGAGAAATAATAAAAATATAAGAAAAAAATTTACATTTACTTTTTACAATGAAAAGATAACTATACAATAAGTTCCACAAAAAAACACATTAAACACATCACACATCCATCTCTTCCAACGTACGCAATATATTTTCAGTCATTACTATATTTTGCCGCACACACTCTAAATATTGATTAGCCTCCACCAGTTCTTTATTCGGTCTTTCCACTCGCCCCATCCCCACCATCTCACTATTAACATAGTCATTGTAAAGCTTTCGTAACCACCGAATACTTTTTTCCCTAAAGACCTAAAGGGTTGGTGGGTCCTGCTCATCATCCTGCTGCGTGAGGTGCCCTTCTATAAAAGCCAAATTTTTTTTATCCATATTGTAGGTTTCGAATCGGTAGTGGTTGTGGGGATGTTGCTATAACCGTGGTTGCTCGCGTTACGCTGAAAAGATGAATAATTTTATTTGTACTACAAATTCTCTACGAATTAACAAAAGGAAACTATAATATTAATTAAAATGATACACACCTCTCGAAATACCTCGAAAATTCATCCTCTACATCACTATCCCTTATGGTGATAATGGGGATGGTCCCTTCAAAGGGTGCTGGTGCTGCGGTGTTATTTGATCCGGTTTGGCATTACATGAAGTATTACATTTAAAAGTAAATATTAATAGCTACGTTCCATTCAGAGTTGGCCTTTCAACTTATGTTAAAGTTCCCTACTTTATAGCAGTAAAGCATGCGGCAGTGAATGTTAAAAATGACGATGAGTATCGCTTCCTGTGAGCCGTTGTATCGGCACTATATCCCGTGCAACATCATTCAGATAGAGTTTACAGTTATCCTCATTTTAATTACCATTTGTATGAAGTGAAAATCAAAATAGTACGAGGAAACCCATAAATCTTTTAGTACTTTCTGCTAATTATCAAGCTGCAGGTGATGTTAATACAAAAAATAAGACTGTTTATCATTTCACGTGGATTAAAAATATGTCAGCTCTTTTTTCTAAACAACTATCGAATAAGGAGCACAGGAAATTCATTTGTTATCGATGTTTGAACCATTTTTCTTCAGATCACGTTCTACAAAAACACATCATTCACTGTCATCAACTTAATCGATGCTTTGTTAAACTGCCCATTGAAGCAGAAAACTTTCTGCAGTTAAAAAATTTCACATTCCAGGAAAAGGTGCCGTTTGTAATTTATGCAGATTTAGAAAGTATTTTGGAAAAGTGTACAAATTTAACGCACATCCATAATAATACGATATTTTACTCCAAACATACACCATTCAGCATTGCTTACTACTTGAAGTGTTCATACAATGATTCTTTATCACGATTTAGACTTTATAGAAGAAACGATTGCATTCAATGGTTTGTTAAGGAGCTTCAAAGTATTGGATATTGGACTACCGAAATAATCAATAATATAATTCCTATGGATACTTTAACTCCCAATCAGGTTGAGCACTTTGAAAGCACCATGATTTGCCACATTTGCAGAAAACGATTTACTGACTATGATATAAAAGTTACGAATCATAACCATTTTACTGGTGCATTTCGGGGAGCATCACATCAGAATTGTAACCTAAACTATAAAGACCCCCACATTCTGCCAGTCGTGTTTCACAATCTGTCAGGTTATGATAATCATTTCCTCATTAGAGAATTGGCTACTGTTCCTGGTGAGATTTCACAACTACCTACAAACAAAGAAAGATATGTTTCTTTCACGAAAGTAATGCAAGGCACTAAAATTAGGTTTAGATTTATTGATCTTTCAGATTTATGAGTAGTAGTATTGAAAAGTTGTCGCACTATTTAGAAAATAGTAAAAAAATGATTACCCACTCTAACTGTAACAATGCCGAAGAACTTTCGCTACCAGTTCGTAAAGGTGTGTTTCCTTATGAATATCTCGATACTTGGGATAAATTAAGCGAGACCAGACTCCCTCCCAACGAAGCGTTTTTCAGTCATCTCACTAATGAGTGAATCAATGATACGAGTTTTGCACATGAAGTTAATGTTTGGAACAGATTTAATATTAAATCGTTAGGGGGTTACTCGGATTTGTATCTAAAAATGGACGTTCTACTGTTAGCAGACATTTTCGAAAGCTTTCGACAAACTTGTTTAAGTACTTACAAACCTGATCCTCCTCACTATTATACAGCTCCCGGTTTGGCATTCGATGCTATGCTTAAAATTACACAAGTACAGTTAGAACTATTTACAGGCATTGATATGCTAATGTTTATTGAGAGAGGAATTAGAGTTGGTGTGGCTCAATGTTCTAATCGATATGCTAAAGCTAACAATAAGTACATAGGGAAAAAATTTGATCCCACTTCCGAAAGTGTGTATTTAATGGACTACGACGTAAATAATTTATTTGGAAACACCATGTCAGAATTTCTACCATTTGGCGATTTTTCCTTTGTTGATAATTTGGAAACTTTAGATTTAATAAACCATCCCGATGATTCGAAAATTGGCTACATAGCCGAGTGTGATTTAGACTGTCCCATAGAATTACATGAGAGTCACAGTGATCTACCATTGGCACCCGAACATATAGTACCACGCGTATCTGATTGCAAAATGAAAAAATTATTGCTTACATTGTATCCTAAACATAATTATGTAATTCATTACAGAAATTTGAAAGTATATTTAAAATATGGATTAAAGTTAGTAAAAGTACACCGTATATTACGTTTTAAATAGTCCCCGTGGTTAAAAAAATATATCAATTTAAATACCACTATGCGCCAGCAATCTCAAAATGAATTTGATAAGAATTTTTATAAATTAATGATTAATAGCGTTTTTGGGAAGCTGATGGAAAATGTACGTAAACATAGGGATATACGTTTAGTATCGAATGGGAGGGTCGCTATGGTGCTCGTGATTACATAGCAAAACCAAATTTTCATAGATGTACAATATTTGATAATGATATGCTTATCATTAAAAAGAATAAGCTAGAAGTATATTTCAATAAACCTATATATGAAGGATTCAGTGTTTTAGACGTTTCAAAAACTTTTTTATACAATTTTCATTACTGTTACACGCAACCCAAGTTTTATAATAATGATAAGCTCTTGTACATGGATACAGATAGCCACATATACGCCTTTTCAGTTCCCGATATCTATGAATGCATTAAAGAGGACATTGATAAATTCGATATATCTGATTATAGCCCCAACAATGTCTTTGGAATTCCATTAGTATATAAAAAAGGCCCTGGCTTAATGAAAGATGAAAATCATGACGCGATTATGTTGGAATTTGTAGGACTTCGTGCAAAAATGTATGCTTACATGGTCAAACAGACTACGATAAATAATTATAAACGTGTTCTGTTTGATGGTGACGTAATAAGGCGTTATCAGCATCTTATAAGACCAAAGGAACATGATGTGTTTGCAATCAAACAGAATAAAGTAGTACTTAATCCTTGTGATGATAAACGATTAGTCAATTTCAATTTCACTGATACTATGGTCTTGGAGATTTAACTTTACATAGCATTTTATTCGTCTTCTGTTTCATAAAACAATTTTATCATTATGAACAGTCTTGAAGACAAATTGCAGGAAGAGCTATGGTGCAGTAGTGACAAAATCTACAGAAAATACCTGAATCGTTCTTTGACGGGGAAGTCCTCTCCCGAAGGCTATTTATTTGTGCTGAATATATTACAATATATTGTTATTCCTGATGAGTGTTTTTACTGGTGTGCTATAAACTCAAAGTGTGCAAATGAAGTTATTAAGACATTACTTGAATAAAAAATTAAATTAGACAATACCATTGAAAGTTTTATGAAATTGTGTACCGATGAAGGCTACAATTCATTAACTTTTGATAAAGTAGATAGGATCTTAGACGATATAAATGTACTTGGTGAAATACCGCTTAAAATGCATCTATACAATTAATTATGGGTTCATGCTTCAATAAATGTTAAATCTACCTAAGAAAATATTCCTTACAAAGACACTTCATTTATTATAACTGAATGTATTGAGAAAGCGGCGTATTATGCTAACTACAAGTGCCTCGATATTTTGGTTGAAGTATTTTTACAACAAAATGTCAACTATAAGTTTCAACCGTGGGAAAACGATGAGCACCACAAAATATATTACTGGATACTAGACAACATCAATAAAGGTGAAACAAATTCAAATTCCTGCTTGCGATGGAGGTGTGGGCCAGATTTGGGGATATGGCCATCCAGTAATTTAAATGATTATAGAAGTACTTTAGGTTCACTTTATAAGATAATGAAATTTTAAAAATAAATGTAATATTTATATTTGAAAAATAAAATACTATTATTTTTTTGTGCGTTTTATTTCATCTAAGAGCGACATCCTTTTACACAAACTATATAACTAATATAAGTAATTTATTTCACAACTTACAGGTTAAACGTTATATCCTTATTGATCCATGATCTTTTATCCAATCCCCACCACTTTACGAATAACTTATTATTCTTGCAGCGAAGCACTTTTTCTACTAGATACACATCAGGATACTTTGTTTTTTGTAATTCATGTTCATTAAAGCCTTCCAGTACAGGCTTTCCCTTCATGTCTTTCAGCATGTACGTAGTGGGGTTAGTAATGCGAACTTTCACTATCTTAAATAGTTCAATAGACCAATTGGGCGTGTATCCTTTGGCGAAAATACTTTTAAATTTACTGATTCGTACTGTGTCACCCACAGAATATCGATTCCTATCGAATATTTTTGTGTGAGTGTAAGCCTCTATTTTTGTACGATTACCGACATCTTTGGGCTTCATTCCGATAGTTCTATGCTTACGATTGTTATAATATATAATTATGGTATCAGTTGTATCAATCCATTTGTATTTACCTTGTAGGCCGAATGACTTATATAGAGCACCGTTAATGGTTCTGATAACACGTTCCGCAATTGCAGCCCTCTTTGTGCTATAGGTGCAGTAATGATTGACTCGATACCGCTGCATTAGTTTGTAAAATGCTCATTGTAGAATTATTTTCCTGCATCTGTCTGTAAATTGGTAGGTTTCCGTCCTTTTTTGAAGATTGTTTGCATGGCCTTGGTAACTTCTTGGCCTGTTTTCGTTTTTAATCCTTAAGTCCATAAGTATTTCAAAAAACAGTCGATAGCCACTAATAAATACCTATAGCCCTTATTTTGTTTGGCGTGTGTTAAATTCAGCCAAATCTGCTTTCCAAAGGTCATCAAAACCTCTAATTATTGTGCGCCTTCTTTTAAAATTTTTTGGTGCAGGTTTATGCAATTCGTTGACGAGTTGTAATTTGGACATGGTACTAATTTATCCACAATTTCTTTAAGTCGGTATAGTTTTTGCTCCAACACTAGATAAGCGTTAGAGTTTCCTTTAATTCTTTCTGAACTGCTTGTAGACAAAAATCAAGATATCCTTTACTTATAGAATCACCATCTTCTTCCGGGTCCACCAACTGTGTCACACGGTTTCCATCCAAATTGAATCTTGTTGATAAATAGTATTGCTTAGTGCATCTTGAGGATCTATGGGGCTGGCAACATTGCTGAGTCTCCTGTTCTCGATATGAAATTGATTATCATCAATCAGTTTAAACTAAGGGCTTAATTTCTTGAAATGATACTGGACATGTGAACATCCAAATTTGTCAAGGGTGATTTTAGTTATGATATGTCGACATCAATGCATTCTCATTTATACTGTTTAAAAAACGGCTGTTTGGTTTTTCAATGTACCCATCCTCATACAGTTTTCTACAACTGATATTATGTCATTCACTACACTTGCATTCCCTACCAATTTTTCTGCCCACAATACCTCTAGATTACGAATTAGTTCATGTACATCATTCCAATATTTATATTCAATCGGCCTGTTTGTTAATTCTTTAAAAAACATAGCTCTACCTCCCTTGGTCGTGGGTGATGATGATGATAGCAAGGGTTTGATTATTTGCGTATACTTTTTGCTGTGGCTACCTCGAATTTGCCCACTTACGCCATAATCTCGCCTTACATTAGCAGCTTCTAAAATACTTCTATAATATTTTGTATCTTTTGAATTTAGTAGATTTAAATTGGGTTCATTAATAATAAGCAGATCATATAAATCTGGAGTCCCTTTATACGTGACACCTTCAATAATCATATCACTTCCTTTAATTGTAACGGGAGTATTACCAATTGTCCATTTGTAGAATCATCTATGACACTAAGAGGTTCTTCTTCTTCATTATTAATCTCTCCTACAACAGATGTATCTAAGAAAGATGGTGTACGAAGACCTGGAGGAGGATTTGTTTGAAAAAACGTAAGCTGAGCTAGTGGGTTAGTAGCACCCTTTCTTGAATCATCTAATGGAGTGAAGCCTGGAGTCCGTTGAACTTGAGCTAGCGGGCTAATGGTGGTAGTAGCGTAATTTCTCGGAAATATGAATAGGGGTGGTTTTTTGGGTTTAACGCCAATGGGCTCCTTTTTAGGTGTTTTATTATCTGGATTGATTTTATCTACTATTTCAGTTAGAGGTTCCATTAGGGGTTTATAAGTACTTTCAAATGTTCTTTCATTATTAATGCGAGCAGTTTTAATACTGTTATACTCCTGCTGTATTACTTTACGAGCCTGAATAATTATTTTCTTTAATATCATTTCATTGTTATCCATTGTAGTAAAGCGGGTTTGCTGAACAGAAACCGGTTTACCTCGAACAGATAACTGTTAACACAAACAGATAGCTGTTAATACCTGAACAGGTCAGTACCTACTGAACTACTGTAAGCAGTTTAAGGTATTATATATTCATCAAACCTTTTCCTATAGCGACCATTATTAACTTCAGCATCCGTGTTTATGACTATGAAACCAAACGGATCTACTCAGCATTTTGAACACATGTCCCAAAATAATTGCATGCTTATGGTGGGACTTATATGATCCACATACACATGTTTTAGGTTTAGTTCATCTTGCTCAAATAATATAATTAGATTCGAATTGTCACGAATTAATTGCTTTGGAATGTTACTGTAAGTTTGACCCAAATAGAAACAGTCAATATCGTTATGCCTACCCATAGAAAAATATGCTCTTACATTATTTTGCTTTTCACAAGCGATATCATCGAACATAAAAATAGAGTTTGATTTTGTACAATTAGGCTCAATCACATCTTGATTATCACTCAAGGTAAAGTAACCTATATCCCTCATTCGAAGTAAGATTTCCTGAAAGCGTAGATATTATACCTGGATTTCTGCAAAAATCCACTCTCTGACCACTTAACTCAACGAATTTCTTCGAAAAGAAGGTTCGGGAAATTGTTGGTTAAGCTGCATGCTTTTCCTTCATCTTCTTTTTTGAGCTCAACTTTACCTTCTATGTACAGAAAACTATCATAATTAGCCGTAATTAGATCTTGACTTTGAATTAAGATGCGTATTTCTTCGGAAGGTCCATATTTAGAAGATCCATATGGTAGATAAGTAGGAATATCTGATTTAATTATAGTATCATCAAAATGTACGTTTTGAAAGACGTTTAACGGTTCTGCCATTGTGGTTGAGAACTTTTAAGTCAATTGACGTAAAAAAGTATTTCTCTGCAGATGTTAACCGCAATGAAAGTTGATGACTAATTAATGACTTACTGTAGGGATGATGTCTTTTATATGAATTTTTGAAAAATGGAATTGGCCCTGGATTAATTCTCAGACCCATATTCTTTTAGTTCTAAGCGTACAGTGAATGGTTCACTTTCACCAAGGTCTATTAATTCACTCTTTTGATTAGTCAAATTAATTGTTATATTACTAATAATGTCAGTGTTTACTTCTAAATATTGAGTATTTCTTGGAGTTTTATCTAGACGATAACCTAGTGCAACTGAAACATCAATGTCATATAATACTTTAGCAGGTTTCCCGTTTCGATAATATCCCTTTATAATGTTGCACTCTACGTGCAGATTAGTGTGTTTAATTATTTGGATGTCTAACGTAGATGTATGTAAAATATTTGGTTCTAACATTTTAGACTCAAACCCTAGCATGCACCCAATGCAATTTTCCTTAGTAAAATCGATCTCAAAAGAACTGTTTATTTCACATTTAGGTGTATTGTTGTTTGCTCTAATGATAAACTTGTCGGTGGGTATTTGAGATTTTAGATAATCTAATGCTGTTGCAGCCGTAAGATCCAACCAATCCAATAACGTATTTCTTCCCCAAATCTAGTTCTATCGGTGGATAGAAGTTGCAGCTAGCTGTGTTACCAACACATTCTAAACTGAAAATTTGATGTTGTACTGATCATTTATATAGAAATTGTAGGCATAGGTGTCCGCAAATAATTGTATTAAACTCTTGATCTTGGTTGTAATTATAATATATTTTACACCCCCCAAAGTAGTTAATCGCTTCGATTGGTGGTCGAATATTACCCAAACTATCGTAATACCATACCTTTTTACCACGCTTTTTGTAGCAAACCCAATGTGTACCTGGTCCTCTTTGGCTATCTAAGTTAATAATTCCAGATTTATATTTCCGTGGTAATTTATGCATGCTATCTCTCATAAAAATATCCGTAAAGTAGGGTACATCTTTGGTGTATTTCTTTAAATCAATATCCGTTAACGGTCTTTCGGGTAATCTATTCAGTTTTTTGGAAACGGTTTTAAGTATAATGCACCACCACCAGATTTGTTTGGTTTTAGATACAGTGCACCACCTTTCTTATTCACGGAGCCTATATCGATCGATTGCATCATGCGATTATAGCGCGATGTCTCTTCTTGCAATTTTTTAGCATTTTTAGCATCATTGACTGCTTTAGCAATTCCAGATGGACCGCCAGCTAAAGCACCGATTGCTAATGATCCTGCGAATAACGGAATAAGAAATGGTAACAACCCTCCTTGTTTAGGTAGGGGAATTACTCTAGGAACTTTAATGTTTTTCTTTCCTCCTAAACTTTTTACCACACGTTTTGCCGTTGAAAGCGCTAACTTTATTGTGTCTGTGAAATTTCCGTTAGGTTTAATTTTTTTAGCTATTGTTTCTCGTAAATGCAATAAATTTCCGCCATTGCATTTTTTCTTCTTCTTCAGATTTGATCGACGTTTGCACCCCATTCCTAATTTTCTCTTTGCTTTCATGGCGGTACTGACTGCTAAATCTGCAGTTCGTTTACCTAATGTTGCGTCTAATGATTTAAAGCGTTCCCAAGCTTTTTTTGGTAAAATTTTATCCGCTTTATGTCTACTATCTAAATCTCTGTAATCTCTGTAACTGATATCGTGAAGTTTGCACAGAGCATCTAAATGATTAATACCGGGGTCACCGCGTGCGAGTCGTTTTTCTAACTTTGTACCAGAACCGCAATACTGGTAACCATGTAAATGCAATTCAAACGGAAGTTTATTGATTAGAGCATTCACTAAACCACCACCACCTGCACTATTTCGCTTCGTAACTAAGATTGTTTACCAGGATGGATAGAACGGGGTATTTATACCTAAATTGAGAAAAACAAATCATAGTTATTTCTTTATTCAGTAAATGCTATACATTAGATAAACAGGACGATAATACAATATTTCCATTAAACATACAGTGTTATGTGAATTAATATTATACTTAGCATTTATAACATCATCAATGTCTTTATAAATGTCACCAATAAATAAAATAAATAAATGTTATACGATACAGTATGTAGAACGTACCTCTAAAATTAAATATTTCAACCCAAAATGAAAGCATGAAAATAGATCTTACCTTCAAGGTGGTAGTTAATCAGAGAATGATTATACAATCTTTAAGGAATGAATTTCACCAAGTACAAGTTCGAGAACAGCTGGTGTCTGTTTCGAAAAGCAAAATAGTATATGATTATCCCCTAAAATGAATAAAGGAAAACTAACAACAGTTAATCCAATTTGTTACACATTACCCCGATTTATGATACAAAACTAATGTGTCCTTATAGAAAACCTGGTGAGGTTATGTATAACCCCTTTAGTTAATAAATTTATTGATCTCTTTTTAGTTAATTATCGAACACCAGATATGTTGATGGCTAAAATTAAAAACGTGGTGAAAGGAGAAAAGGGCATACCAAACAGCTTACCTGCAGCATGTATTTTCTATTAATCCGACAGAATCGTATGTACTAAACGGTTGCAGAATGTCAGTACATAATTATTTAGAAAAATTATTTTAAAACCGATGTAACTCGATGGGCTAAAGAAGTCCAGAAACTTAATTTTTCTTTAGAAAAATACAAAAATGTCTGCTTCGCCAACAACCAAACAGGTAGAGAACGTGCAATAACTTATCACCCGGATGTAAATCTGTTGTGAACCAGTGCCTCCAAAACAATAAGGTTGAATGCAACGTATGAGTGACCATCAATGAATTTTAAGAATTTCTTACAGAAATTTATTTACTTGAGAAAAATAATATTTTCAAGAAACTAGAGAGACAAAATTATAGAAATGCAGTTACTTTTAGAAAAATAGTATATTCAAGAAAATGCTAGTAAAATAGTAATAATCCAGAGATTTTAACAGGTCGAAAAATTGACTAAATCGTGCAGTGTAGGTAAGGAATGTAGCACTTGATTTGTGTTCGGAGAACGTTCCTTTTCCCGTCAGTTTCTTTTACTTTTACTTATTTCTAGTAGCTGGTACAAATTAATCTACGTACTAAAAGTAACAAGGGGCAACCCGAACGGTCTCTCCGAAAACCTATTTCTGGTACTTTCAAATATGTTTACTTAGACTATAATTATTTCTGGGTGGTATACAACACAGCAAGTCTATTAACAAATTTGGTTCACAAGCAAGCCTTTGTAGAGGCTGCTTATTTATGTTTTTCTTTCAGCTTCACCGAAGAATTAAAGATCTTTCATTCTAGGGAAGGGAAATGTCCATATTCATTTAAGTTTTAAGAATAAAAAAATTGTTTCTTTGGGTCTACTTTAAAGAGCCCGCCGTACTTGCGAACGTTAAGAAAAATTTTACTTTGGGGGTCAACTTTGGGGTTTAATAAGAATTTTTTTTTTCCTTGTCTGTACTATTGGCTGAAACCAAACATTTATGTTTGTCGGTTATTAAACCGCATTTAATATTAATAGAGAAATTACAGTTTTGCGTTTACTCTAAATTGTTTCTTTCTTTTTATCCCTCTGTGCTTTCCTTTCCTGTCTTTCCCTCCTCATCTCCTTCACCATCGCTATCCAGGAGTCGGGATAGCGGTGTCTGCTTGCACTATAGGGGGCTTTCCGAAACCGTTCTAGGCTACACTGTGTCTGGATTATCTTAGATGAATACATAACTCCTTTTCGTTTTCCTCCGCTATAAAAAAAGATTGATTTCCAAACTTAGTTTTTCAGTTTCTAAACAATTTACTTCCGTTTTCTTATCTAAGGTGGTAAAGGGTTTCTAGAAGGTTTACTCAAAATCCTATTGTAATCTTCATCACTGCATGTAAGGGTTACATTATCTGATCGGGATTGCTATTTGGCCATATTCTTGGAATTTAACGTTGAGTTCTATAGTATCTTAAATATCAAGGACGGTAAGGGACGTTTACCAGGTGACGGCAATTTTGCCGGAGACCGATACAACCCTTAACGATGCTTATACTGTTATTGTACGATCGTATCAAATTTATTTGAAATAAATTCATTTTTACTAAATACTTCAACGTAAAGTTAAAAGTAATTTCGCAGCAAGTTCAACTTCTTAAATATCATTTAATTGGATCTACCAACCGGTAAACATATCCTACCCTCTTGGAAACAAAAATTGTAAGTAAACCGAAGTCCTCGATCGTGCAAAAACGTAATTTACACAGGTTTTTTTTTGGTAATAAAAGAAATATACGTTTTGAATATTAATTTCAAATACTACTTGACAAGTACCTGTAACAAATATCTACAGAGAAATTTCTAAGCAAGGGCATTTCGGTGTACTGTTAGACACTGTCTACCGATGTTGATCGCATTGTTGCGTGCGGTCTACCTTAAGTATGACATGGTGCATATAATAATAGGACATAGACATTTATCGTTTAATTGAAAGTAGAAAATGAGTATATACAAAAAAATTTGTTTACATAAACCCATTTGATGTCTTCAAGAAATGCAACAAATGTATCTTCCCTGACTGCGTACAATTGTATACGACATATAATCTAAACGTCCCTGCAGTTGCGAATTTTCTTCATGATATGCACATCTCACATCACACATCTAACCATCTCCTCTCAATTAGTTGAGTGTTAGCTCCGGAATCCGGATTGAAGTAGTTTTGCTGGTTTGTTTACGGTGTTATGTTGGTATCTTAATGCTGGCAGTTGTCGATAAGCCAGTCACTCATCCGAATGTACATCAGAGTCGTTCTCCACCTATCTTTGCATGGTAAAGGGAAACGTCGTTTCATCTCTTCGTTAGACGACAAAATAGCAAACCTCCGCCTTATCACCCAAACCATGAGCCGATTCCCTAGTCCCGATTATTTTCAACTTGGAAATCTAAATTTTCCAATTACGCTGCTTCGTCGCCGTAAACAGGATCATCGATTGTACATCGTAGTTTTCCTCTACGCTGTGCAGATATCACATTTGAACAAACTTCTGTGTACATTCTGTATCATCTACCAAACTATGGGGTGACCTTCCGGTATCTAGTCAATATGCTGACGTTTTGCACACGAGAAAATTAACTTAGCAATCCCCTGTATTGACCATTTATTTTACACCATCGCCTGTAACAGTAGTACCGACATTACTATGTAGATACATAGATTACTATAAATATACATTATTAGGTACTACAATTTTTAAATTTAAATTCATGGTAAACACCAGAAACAAGTCTCTTGCGACTTCAAGTGATTGGAGAGAAACAGAACGATCGCTTAGGAAGTAACAGTTAAAAGAAGCAGTTTTTTATTTGTGGCCGGAGTGGATTGTTTTCGATCTCTCATGTCATCTCGAATATTTGTTTAATAGAGTATTAGTCAGGCTATCAAATAATTTTGTTGTAATGAACGTGTCTAAAGTTTTTTATCATATTCTGCCAAAAAGCATGATACAATTAATTTAATTTAACATTTCCGGAGCATTAGAAAATGATATATATTACTGTTTCGAATGTGACAGGATGCGATTTATGAAAGCGATGAACGTAAACTTTGAAACATTAACCGTATGCTAATAGATTCATAGAGTTTCCTTGTAACTTTTACGGGATTTACATGAGAATATTTATCTTATACTTATGTGCTTGTGTGCCACTTAAGTAATATTAGTACTTTTACACAAGAAAAACTAAATTACGAATCAAGGGTGATTGTGTAGTGATTAGTTAAAGGAATTGTTTACATTTAATGAAACTTTCGGTTAATTTATCAATTATTATTTGTTGCGTACACGAAGAGCTTGTACATAATATATGTGAATCAGAAAGTTACTTCTGTATTACAATTTTTGAGATATAGCCTGTCCGGTAGAACTGAACGGGTATCGGATTAACAAGGAGGATTGTCAATATATGGTTCTATTGTGCTTGAAACCGCCTTAATGCTTTGCTGTCTCGTACTTATTGTACGTGACAAAGAAAGATGGATATATTATGAATAATGCCTCTATTTCTGCCGAACAAAAGCGTTTGCAACTTTCACACATAATGACAAGGCAATAAGAATCAGATGCAGGTAGAATAGAAATTCAATAGGTATAATAAAATGCCAGTGGTTCTCAACACTGCTTTAACATTACATTTAAAATTTATGGAAGAATGCTGTTCTTTGTTGAACAGAAAATGTAGATAATAGTGGACCACCATTTTCTTTTTCTTCTTTAAAATAATCGACTGTATTTAAAACTAATTCGCGAATTTCTTTACTCAACTTTTCGGCATTATATTAATGGTTAGTTTATATAAACGCTTACTCAAAGAATAATGATAATATAGATATTGCAGTTGTTTTATTTATACCTATATGTACCTACTAAATGGTATAATAATCTATTATTAATTACTTATTGTTACAGTATTGCATATTTATTTGGATTCTTTTGTAATTGAGTACACTAAAACGTCATTACCATACTTAGGTATACAATGAACTTTCTAAATGTAAATTGAAATACCTATACTTAATCGAATATTCATTATTATGAATGGCTTTTATAAATGTTTATTATAAAACTTGCATTCTTCCATAAATTTTAAATGTAATGTTAAAGCAGTGTTGAGAACCACTGGCATTTTATTATACCTATTGAATTTCTATTCTACCTGCATCTGATTCTTATTGCCTTGTCATTATGTGTGAAAGTTGCAAACGCTTTTGTTCGGCAGAAATAGAGGCATTATTCATAATATATCCATCTTTCTTTGTCACGTACAATAAGTACGAGACAGCAAAGCATTAAGGCGGTTTCAAGCACAATAGAACCATATATTGACAATCCTCCTTGTTAATCCGATACCCGTTCAGTTCTACCGGACAGGCTTTATCTTTTGCGTAAACTTTTACGTTTAGAACAGTTGACATTTTTCTTATCAATTATAATGCACTGCTGATTCTTGTGTTATTTTAATAGTTAAAATTTAAGATTATAACATTTTAAATGTTTGGCAGCAAATGTACGAAAAAATTAATTTGATGTAAGATGGCTCCCAATGAAAGTGTACCGGCAGTGGCGTTGTGTAAAATTTGTAATAATAACGCGGTTAATAAACGTGTACAATGTTTAAAATGCTACAATTTCTACCACAATAGTTGTGTAGCCAAAATAAAAACCAAAGTGAGGTCTCACGAACTAGGAATCACGTGTTGTGAGGAAGATACCGAAATCATACAGAATTCAATTGAAATTTCGCAGGAATGTGACCCTAAAATAGTTGAAATCCACTACCTTAAGTTGTTATTACAAACAAAGGAAGCATTGATCAAGGAGTTAACTGAAAATAATTTACACCTATAAGAGAAATTACGAGAACACTCAAAGAATTCGAATAATAAGGTAGCCGTAAATATTCATCGTAACATTAGTGAGCATGCCTTATCACCGAGTCCAGTTGCGGATAATACAACTACTTTGTACAGTACTGTTTCACGGAAAAATGATGGAAATAAAATTAAAAATGGACAAATAACATCACATAATAATACCACGGCAGAGCTTCATGAAAAACAACAAGATATAATGACTAATATCATTAATCTAGGTAAAGATACCCGCCCCATGCAACCAAATAATAATAAAAACAATAGAAATCTAAAGTTTACATTAGGGGAAAACGCTAATGCAGATATCCTTGGGGTTGAAAAAAGATCATTCTTTTTTGTAACGCGAGTTAATCCTAAATTCTCTGCAGATGATATAAAATCAATTATGCAAAAGAATGGGTTCATTGATTCTACGTGCGATCCATTAATTACTAAATACGACACATATAAGTCATTTAAAGTTGGAGTAGAACAATCGCTATCTAAAAATATACTTTCTAGTGATTTGTGGGGGAAAAATATATTAATTAAACCGTTTAAATTCAGGTTCCAAAAGAATCAGGATTTTCAAACACAGGTGACGAAGCGGCAGGTTTGATTGCTGCGGATAAATATATAAACATAAGTTCCTTGAACGTACAAAGTTTAAAGAACAAAGTTACTCAAGTGGAAAACATTTTAAAAACTGAAAATATTGACGTCATGTGTCTCTGCGCACATTGGTGTGATAACATCGATATAAGTGCACTGGAACTCACAGGATATAAAATAGCATCCTTATTTTCAAGATCATCTACAAAACATGGCGGTGTCTTAATTCTTTTAAGCACAAGATATAATTTCAAAAATCTTTTACACGTAAGTAACATGTCTAAAGAAAAAGACTGTGAAATAGCAGCAGTGCAGATACGCCCACTAAGTATTATAATTATATCAATTTATCGATCACCGCTTGGGTGTTTTGAAACATTTATAGGTATATTAACAAAAGTATTAAGTTCGGTAAATTACATACAAAACACTGTTATCATAAATGGTGATTTTAATATAGACTTCAATGACGACTCCACGCGAAAGGATGCCCTGTCGACGTATGGTTTAAAATTTATTATAAACGACAACACAAGATTAACAAGATGCATTGACAACATATTCATCAGCCATGACATAGAAGACTATCAATCTTATATTGTAAACCACCACGTGTCAGATCATAATACTGTAATACTAAAATTACCAACTCTAGACAAAAACCAGATTAAACGGGAAATTTTCTGTCGACCCGTAACACAGGTAGGGTTATTTCATTTTTACTCTTTAATTGAAAGTGCAGACTTAAATTTCATCCAATTTACAAATTTAACATTGAATGATAAATACACTGCTAACTACTTATATTAAAATAAAAAAAACGTTGATAAGAAAATATTGAACAAACTGCTCGTGTACACTATATATATATATATATATATATATATATATATATATATATATATATATATATATATATATATATATATATATATATATATATATATATATATATATATATATATATATATATATATATATATATATATATATATATATATATATATATATATATATATATATATATATATATATATATATATATATATATATATATATATATATATTTACTTAACTGACGAATAACGTAAATTTAAAATTCATTGGTTATGAATTTTAATCTAAGAATATTTTATACAATCTTTGATAAAAGTTTATTTCATTAAATTGTAGTGCGGAGAACTATGTAATTGAATATTGAAGTGGTTACGGGTTTAAACGGGGAGCTGGAAGAAAAAGGAAGAAGGAAAGGATTCTCTGCTCATTCCCAGATAGTGAGCACACCGAAGTAGCTCAAGAATGTCGGTACGGGCGGGGTGGGAGGAGAAAGGATGTTAAAGATGCCGGCGCCAAGAGCCGCTCCCCTGTATAGAGAAAACTTCACCGCTGTCCCGACTCTTGGATAGTGGTACAGAAAGGAATGAACAAGGAGATTTTGGGAAAAGGGAAGGACACCAGGAAATAGAAATAACAACACTGCTGTAGTGCGAAAGAAACAAACGTATATTTTATTTAAAAAAAAATTAAGACCAAATAGTTGAAGGTATGGATCTAATTAATCCACAACAAAACAATAGGTGTAGATACCCCAAATGTACAAAAAAAGAAATACTAATTAAATACCGTTCGCAAGCGAGAATAGTTTTTCTCTATTTTACAAAAAAAAACAAACTTAAACATTTCCCCTTTTCAAGGGAAGGCCTTCCGTTGTATTCCTAAAAGAGAAAAGTATATCAACGCCTATACAAAGCGTAACTTATTTACTAAATAATTAAAAAACAACTTGAGGTGGTTTACACAAAAAGGATCATAAAAGAAATAAATTTTTATAGTGAGTACAAAAATTTTATAGCTCAGCAAGCATTTTATCTTTTAAACAGTAATGGATCAAATATTTATCAAATTTTTCATAAAGGCATAAATTTCAGGAGAGAAAAAAAAATAATTAATGTCTACACCAAATGTAATGAAAACATATGGTTATCTAACGGTTCGTTTGGCTACTGTGTAAGTACTTGTGCGCATCCCAATTACAGTGGTGTCGCACACAACACCAGAAATGGCAGCCACAACAGATACAAGTAAATGTTATTATTATAATTACAAACAAAATGAGGGAAGGAAAGTAATGGTAAAAGAACAGATAAGGAAGGTTACGTGATTGTGAAGTGAAGGATTACTTATTGATACAGCAACAAGGATATAGTGATAACAGGTATTAAATGTAGGTTAAGGTATTATTTTAACTGACTAATTGATTACGTTATTTTTAGCAGATGTACTTTATCATTATTCAATTAACGTTCATGTAACAATAGAGAAAACAAAAGAAAAAGGAACGATCTAACCTTTCTATACGCAGGTAGTAGTTACGTTCAGTCGATCCTCTCGGATCACGAACATAGGCATAAGTTGTCACGATCCTGTTTGATTCTAGTTGCGACTCAGAAGGTAAACCAAAATAGTACTTGTATGTAGATAATATGGAGATAATAATTGAAGTTAAATCGTAGAATTCAAAAGTAGAAGGTACTTCGTTGAAGCCAAAAGAAGAAGGTAATTCGTGCAAGCTAAAAGTAGCAGGTAATTCGTTGAAGCTAAAAGGAGAAGGTAATTAACATTATGTAAGTAAATAACCTTTATTCGTTACCCCTTAGATATAACCGGCCAAATGAGAAGCTATCGAAGAGCTTTCCTTTGTTTACGTGTTTTGAGTAAAACGTCTTCAAACACTAAGAAAGAAAGTCAGTTATTACTAACAAAATCAGAGAAATTCATCTGTAACTTACTCGATCTTGCCGAACAAAATTTTTCTAAAACCGCATGTAAGCGAGCAACAAAACTTGTAAATAGTAATTAGAAAAAGCACCAATTGTTTTATTGCAAAATTATGCTTCTTGAAGATATATCCGATTAGTTATATCGTATAATTCTATCAAGCAATTTTCAAGAAGACATCAAAAATTTTCAGCTTGGCAAAATGGACGCCACAGGAAAGAAAGAAGACGTAATTTTTATGTTAAAGTTGTATTAAACACAATACATTGTTATCACCCTTTTTATCCAAATAAAACCAGAAATTCTAAATTGTGATTTCTCCACTAACTCCATCTAGAGAGGACTTCTAAAAGCTTGTAATATAATTCCCCTTAATTACCTTTTTTTTTGGGATATGTCACTAGAGGGAGTAACAATGCAGATTTTAAATGAAATATATAAATGTGAATTTATAGCATTTGAATAACCAAAGGTACGAAAATTTATATTAGACTGACAGTAAAATTACTTGGAAATATGTGGTTCAAGTTATAAACAGAAACAACGTAAGCATTTTTAGAAAGAAGGTTTGAGTAAACATGTACAGCTTGTGCAGAATTTATAGTTTAATAACAAAGTAACTTTTAAATATTCAAAACCCAATTTATTTCGTTGGAAAGTAATTTTTTACAAATTTTGGTAATGTAATACTTGATAACTATTTTGAATGAAAATTAGATGAGCAATACTCTTAAACCTTGGACAATATTTTGAGGTTATTATTTACGTAAAGTTTTATGACATTTAAAGATGTGAGTAGCAAATAAATTCCAGATTTTAATATATAGCTTTGAGATCAAGTTGGTGATCAATTTTTGAGATGATGTATTAAAATTGCAGATTTTGCTCAGGAAATAATTTAGTGACAAACATTTGATACCTGTAAGGAAATTTTTGAACGAGTTGAAATTTTTATGCTCACTGATTACGCAACATCCTATACGTTAACTTCAGTATTAGTATGTTTGGCAACAGTGTACATTACACCTTTTCTTTTTCAAATAAATTTGAACATGTGATAGTTCTAATTTGTTGAAGAAAAATCACATGTCTTATTTTCTGGTTATTTTTTGATAAGGGGAAAGCCATTTTTAAGAAACTTGATGCGTCGTTGGAAAACTAACATGATATATGAAGAAGATTTCTGTGATTTTATTGTAACATTACTTAAAATTATACACAGTTTTGGTACAGGATTTGGCTTTCTATATATCTAATTATTCTAAATTGGTTAGTGACCGTATTTTACGGATCTAACTAGTTTCCAACACACATTTCGCTTCGAAGCAAAAGGTATGTTAAACCACTTTCCTTTGTTACACTAATTTTCTAATACAATTGGTTTATATAGGTTCTTTTCGTCTTATTGGGTTTTATCGTGTTTCTTCCATCCTCAAGAGATTATTTTCCGATGCTACCGGTCAACGTTTGTCCGAGTTACGAAATAACTTCCCTCCGAAACCAATCATAGGACGTTTTACGGGTACTCCTTCACATGGTACCATCCGCTTGACTAAAACACATAAATTATATCTGGTAATACATTCGGGTAAGTAATACACACACGTACATCACCCGGTGAGTGCATTTTAATGACTAATTCTGCATGACGATGCATTCGTTACCTATACAATTGCTGGAGTTGCTCTAAGAACAACTCTCTATTTCACTGGCTAAAATTGTTTAAGCTACAAACTCTATCTTAATTAGGAAGCTATTCAATTTTTTTTATTATGGCCTTCAGCTACATGTTTAAAACTAATGCTTACGATTCTCCTTTGTGCTAATTTAATTTTATGTTTTACACTTATAAATAGTGAAAAACTCAGCCTTTCTGAACCTTTATGTATTATGTTTGCTTTGTGTATATTGCTAATTGCAAGTAAATTTAATTTCTTTGCTTACAAAAAAAAGCAAAGGTAGACATTGAGTGAAAGGTTTAGTTTATATTTTGGGTTTTAAAGTACGTTTTGGGTTGACTTAAAACTGAAATACCAGTTTTAAGGAAACCTCTTCCTAAGACTTCGGTTTAAAGTTATTTGGTTGCCTTTATACATATGTTTTGTTGTTTCACTTTTAGGGTCAACACTGGATGTCGAACAGTGTACTTGTATATTTTGATTTTATGTATTATAAAGTTTGTTCAATATTTTGTTTAAATTATAGGTTTAGCACTTTCCCGAAAGGTAAGTGGGTTACTACTAGACTATTTGGGTCAGATACTATATTTTAGTTAGTTCAATTTCTCTAAAATTTTGGGTCACATATTGGATAGCGATCCCAACTTAGGATAACGATTGTGTATATTGCTCAGATTATCGTTTCTTAAATTATTACGTTTTCTATAAACATTATTTGGATATCTACGCTGCAAATAATATTGTTTTGTCAAATACGAGAATTACAATTTATATTAAACAAGTTGGTGTTAAACGATCGTCAGTTGTTTCTTTATTCCTGTGGCCCAGGATCAAAATTCCTAGCCAAACTTTTACCTGGTTGGACTTAGTCCAGTATTTATTTTAATTGAAACGTCTCTCTCTTTGTACCGTAGCCCTTTTCTTGATCCAGGGGCGATACAAAAGGTTAGATCAAGTGGTGCCCTTTTAATCTTTCTGTGTACTTTATTACGCCAAATGCCCACGCATCCAAGTGCCCAACAGACTGACTGAGCTTCCGGTTAATTTCTTAATTCGTGTTACTGCACACTTTCTCCTTTTCTACCACAATCCTTTTGTGCACGTAACACCTTTAGTAGTGATTTTGGAGTAAATTTACAGGTAGCAAATTGGCTAGAGCACTGTATATAAGGAGTGTTTAGTCAATGTGTAAGTTTGTCGAGTTTTGAATTTTTGAGTGGCATGCCAACAATAAGATCTAGTTCATGACGTTATTATTTTAGAAATTTAAAGTCAGGTCGCTCCTTAGTGACATTTTATCACTTATTTTCATTTTGTTAAGTTGTATTGGTTTGCGTAAGAGCCGCAAACCTACCACTGAGCTGCATTGATACCATGTACTTTTTCTGTACAGACTAGTGTTCTAATAAGCGTCACGCCTGTAACACGATTTATCGATAATCACAGTATAAAAATTGGTTTAAATAATTTCACCTTAAAAAATTGCAATATGCAGCTCAAGAGCGTAAATGTATTATATTGTCGTATCTACAGTATCTACAGTAATTTTTGCTACAGATGCAATAAATCTATCATAAACGTTTCAGTTTTTAACCACTTAAACATCATAAACGCCCTATTTAGTATTTTAGGAAAAACATCACTACTAACATTACAAATTTCGTTCCTTGATTTTTTTTAATAAGGGTTATACATGTGGGAAAGTGAGTGAAGCTTGAAACCATTTTTTTATTTTTAAATATGTAAAATACAGAATTTATGACTTGTTTTGGTGTATTTCATGCAATTCGTCAGTTAAGTAAATACACTGCTAACTACTTATATTAAAATAAAAAAAACGTTGATAAGAAAATATTGAACAAACTGCTCGTGTACACTATCATATATATATATATATATATATATATATATATATATATATACATGTATGAAAAAGTACTCAAAGGTGAACAAGTATGTGTATTATCAGACAAATAAAAATCTGGGGTGTCTCCATTCAACATTCCATCGGATTTATATTATTACATAATAAAAGTCTACGTACAGTGCAAAAATTACCATAAGTTTTACTGTTTGTTTAATACCTATTTTAATAGTGCTTTTTAAGATACACTTTCAAATATTAATGTACGTAGTGTACACCGCCTTATGTTTAAAACAAAAAGACGAAATACATTTATAAGTAGTTTCTAATGTTTAACGCTTCCACAAGATTTTGAAGAAGTACGTCATTTTACACTGTAAATGTATTGTTAAAGTAAAATGTAAAAACAATTGTTATATATTTTTAATTTTACTATATTTTTCGGTCGATAATCATGCTGAAACTACGTAAATGCATTTTTCACGGTTTTTATTTATTACGGAGCATACCAGTCGAAAATCTTGGTTAAAAACCGTAATTTATGTAAGAATAATTATTTTAGTTAAATACCATTTGAACTTTCTCGACCAGCTTGAAATTTCATATCTAACAGTTTTTCATTATTCTTCATGAGTGTTAATTTTATAGCTCCATTTAAACGACTAGTTTACTCGAATATTACCGAGCATGCGCAGGAGCTAAGAAGCAGGGAATACTATGCTTATGGGTTGATCCCCACCACTGTCGACGATAGCCGAATTTAGCGTAGCAATACAGAGCTTGCGCAAAGCCAGTTACATCAGGATGAGTCATTGGTTATGATTGCTTATTTTTCTTAACTCAGTATCTGGTGGATTATTGATTTTCCTCATCCAACCCTCACTTCGGGTCTGGCTTTTGTTCTATTTTTAGATTTCCATGAAATGGCTAACCCATCCCCCCTTGACTTAGAGAAAGGTTAATTAAGCTGGGAGTTTTTAGGAACTGGTTAGATTTCTTAGAATTGATACATCTAGAGGTCACAGGACTCTCCCGCTCCAGGAACTTGTTTTGTTTCTAAGAAGCGCCACGTGTAACGTGTGGGGTTTTTAGGAACTTGGCTGTATTTAAATTTCCAATAATTAGCACGTGTAACCTACTTTGAGGTTAATGATTAGAAAAAAAAATTAGGGTTCGAAATTGAAGAAATTTATTTATTTATTTATTTATTTATTTATTTATTTATTTATTTATTTATTTATTTATTTATTTATTTATTTATTTATTTATTTATTTATTTATTTATTTATTTATTTATTTATTTATTTATTTATTTATTTATTTATTTGTTTATTTATTGGTGTTTGGAATGCATTTACATAATTACAACTATGCTTAACATTTTACACAAGTCAGGTAATACTATATTACTCTACTATATTTGTCAGATCATAATTCTGCAAATTTCAAATTATTGCAAAATTCATCAATTACGGGGCCATTTTTATTAGGTATTTCTTCAAAGTATGTTTGAACGTGTTTAGTTCTAGATTTGACACGCTAGTTGGAAGCATGTTGAAAAGAAACGGGCCATAATAATTTACCGACGATTTAGATATACTTAATCTATGATACGCTAGTTAGTACTGTTTCGGGTATGATATTGATGCGAGAAGGTTTCATATTTGCCACTGTTTTTTTAACGTACAGAAGGAAATCCAAAATAAATTATGCCGGTAATGTTAAAATTTTTAAATTTCCTTGATTTTTTTTAATAAGGGTTATACATGTGGGAAAGTGAGTGGAGCTTGAAACCATTTTTTTTTTATTTTTAAATATGTAAAATACAGAATTTATGACTTGTTTTGGTGTATTTCATGCAAGCAGCCCTTAGTTACGTCGTTATATATATGTAGCAATATTTTACATAAAATTCTATTCCGGTATGCTCTATAAATGTTCAACTTTATGCAGAAACTTTAAAATTAAAAAGACGGATACAAGGTACATAAAGACAGTCTTTCAACTAAATATTATCTTATACTAGCATTGACATTTTCCAGAAAGAAATATGGAAGAAAATAGACGAACCACTGAACAAGATTTGGGCTAGGAACAATCATATAAAGTAATGTCTCAATAATGTGTAGTAATAAAATTAACGTATCCTTATCTTATCTGAAAATGTTAAATGTAGTTCCTTGGTAAGCTTAATTGCCAAATGTATTACAATAGAAACTTTTGTGACAAGCATAGTAAAATATGGTTTTACATTGTTAAGAAGGAAGTAAATGGAAAGATCCATAAATTATTGTGGGATTTACTTTTTGTGACAAAAACGAATAGTGAATAACTAACCGTCCATGATAAGATATAAAGGCATCATTAATAATATACTCAAAATTAAGCATATATCTTTTGTTTCATTTTACGGTTGTATTTCTTGAGTTTATAAACATAATAAACATATTTTAGGTATTAAAGTTTAACGACAGTAATGAATAGTAATATTAAGGATAAATTTACGATATGTAATAATTTTCTCATTAGGGATAATGTTTTGTGGTGCAACGACTTATAAATGTTACCTGTTAATTATAATATTTTACATGAACACGGTAAAGGAAAACCTGTAATCTGCTATAGCCAGTAAAAATTGTTAGCTTTGGTGTACTGTAACAGATTTTATTTGTTATTCATACGTAAATTACACGAAAAATATAATATAAATAATAACAATGAATATCTAAGTGTACCGTCAGCCGTAGCTTATTATATTACAATGGGTTACTAATTGTAAAATTGCTGTCACACACATGCTATGAACGACAGTTGACTAGTAACTTTTTCCATGTTAGTAACTTGTAAAAATGATATTACATTGTTTATATTTAGGTTGATTAATGAGTAAGAAAAAATTACGACCTGGTATGTACAATTTTAGTGGATTTAATCACCACTAATGAAACAGAATTGGATTATGATCAGCCTGTAGATTCTTTCGTAGAAATTTTCGCAAGCGGTTTGTATTTTTGCTAAAAGGGGTTGCTTGTTGCGTTAGCTAATATTAAAACAATTTGTTTATCAGATTGATTACTCTAACTGATTACTGTAACGGTATAAACGGGTGGTAGAACGGGATTACAGATAAATTGGCCTTTTTGCCCCGACTAGCCAGCGTATGGGTGTAGGTCAGATGTTAAAAAAAAAATTGCACATCCAGAATAGTAAATCTTACGTAAGTCACAATAGGGGATGAAGACAAAATCGAAGGTTTGGGCGCCAGAATGTTTGGTAGTCAAAATAGGGGTCGTCGTGCCAAAATTACGAGTACATAGCGTGTCTAAACATACAAAAAACATACGCTTACCTATCCGCAATCAATCCCAGGTGTGCTGGACAGCAACTCAGCAAACTACCTGAAATCGGGCTTCAAAAAACACTACACGCTTGTCAAATAAAAGCGTGATAAACACTCAATAACGTTACGTTAACACACCTCAGTGTAATAAATTAGGCCTTAAACGATAATCAAAACAAAACAACAAAAACAATAAGCTATAGAATGAACTCTAAACTGAATCAATACTCAACTAAAAATCAAATAAGATACTAAATATAAAAAACGCTACTACTCAATAAAATCAAAAAAAACTAACTTCGTTACGTTAAAAACTAAAACGCCGGTAATTTGCAATTTGCAAAAAAACTCTTATGTAACACAAAAGGGTTTCCATAGAATCAAAACACATTTATAAAACCTAACAAACTATAATAAAATAATAAAAATGATAAATATAAAAAAATGTAAACATACGATAATGCGTATAAACAAAAAAATAAATGCTTAAAAGGCGACAGGATGTCTGATCAGAATACTGCTTTTACGCCAGTCTAAATCGTTTAACCTATATTTATAATTCGTGGATAATATACCCACACTACAATAGGGTCGATTGCCCTTTAATACTAAAATAAAAAAGTGTGAAGGCGAAGCGTCAAAACTATAATTAATTACGCTAAACAATTTTAAACAACAACTTACTTTAATAAAAAAAATGACTCCGCTTTCAAACCTTCGAAACACACAAAAAAAATAATTCGGAACACAAAAATCTTCAAAATTTTCAATAAAAAAACAATATTATATTACCTTACGGTCTAGCATTACACCTCTTCTGTGTTACAATGTAAGTGGAAGATAACCAGGTGGTCGGTTACGACTATGACGGAAATGAAATCTTCCTGGTCTGGCAAAATGATGAATAAAATGTTGACTATTGTTCTATTATACACAAACAATTTCTTGACTAAACTGGTTAGAATGTTACTGTATTAATTACTAACTTCTTTTTAAAATGATAATAACGTGAGCGTTCAAATGACTTGATAACTTTTAGCTTTAATTAGTTTTATTTCCACTAATAATCCAAAATGTTAATAACTTGATTTAATTAAATATAATTTTTAATATATTGCGAAAGTTTCTTTATCTTTAAATACGCTTTGTACGATAAATAGGTGGCACTGCAAGAACGATGATGTTAATATCCGCAGAAGCGATATAAACCAAAGAGGTCACTGAAGCACTATACAACACGACGATGTCCTCTAGGTAACTTTACGTACAACCGAAATCGGCACTAGGTATATTCCTTTGGTGATGAACAATTTTAATAAATCCCTTTCACAGGTAATCTTCAGGAGTAGCTAAACTACCCTTACTACACAACAAGTACGTTCGTTAAACACCAAAAGGTCCAAAATATCAACGTTCTAAACCACCCCCTTAAAGCGTAACAATAAACGGCAACGTATACTACTCGAAAGCACGATCAGTTTTTGAATCCCAAAAATTATTCACAAATTCCATCTTTGATTTTGCATCCCACTACTCATAAAAAATCTTATCTAAGTTAATTCCACCAATTAAAAAAACGGAAGAGGAAAATAAGGTACCCCGATACACAAATTCGTTTCCGTCCGTAAGGACTCGGTAAATGTTGAAAAACTAAACGTCAGCAAAAATATCCTGTACAGCCTCTGTATGTTTACCTTAAAGTACGAACAATAAGGCCCACATGTAATCTCTATGACTCAAAACCAAAATACCTAATAATAAACTGGACAACTACACTTAAGCGTCTTTATGTCGCTAACATGACATCATACGCCGATAATTCCACACTATTTAATTAACGTACTTAATTTTCTATTATATTTTACGGAAATCAAACGAAATGAACCTTAATTAAACGTAGATACCACTATATACAAATAAACGTTAATCAAACTTCCATAAACGAGGGATAATAAGGAAAAACAACCTAAATTACAAAAAAATAATTCACAAACTAAGAATCTAAAGCTCGCCATACACCTACCATCCCTAAAGGTCGCTACACTCGTTAAAACAAATTTACTATAAAACATAATTTGACAACAAAAAAAAAAATATGTATATACGGAATCTAACTAAGTGCATAAGACTACAAACAAAATTACCAAATACGTATACAGGGTGTTCAAAATACCCTGACAAATGGCGTTTTCCAAAGTTCAGTGGTTTGTGTTTCTGCTGAAAGGTGTTAATGAATAAGATGGCGTTGCTCAATCTGATGAATGAATTTTAGAATCAAGAAGAATATTTTTTTAAAATTGAATTCTGGCTATATTTGTTTAAATAAATTCAAGTTTTCCTGTCAGATTAACAATAAACGTTATACGAGTTAATTATGTCTTCATGTTACTTATTTTACTGTTATAAGTATTTAAAATGCTTAATGTGATCCATATACATGCGAACATGCGCGAAGACAATTCACCGAAAACAATTCACTGAAAGACATATAATCGAAAGGCAAATAACAATTCATCGAAATACGATTCACCGAATTGTTGAATTATAATATTGTGTATGTTTCCAACTCTTCTTCACACTTCATTCAGGCTTATGACTGGCGTGTTTAATAGTTGGGTGTTGATCTTTTTTTGTGTTCTTTAGTTTCTAATTTTGTATTTAGTTTTTCCATTCCCTTACACTGTTTTTTTTATTTTTTTTGTTTTTCCGTTCTTAATTTTGTTTTTCGTTCCCTTCCCCCGTTTTGATTCATATACCCATTTATTTAAAACCTTAAATTATGTATAGGGTGGACCGATTTCGATTGGATTGCAGGGTGTCTCGGTAACTATTACTGTTAGAGCAAAACAGTTCACGTAACATTAGGCCAACCTTTTCAGACAAATTAAACAGCGAAAACAAAAATTTGCTATCTTTTTCATTTTGTTGCCGGGACCAAAATTGATTTTTTCCAAATTTCGATAGGGTTCCATATCTCATCTGTTGATAAAAATTCTGGAAAAGGTGAAAGACATTTCTTGTGCAGTTTTCAGCGTAGAATCAAATGGAGTAGTCAATTTTTAAATTTGGTCACCAATAGTCGAGATGCCATGTAAACTTAGTTTTTTTTAATGGAAACCATAGTTGATTTTGACTTCATTAAAATCCTTATTTTATAAGCTTTTCAACGATATATAGTTTATGGAGGTTCTTTTAGAAAGTTACGGAATTACAAGCGAATTTGTTAGTTTGCACTTTTGTAAGTAGGCGATGCAATAATTTAAAACAATGAAACACAGCAAATATGTCAAAACAAAGTGAAAACTTCAGTTGTGCATTAAAACACAGATAACACAAGTTTATTGTTGATAGTTAAAATGAATCGTTATGAAAATTATGAAAAGTATGATATGTTGAAAATATTCATTCAGTGTGGAGAAAATTCGGAAGAAGCGGAACGTTTATACTTGGAGAGTGTCCCAGAAAGGCATCCGCCTAATAAAAAGGTATATAAGAGGTAAATAAACGTTAAAGTTTCTAAAGCCGCTTTTCTAACATGATTATTCTTGTTATTGCAGGCTACAAAGTAATTTAAATAGTTTAGGGTCATTTACCCGACCACGTCCGAATCATTACGATATAGCAAATCGTGAACAAGATGCCTTAAATGTTTTAGCATGTGCTGAAGCCAACCCAAATACTTCTAGTAGAGAAATTGAACAAGATGTTGGTATTTCCAAAACAAAATCGCTAAAAATGTTGAAACTTTATAAACATAAACCTTACAAGATTCATATAAACCAATACCTCTATCCAAACGATCTTGAAAAACGATTACAATTTTGCCAATGGTATATTTATAGATGTGCTGCAATGCCTAATTTTCATCAAAATATAATTTGGACAGATGAAGCTCACATAAGTAGTGCTGGTATTTTCAATCGTCACAATCATCATCACTGGGCAAATGAAAATTTACATGTAGCGGTACCTAGGCGTAATCAAGGCAAGTTTGGGTTTAATGTTTGGTGTTGCATAAAAGGGAATAAATTACACTATTACATTTTTGAAGGAAATCTTACCACATATCGATATTTAGAACTATTACTTATTGAGCTTGACGAATTCTTGGACGATTTTCCTCTATCAGAACAAGTAGGTCTTTTTTCCAACAAGATGGTGCTCCGGCACACAATGCTATGGTAGTGAGAAATTATTTAAATGATAAATTCCCAAACTGTTGGTCAGGTACCTTTGAACCAATTCCATGGCCACCAAGGTCGCCTGATCTAACAGCTTTGGACTGTTTTCTATGGGGTTTCATAAAAAATGAAATTTACAAAAAAACAAACAATACTATGGCAGAATTACAAAACAATTTACACGCTACTTTTCAAAAAATTAAGCCGCTCCAAATATCAGCTGCAATTTCATCATTACAACGACGATGTCAGTTATGCATTTGACAAAATGGCAGTCAGTTTGCACAATTTATGTAAAAGTAATATTATCATTTGTTTGACAGTTGGTTTATTTTTGAAACCTTGTTCTTAGAATTAAATAATTATACCTTTTGTTTGACATATTTGCTGTTTCATTATTTTAAATTATTGCATCGCCTGCTTACAAAAGTGCAAACTAACAAATTCGCTTGTAATTCCGTAATTTTCTACAAGAACCTCTATAAACTATATATTCTTGAAAAGCTTGTAAAATAAGGATTTTAATGAAGTCAAAGCCAACCATGGTTTCTATTTAAAAAAAACAAGTTTATGTGGCACCTCGACTATTGGTGAAATGTCTTTACACTTTTTTCCTGAATTTTTATCAACGGATGAGATATGGAACCTTATCGAAATTTGTAAAAATTCAATTTTGGACCCTGCATCAAAAATGAAAAAAGATAGCAAATTTTTGTTTTCGCTGTTTAATTCGTCTCAAAAAGTTGGCCTAATGCTACGTGAACAGTTTTGCTCTAACAGTAATAGTTACCTAGATACCCTGCAATCCCATCGAAATCGGCCCACCCGGTACAATGCGTTGTAAGTAATAACATGCGTTGCCATTTATATTGTAGTTTCTAACTACCCGCGCTATTCTAATTGCACAGCTTCTGTATTTTTTACGCATCGGTGGACCTTCTTCACCACTGATGTACTGCTCTATTTGAACTTCATTTAAACTTTGTGCTCTCTGGATAGCTTTGATGAATCTCCATATGTTCGGGTGATCCGCCCCAATTTGTATTTCAAGTCCCAGATGTCACTCTTCAATAGAATTATCAGTTTTCGGTAGCCCTTGCTGTACTCCCTCGAAGCAGTTCCACAGTTCCATGAGAGAATTACGGTGGACGACGATCTTTAGGGCGATTGGGAATCCATACATCCTCAAAATAGTCTTCAATAGGTTCACTGTAGCACAAGCTGTTTTGAAAACTTGCCAAAGGTAATACTGCATTTATACCTTTAATCGTCATTAGGATAAGTAGCGGTAATTAGTAATTAGTGAACAATCCCTAACTTATTTATTACCGGTTAATTTTACTTTAAGACAAGTGTTATGAGATAATAGAAATCAATCAAGCAAATTGAAATGAACAATGTGAGTGTGTAATGAGAGTTGAGGGCACCCAACTCCGCACATAGTCGCCGAAATTAAAAAAACAACCATATTCTCAACTGCATGGTAATGTTAAGTGTATTTATAATGCAACAAAACAATAGCAGGATCCATTCCCAACTCCTGAATACAACGTTTAGCAGAATACTTTTTGGGTGAATTGTATTTCGATGAATTGCTAATTCGCTTAATTGTGTTTCGGTGAATTGTTTTCGGTGAATACAATTGTGCAATACAAGTGTTTTCGTGAAATAGTATAATTATCAGGCTTAGGTTAATTAAATGGAATTAGATATCACCGTTTCAGAAAATACCAGCTCGGACAACGTTACAACAAGGTTAGAGAAATCATTCGAAATTGAGTGAACGAACAAAGCTTTGATAGAATAGATACGGCTACTAGAACCAAATATTCAAAGACCAAGGAAATTCGGCAGAAATAATTAGAAAAGCTAATAAAAGAGCAGAAAGAACGAACTAATATAAATAGTAAAAACACTGTCATAAACACCTATAAACGTCACTTGAACGAAAACGAAATGAAGGCTCTGGACAAAGGCTTGAACTATGCGATAACACCGAGGTACATTACGAAAGTAGATTTAATAACCGCAGTTGAAGAAACAGCTATGAAATTAGATCCTGAAGAAGCCGAATCGGAGATCAGTCAAGTGCTTGAGAAAGAAAAATGATAAGCAAATGAATTCAACATAAGTGCGAAATCACCCATTCTCAAGACTAAGCCTTCTGAAACGTTGCGCTATAAAAACAAAAACTGTGGAAATAGGCCCATGAACTTAACTCATATGAGATCTCAGTTACAAAGAACTTATAATACAGAAATACAGTAGATCTTAACATTGAAATATCCCACTAAGCGGAACTCGGTTAAGCTCAGATTGTGCCATGGTGTCGATATTATCGCCTGGATTAACGTTTCGTTGGCAGGTTTTTCAGTCGTTTGGCGCACCTTAAAAGTGTTCGCACGGTTTCTTATTAAAACAACATGGCTCTTATCGTAATTTTAACGTTTATAGTGTTAGCCACATGACCCATACTGACAACATTAAAACAGTTTTCACATGGCTCGTGAAGGTTGAAGCACCAATACTTTACCTCCAAGGTTCAAAACAATATTATTATAAATTTTTTTGGTTTTTAATCGTGTATGTTGAAATCAATTGTACAACATTTTACGTTTCGATAAGTACAGATGTGGTCGTTAAAAGCTTAATTGAAGTGTGTAAATAAACTGATAAATTATGAAAATACAATCAACAAGCCTGGAGTGGCAGTTAGTTGAACGTATTCAAAAGCCAAATGTGAAATCTAAAACTCTTTATAAAGATTAACTAGATCCTTAATAAATGAAACAAAATAAACCGCCTTGAAAACGGAAAACCAGAATACCCTCAAACGGGCGAAGGCTAATAATGGAAAATGCCACAACAGAAACATTGACATACCAAGTACAGATGTAGGAAAATCATAACAAATTTAACATAATTATTACGATACTACATTTGCTGTACTTTTAGATTAATTATCAATCAGAAATCTTATCTCTGATGGAATTTTGAAGACCCTGAACGTTTTGTTTAATAGCTTGTGAATTTGAGTTTCAGAGTTTAAACATTTTGCGTGTTCCATACAAAGTATTTTAAAGTATAAACTGTGATAAATGTTATTGAATGATAATGTTGAAGGTCCGTGGTGAAAAGCACATTCGAGCCAATTGGCTAACTGCTTATGGTTTTATTTTTGTTGCATCGTGACACCGCATTTTAAAGTATCGAAACGTGCACGTGCTTTGGTTGAATTTGCCTTTATGGGGTTCGTAGTGGTTTTTCTGAGTACTTACGTTGGACAAAGCTAGAAATTTTGAATATAAAAGTGTTTTGTGAGTATTGACTAACTTATTTTCATTTGCTGTTATAAATTAAAGTTATAGATTTTGAAGCTAATACAGGGTAAGAAGAGCAACTTTGATTGATGTGTAAGTAACCTGATATTTATTACTGTAAATGTAGATTTATGAGTAAGAGGGATAGTGTTGTATATATACTTAAAATTTTGTGGAGATGTAAATATTAACTTTTAAGATTTCATTTACACTTTACGTGAACTTTAAGGGCTAACCCAATTAGTGCGACGCTACTTACGTTTTATACCGATATCATCCATGCTGAAGTTTGGAATGTCGTGTTAGACAATCTAGCGTCTAAGGATATTTTTTGCATAAGCACTGATAAACACCTCCTATTGTTTTGTTATTTCGACTTAACAATGTTATTACTGCAGTAGTAATGAAATCTGTATGTTAAATTAAATTTATTGAAATTAAATGATTTGCGTTTTTGTTTACTATTCAATTATAGATGATAATGATAAAGTACGTTGAACCGTTGCGTACACCCTTATACTACAAATGTGCTAAATGATACGAATATTTTGTTTAATATTCTTCCATAATTCTCTTTGTTTTTTTAAAATGCGTTTGTAAATACCAAAATTTTAATGTGCAAGTATTAGGTTCAACTAATATATGAGTTAGTAAATTTTTATATTAATCAGTTACGATTTGATTGTAACTTAATAGTAATTCACAGTATTTTTAATTGAATTGAATTTTGAAGTAACATTTTACAAATTTTAATAACATAGTATTTGAAGTTTATGTTGAATTAAAATATTGAGAACAACGCTATCAATTTTGAGTAACATTCTGTGGGTATTATTAACGAAAAAATTTGACTTTCGCTTGACTTGTAGGAAGCAAGAGATTTTAAAACAACCCTTTGCAGGGTTGGAGAGCAATCTAGTGATAAACTTTTGTGTTTACGTAGTGAAGTTTAAGATTTTATTTAGAAAATTTTAAAGCATAGAAGGATTTTATTTTGTAAAGTTGTGCTATATCCCGCAACCGTGCCGAAAAATTTCAGTAAGTTCTACACGAAAGAAGAACACTCCCCGGACAACGGAAAGCCAGACGACACCACATGCCTCATGTTAGAAAATGGGCATCAGGTGACTCCTTGCGCACACCCGCGCTATCCAATGATAGAAAACGTCTTGCAGATGTCCGACTTCCACTCAATAGCTTTAGTGGATTTGATTTTTTGAATTTACTTACCAAAATTGGAAACTATTTCTAAATATATTTCTAATAATATGCACACGTGAGAGGTTAGCTTTAAAATATTAGCAGGGCGCGGGGTGGCTTATTAAGATTTCAAACTTAAGAATCATAATCAATACCCGTTTCAAAGTATTGTTAAGGGTTCATCATTCACAAAAAAAAACATTTGTTTTGGATTAGGTAAAGAACAAGTACCCACTGCCCAACGGCATGAAGTTATATATCGCAGGAATTGTCCTTTAATGAAAATGTCTTTTCTTTTTCACATATAATGTTCTTTATTAAATTTTGAGTAATTATGTCCGCAATGTTACTTGTTCGATGATTATAAAAATATATCAACACATTTCCTTACCTTGTTTCTACAGTACGGGTACAAATAAAACGAGTGTAATACCATCGACTAAGGCATAGGTTATTATTCCATGGTAACAGAGCAGCAGTTGCATCAATACTTTTTTCATTAAAAATAGAAAACATACAGTTTATAGGTATTACAAAGATATTGGATGCAATATAAGATATGACGATTATCTTACCTTTAGTAACGAATTACAAGGTATGAATGAAGTAGTAACTTACCTAAAACAAAAGAAAATATGTATTAGTACATAAATACAACAATAGGATTGTACATATATCATATTATAAATAAAACAAATGTGTTGTACATATTTGTAGTAACTAACATTATTTTAAAAAAAAAAGATGCTCCCAAGCCATAACGTTACTCTACATTTCTTAATTCTTAATATAATAACTCTAATAAGCAGCGTTATAAATGTTGTCCGTGAGTATTGAAACATTTCACGTTCGCCATTTCACCGTTGCTTTAGCCCACGGACGTTGCTTTATTAAAGCCAATTCGCTCTCATAATTTTAGAGTAGCTATTTTACCGTAAATCGTTTCACCGTCGCTTTTTCGTCATTAGCCGACTGACTGTCCATGCAATATTTGTAGACTATTTCTAATGGTTACAGACCAAACTAGAACAGGCTAAGTAACTTTATAATCTTTTGTTCTGATTTGATGGATTATCTTTGTATAAAAGTCAAATGAAATTTTATATTTAAGCAAGAAGTTTAAGATTAACTTTACTGTAACAACTTCACTTGGGACTAACTAGCTGTTATAACCATTGTACCATGATTACTGTTATAAACTATTCTATATTGTTGCGATATTTAATGTCAATAAAGACATAGATAATACAGTTACTATTGTATTTATTGGAATAAGCAGTTCGCAAAAGGAAATGGGCTTATTTCAAATAGAAAGAAAAAAACGCGTTTCCTGCAGTTTAATGATATTTTTTAGATATAATTCGTTACAAACCACTAATAACTACATGAATTCAATAATTATGCTTTAGAATATCTGAATTTGTAAAGGAAACCGTTTGTGTGTTGCACATTAAATACAATAGTAACCGTGTCTGGTTGACATTAATTATCGCAATAATATAGAATAGTTTATAATACAATCATGGTGCAATGATTATACACATCACGGAAGTGTTTGTGTGATGCACACGGAAACCGATCAACAGACTTTAATGAAATCTAGTATATGAGGATGTTTTGGTAGTAATGAATTTTACCGTCCTACACACATGTACACATGTACGTATACTAGAGGGTTATGCAATCAACTATGGTTAAACCGACTCGTTACACCAACGTTTGACAAAGTGGTGTGTGTGTGTGTGGATGTGGGTGTGGGTGTGGGTGTGGGTGTGGGTGTGTGTGTGGGTGTGTGTGTGCGTGCGCGCGTGTGTGCGCGTGCGCGTGTGTGCGCGTGTGTGCGCGTGTGTGCGCGTGTGTGCGCGTGTGTGCGCGTGTGTGCGCGTGTGTGCGCGTGTGTGCGCGTGTGTGCGCGTGTGTGCGCGTGTGTGCGCGTGTGCGCGCGTGTGTGCGCGTGTTTGCGTGTGTGTGCGCGTGTGTGCGCGTTTGTGCGCGTGTTTACGCGTGTGTGCGCGTGTGTGCGCGTGTGTGCGCGTGTGTGCGCGTGTGTGCGCGTGTGTGCGCGTGTGTGCGCGTGTGTGTGCGTGTATGTGCGTGTGTGCGCGTGTGTGCCTGTGTGTGCCTGTGTGTGCCTGTGTGTGCCTGTGTGTGCCTGTGTGTGTCCGCGTGTCCGCGTGTCCGCGTGCCCGTGTGTCCGTGTGTCCGTGTGTCCGTGTGTATGTGCGTCTGTGTGTCTGTGTGTCTGTATGTCTGTGTGTCTGTGTGTCTGTGTGTCTGTGTGATTGTGTGATTGTGTGTCTGTGTGTCTGTGTGTCTGTGTGTCTGTGTGCCAGTGTGACTGTGTGTCTACGTGCCTGTTTGTCTATTAATTAATTAATTTATTATTTTGTATCAAAGTTTCAATAACAAATCTATAGATATCTATTATGCAAGGGAAAAAAGTAATAGATTTTATCTCGAGGTATTCGTTTGTCTTCCGACACGAAGCGGAAGGACACAATTATATCCAGAGCAAAAATCTTGCATTTTTCATGTGTATAATACATTTTTTTTTGACGGGAAAACACAGATGTAATATATTGAAGAACATTATACCGGTACACTATATTCGGAAAATTGGTTAATGTGGAACTTGGATTTTTAAATTAGTAAGCTGTTGACGTTGTGTTGGTAGCGAAACATAATCAAATAAGTAAATAACTGTCACGTTAGTTTTCTAATAAAGATAACACATTTGCTAATTTAGTTTTTCAGAAAGTTATTCAAACTTCAATGAGTAAAATAATGGCCAGCGATTCCGATTTTCAGTTTTGTTTTACTCCACCGGAATTACTAGAAGGGGCAAAAGAAGAATCATTGAAACTATTGTCAAGTAAATCGCGAAAAATTTACGACAACGCATATGCAAAATTTGTGGAATGGAGATTGAAGAATTGATGCAGTTCTTTTTCGGAAACAGTGTTATTGATGTGTTTTGCTGTATTTGCGCATAAACAAAAGCCTTCAACCGTGTGGTCGACTTATTCAATGATAATAATTACATTATAAACTAATATTAATGTGAATATTTCATAATATGTCAAGCTAATCAAATTTCTGAAGCAAAATGGAAAAGGTCACATGCCCAAGAAATCTAAGGTCTTCACGAGTACCCAAACTAAAGATTTTTTATATAATGCTCCTGATGAATTATATTTAATGACTAAGGGTATTGTAGTATTGGGAATTTCGGGAGCTTGTCGAATTTGTGAAGTAATATAGATAACATTAGATGACATAGAAGAATCGGGAAATTTACTAGTATTAAAAATTAGTCAAACGAAAAATGATGTAAGTAGGAGATTTGTAGTCACTGAAGAATATGTTAAATTTTACAAAATGTACGTAGCCCTTCGCCCACCAGCAGCAAAACATCGCCGTCTTTTTTATGCATATCGCACTGGAAAATGTATTAATCAGATTGTGTAGGAGACTTGGTAACATTAAAAAAGTCACGGCGATTGGAAGTCTTCAATGGTCGCAGAAAGGTATGTTGATGACTCGATAGCGCAAAGAACAGAAATTGCTAACAAAGTATTACAAACGTCTTGCAATGCATCAGCTAAAGTAACACCAAATTTCCGGCCAAGTACATCCATAGCAGTGGTATCCGTGGCAGAAAATGTTATTTCTGCCACGTTCTAATGTAGCAGAAGTTTCTAATCGTCCTTTCAAAAGGACTCTCATGTAATGCACGTTTAACAACTTTCAACTTTCGTTTTTAAAATAAATTTTGTGTTTATATTTATTTGTGTTATGTATGCGTACCCGAGAACAAAGTACCTATTTTTTTCTACGGAAAACAAGTAATTCCAGTAAAAGTGACATTTTAGTACCTACCAAAAGAGACAAAATGTCAAACTGTTTCCCGTCACAGAAAAAAAATATTTTAAAGTTAATTTGTCGTGCTATCCAAATATGTAAAAATATATAGTGATTTGCAAAACAAAATACAGGATGAATAAGAAAAAAATGATTTTGTACGGAGCTAGAAATTGCTTTTAATTATACAAACAAGGAATTGTTTTATACGGCAGCCTACAACTTTGAAACAAATGTTACTGTGTGTAATATATAACCGATTTTTCTTAGAAAATCTGTGGATTTTGTTGCCTGATAAATTTCGGAGTTTTTACATAAATAGACTATTGGAAGAAACGGTAACAAAAAATGTTAATGTAATTACTTAACCAATCAGCTTGATATATTGTTATAAAGTGTATGTTATGACCTTCATTTGGATCTTTCATTATTATTTATTGAGTTTTGTACGAAATTGTAACCGTGCGTAATCATAATTTTAATAATATCTGTTTTCATTAAAATTCTTAAGTATATACATAAAGAAAATTATGGAACAGTTCAAAGCACAAATATAAGTTTCTCAAAGGAAGTAATTAGGTAATTGGTGCTTTGTATCTTTACATGGTTGTTTGTTGATTATTTTGTACTAAAACTATAAATTTATCAAACCTAAACTATATTTTCCAAAGTTTCAATCTACAAAGAAGCTAAATTAAAAAGTTTTTAAAACGTACTTATTCATTATATTACGGCTGCTGTAGAATATTGATTAATCTATGACTAGAATTATTATTCTTTTATTAATAGTTAAAACAATCAAAGAATTTCCAATCATATTATTTGGTTTAAAAACTAAGATTTTTCAAACGTAATTATTAAGTACTATTGCAATTTGTACATTGTTTGATGTAGAAAATGTCACGTAGCCTTGATTTTATCAAAGATTTGCCGTTAATTCCAAAATTATAAATCATTTATTAGTGCTGAACTACTGAAATGTAGTGTGGGTTCATACAGTTAAGCTTAATAACGCGTAAATTCTTGGGAAGTTTTGTGATTGTGACGTTTTACTTTGATACTTAACGTATTACGAAAGTATTTGAAATTTTTACAAATAGTAATCGCATTTAGAATCCTTTTTTTCTTGAAAACACAATAAAGTTTTTTGTTCGTTTATCAAGTATAGATGAAAATTTAAAATTAAAATGTGATTTACGTAATGGTATCAATAATTGAAACCCTTTCAGTAATTTGTTAGAGAATTGAATTTTTTTGTGTAAAAAAATTTCTTCTTATTTTAAATTTTGGGGAATGTTGTTAAATGGATTTTAAATTATTATGTGTAAAATTATCACGCTTTCGTGAATTTAAATTGTAGCCGTCAAGCTCTCGCCTTTTTTTTTTTGATGAAAATTTTGGTCTTAAGCAGAGTTTAGCTTTTATATACAAGGCGTTAAGGTCTATCGTAGCTATGAAAACTTTAATTTACCGGATATCGTTTACAATGATAATACTCACGGGTTGAGATATGTTCTTTTTGGTGTTGCAATTTTTCCGACGGCTTTCCTGTTTGATTTCGTCTTCGCGCGGCGCGTATTAGAAAGATTTAAGTAATCTTTTAATGATTGGCTAATTAAGATGTAGGGATATAAGCGTTCAATGTGGCGGCGAATGGATTTTTCACGAAGGGACTCCTCATGTAGATGCAGAGGTATTCACATGTTAACGTTATCGCATCCGGTGTTGAAAGAACTTCCGTTAGTACGGGCAGTATGCCACATAAACCTTTGATGGGATTTTATTGTGCGTTCAACCAATATGAGAATGATTTATCGTTAAGTGCAGATCGTCCAAAGGGACTGTCGAAGATCCTAGAACAGGTGTTAAGTGTTAATTTCCTATTGCTTTCCCTGTTCTTTGGAGTAGTTATCGCGTTTATGCGGAAGAAACAAAACGTCCGTTCCTAGTTCCCCAGACATTAAGTTCACGGTTAGCCGGTAACGAATAACTCGCTGAAAATAAACACGCTTATTCTTTTAAAGTAATAAGTGTCATTCAGAACTTCTATATAGTTAGAGTAAAGTTCACAAGTGACGTGTAAATATGGACTGTAGTGTACCGTACAACCTATTGGGATGATAATCGACCGCAAATTGGTATTATAAATCGATGCGCCCCATTCCTTTTCGAGGGGTGTCGTAATTGGTGTTTCGAGCGCAGTTACAACTTCGAACACATGGCGACGTCGCCGCAGAGTTTATCCTCTGGGTTCCCACCATGTGCCTGTATATTAAAAGAGACTGATTGGTATATGACAAATTTTAATAAAGTGTTGTGTGTATTTTTTTGTAAGTACTAATGGTTCAATACGCTGTCTGTTAAGATTAACTTCTTATTATTTTATATTCATATTCATCTGTATTATAATCCAAATTAATATGAGTGTGTTTTTTATTTGCTATACTGACGAATTTGTATCGAAATTATACGTGTCGAATGCGTTACAAGGAGAACGTAACTTATTTGTTATAATCATTTGTTATTTTGGCATACCAGTAATATTTACAGTAATTTTAGTAAACGATGACATTGAAACTAGCTGGTATCACCGCCTATTAGGTAAGCGAAACGATTGGATTGGAATAGAAAGAAATTAATGTAACGATTGTGTGGTTAGCTCGAAGGTGATGATTTCATAATACACATCCTTAGGTTAACAAATTTGTGTTTTTTAAATGAATCCTGCTGTGAACCCCATTTATTATACAGCACAGTATTTACGCGCATTTGAGTGTTTGTTTCTGTTTTGATTGAGATCATTGAATTAACGTCAATGTTTTTGTGTTTATGTTAAGTAAAGTAATTACGTTCGAAAGCTTTACAAGTGATTGTTTAATTATAACGTAACATTTAAAGGTTGATGTGTCATGGCATCATTTTTATCAATGTGAACATATGTTATAGCAGATTGATGGATCTAATTATAACTGGTTGTAAATAGAAGTAAAGTGACTTTTTTTCTTGGAAATATAGTTTCTTTAAAATTCAGATTTATTAAGTAAAGTAGCGTAACAACAGAATTATTGTTCTTTTGATCAGATTAGTGACCGATTCTGGGACACGTAATTATTTTAGATAATCGTGCGATATTATTTGTGGCCTTTCAGGTAGAGCAAATATCTGCTGGTCCCAGGACCTCCTATGATTACTTTCAGATAAGCAAGTTGTTTAAGAATTTAAGCGAGCTGTGAACTGGCGTAATTAGGCATTTCAGCCACGATACTGTCGTTTATTAGATTTTTTCGATTTTATAGACATTTGATCGTGTCAAATTACTTTTGTTGTGACGTATTTTTTCATTTTCAGTTCAATAATTAAGCATCGTTTTGGTCAGTAATTTTTGGGTATTTGAGCCAATGATTTTAGCGCTAAGTTGATCGAAATATTTAATGTGTTCTGGTTTTATTATCGCTATCTTGCAGCTTTTATATGAAGCTTAAGGCTTTATTGAGATTTAGATGAACTTTGCGTAAATATTTTTGGAGTAGAATTTTAGTAGAGGTGAAAGTGGTTTACTTTAAGTGTAAGTTTTGGTTTCCTGTTAGATTAATCTAAGATTTGTTCATGACGTTTCCCGCTATAAATGTATATAACAGGTGGCGCCTTTTTGAGACTTTTTTCCCGATTTTGACGTTTTTCGAGTTGTAACGAGTGCCCTTTTATAGCACTAAGTAAGAACTCCGCGCATACCACTTAGCTATGCCGTGCACACCAATTTCCATTACGGGCTTGATGCTCTAATAAGAATTTTACCTGTAACAAACATTATTTTTTGTAATTTTCTTCCATTTTGATTCTTTAATAGACATATTAGAAAACGCGACGTCATCATCTGCGATGTCATTATAGCCATTAATTCACAGAACATTTTACAAAACTTGACGTATTTCAGGGGGCGTCATGTATCTTGATTATCTCCCATTTTCGTGTTTTGTGAAATAATTTGGATAAAACAAAGAGACTAGATCAAATTTTCACTTTTAAAATTAAGACATTCCCAAAATCTCTAAATCAACTAAAGCAAAAATTTTTATTTACCCATCACAAGAGCGCACTTTAATGCCAAGAAGAACTCCTTGACAACGCTTTTATTTCTAATTAATTTTTTGTGAAGAATTTGTTTCTTGTGCTAGATTAATCATTTTGGACGTGTTGTAGATGAATAAATTACTAGAGAAGTAGGAAAAAGCATTCTTGGTAACACAGGGAAGACGCACGACTGTATTTGGAGGCAGTTCATAGATTGTTGTTTTGAAAAAAGGTACAAAATTCACGAAACTTAGTTTTGAATTTAATTGCTAAGACGTCATGGAATATGTGGAAAAATAAAGGTGAAGAACATAAAAAACAATGAGTTAACGTGATGTGAAACATCGTAACCCAAAAGTTGCAGGAAACATTTTGTCAAGATTTTTATCATTGCTTTTGGTACATTTAGCCATATTCAGTTTAAATCCTCCGGAGACACTAGGGATGCTAAGAGTTCGTAAAAAACAAGAAGATAAGTGGAAAATGAGCTCTACTTGATTAAAAATGGACGATTACTATAAAATATTGTTCCAATGGAATGAGAATACATCCAGAAGATCTTATAGCAGCAATGTAGCTCCTACTATCAAAAAAGTTTAAGAGCCGTTTTTTTTGTGTATTTTGAGTTCGGAATTTAAAAAAGTCGATAAAATTTGAACAAGTTAGTAACGTACGATCGATTCCGTAGACCCAGTTTTGTTATCTAGCCCAATGATAAGTCCCATAAAATTTTAATATCTGCGAAATATCAAGTCTTTGTTATTGTGTACCAAGTTTGAATACATTAGGTTAAGAATGTATCTCGTAAATTAAAAAGATAGATTTTGCGAATTTTAACACCTTGTATCTTGCAAACAATGCATATGGGAACCTATGTTCATAGAAACCTTTTTCTTAAATTGCCTATAGAATGACCGCCTTCAACGTAGGATCGCACTCAAGGACAGTAGAAAGAGCTCCGTTGATCGACAAAAATGGTGGGGGAAGCCACGCCCCACCTACACCACGAGGCTGTTTTTTGGGGGCCATTTTCAACCTCTTGATGGCATTTTCAACCCTTGATGACATTTACACTCTTAATTAGGGCCCTTTTGGCTGTATTAAGAGCCTTTCGATAGTCCAGCCCCTGGAGGGTAGGCATATGGGTCATAATCTAAGTCATAATTAAATTGCTGAGACGGGTAGTCGTGCTGAGAGGTGTGGGGAGATCAAAATCCAATTATTTTAATTATGAGTCATAATCAAAGCCCACGGCCATTTTGTTTTGATGGAAATTTAAAATGATATAAGGGCCCTCATACTATCTCTTAAGGCAGATAAAGGGCGCCTGAACTTCCTCTCTGGTCTTAGCCCCTTCTGTTATTACCCACTTATTTTGATTTTAATTAGGAGTCATAATCAATATAACGTCAGGGAAAAACGCACTAATTAGTTAATTAGGTAATGGTAAACAAGTTGACGTTCATTTCCAATTTTGGTAATTAAAACCACTAAAGTACTAACATTCTTTTTCATTTATGGAATAGAATGGTTGAAAAACAGTTATTATACAGTAACTTGATTATCCCATCATTTATAATTAATCATGTAGTAAAAAACTGATTTACAGAACCAATCATTGGTAAATTATTTAGTCTAAAATACAAAAAGATTATTATATAAACTCCACATACATCCGAATGGTGATCCTGCAGTGTCGTTTTATTGTAATGGAACAATCTAGAATTCTTCTCTAGGAAACGTAAATAGTATGCTTGCGGTGGCCGACTAAAAGAGTCAAAATACTCCCCGTTAAATGTAGATATCAGTCCAATGTTGGGCTGGATTGTTTGCTGGAGCCGTGTTCACAATAATTGCACACGGTCTAGGTGCGTGACCTGGTAGTTAATTAGAAGCACATACAAGTTGAAATACTTTCTTGTAGCTGGGAATCGATTTCAAACAGTTTAACAATTGTACCACAGTATTGCAATAGTAATGCGTTTTCCAACGCCCACATAGGATCTTAGATGTTATGGTTTGAACAACTATACACATTTGCTTCCTATCTCAATTTTTTAATCGATGGGCAACCAGTCTCGTTCAGGTTTACTATTGGTCAAATTTCAAGGTCAGTTTATAAGGTTTCCTACCCTTAAAATTTACCATTGTGAATTATTCCGCAAAATTATATTTATTTAATTTTTATTTTACTCAAGTCAACCGGCTACATGTTGACGTGGAAACAAACATGGTTTGTTTGTTTCTATTGATGTCTGCGCTTTTTTCCGAAAATATCATAACTGTCATAGTTGGTTGGAAGTGCCACGCAGTATTACATTGTACGTTCATTATTTCTTACTGTTTTTCAATCCAAAGGCATCCTTTAAAGTTGTTCATTATTACACATGGTGAGTAGTTGCGCACTCATCTTGCACATTTCATTATTATCTCATATTAATGCTTATAGTTAACTAAATACAAATGAATTTCGAAAGAACGGAACTGGTTAAGATGATCTTCGTTATGCGATCTGCTGATCAAGATTGTTTGCTAACTCGCAAGCGGAAAAATATCCCCATAGAAGACAACCCTTGCTTAGAAGTTCAGAGAAACTTAAAGAAAGTTTTATTAGAACAGGCAATGTGAATTATGAAAAAAGCGACGAAGAGCAATTGAACGTTTTGTTTTCTGTAATTTCGGAGCCTTCTATGATAATTTAATTTTTATATTAACAGCTTTTATGCCCACTTGAATTTAATTTATTCTTAATTAAAAACAGAGAAACACGTTTTTTATGTTTATCTTTACTACACACATTTCTTAGACTACTACAACTTAATAAAAAAATACATATCAGTGTTGCCACATTTTGCACAAAAAAAAACAATTCCTAATTTAATTTTATAAAACTCATTTTACACATCAACACCTTCTACCAGTACGGCAACAATATCCAAGAAAACCGATATACCCTGATCTACCCTTAGTAAAATTTTAAAGAGGAACAAGGATTATGATTATAGTATATCCTTCCATCAAGAAGTGCTGGGTGCTGATTTGGAATTTAGGAGAACATTTTGCCAATGAGGGTTGGGAATGTAAATAATAACACCTAACTTTTTCCAAAATGTTTTATTCTCCGACGAGTCAACTTTCGCCTAGAGCGGTAGCTCAAACTGTCATAATCTTCACTATTCTGCAACGGAAAACCCGAAAATAGTAATATTAGTTAATTCGCTGCGACAGTGGACTGTAAATGTTTGTGGTGGTATTATGGGTGATTTTATCGTTGGGCTACATTTCTGTGGTGGACATTTGAATGGTGCCGAATATTTGTATTTTTTGCAAAATGAGTTGCTCCAACTTTGTGACTACAGCATGATGGTACTCCTGTGCACATTGCGCTAAATGTCAGTGACTATTTAAATCGAGAATTTGAAGGTAGATGGATAGGCCGTGAAAGTCCCGTTTCTTGTCAGCCTAGATAGCCAGACTTAACAAAATTAGATTTTTTTCTATGGGGTCACATAAAAAACGTTGTATATCAAACTGCTCCGACTACTGCAGAAGATATGAGACAACGTATAATTCATGCGTTTAGAAATATCGTAAGCATTGAGGTGTCACGAGAAGTAAATAGGTCTTTTCTGGGAAGATTGCAATTGTGTTATGATCGAAATGGGGAACAGTTTGAGAATCTGTTATGAATACCCCATTTGTCTAAAAATAAATTTCTCCAGTTTAATGCATTTTTGGATTGTCAACATGTAGGCGGTTGCTTTGATTAAAATAAATATAAAATAATTTTTTTTAATTTTGCTCAATAATTCGGAAACGGTAAATTTTAAAGATAGGACACCTTACATAAACTGATTTTAAAATTTGGCTAATCTGAAAACGGTATATAAGTTAGAGTATTCAATTTGAAATACGGTTATTGAGGTTTGAAGTCATGCAACTTCGGATGAATATTTAGATGGTTGTAGAAGACCTTTTTTTTAATTAAAATATGTCAAAACATAGCTTATTAGGTTTTTCTTAGAGCCCCAGGGTACCGCTGTCAGATTTTTTTTATTTTCCCAAATAATACGAAAACGGTAAATTTTTAAGAAAAAACATCTTACATAAATTTTTTATACGAAACATTTCCTTCTACAACCCATATTTACTGAATATCGCACTTTGACGCACTAATGAGCAACTGGGTATTCCTAAATACACGAAAAAGTTAGGTGTACAACACGCGATGAAAGATTTTCTTTTTCATTCGTTTGCGCTTTTATCACTAGTTGTACACTATCTTATTCTGCTTTAAGCTGTCATAAATGCCACTAACAACTTTAGTTGAAGTGCATACATTACGCAGTATGAAGAAGCATTGACGTACAGTTCCATAAAATAAGTAATAAGTACAATGCCTAAACCACAAATATTTTAGATTATAAATTGACTTTTTTACAGATTATAAGACACCGTCGAATATCAAAAAGATGGTGCACCTAAGCGGTAAAACAATTGTTTCCGTAAAGAATCGATTCAGTCAAACTTTTAAATGTTTATAAAACGAATTCAACTTTGGAAAATTTTCTAGAATACAAAAAAGCTAATGAACAAACTAAGCACGTACCAAACTTAACAAAACCATTAAGCTTGCAAGCTTGGGGTGGAAGTTTAAAAATTAAGAAAACAATGTTTGGAATAGATTGTTGTACATTGTTAAACTTAGTTTAACCGCAAGCATGTTAAAAGTGACAGCTTAACAAGTGGAACAATTATAAATGCTATTTAGGTAAACATTTTATTATTATTGGTATAGGATTGCTACTTGTTCGATGATTTAATAAAGAACTTGAAATAGCTAATGTAATTACTTACACCTAACTAATTTGTCATCTTTATTCTTGAATTTTCTGAACATTCTATGTAACACAATCAAACCCCGCAAAATGTGATTTGCTGTTATTTGTTCCTTACATACATTACAACTTCACAATTAAATGTCACATTGCAATGCACAATTGTAAAACTAGATTAGCAATGCGGCTAAAATATGAATCAGCAAAATGTGTAATTGTGAAATTCTGCATAGAAATTTAAATTTTCTGAAAGTTTATTAATTTTTATTAAGGTATTGTTACCCTTCATAGAACCAGAACTTTACTGAACCTTTCGTATCTTAACAAATGCCACATGATAATTTCTCAATGTATGTCTACAAATAAATTTTCGCAAATTATTTATTTATCTAGTTCCATTGCAATTATTGTTTATGCTAACAAATGCTATTTATCTCAATAGTACCTACTGCAGATTTTCGATGATACGTAACAGAATATTTCTTTACTTGGTTAGTATAGTAATGGGTCATTGTGCAGGGGAACCGTTGAGGTATCGTTTCATCAAGACTACTTCTCGTTAGCTTAAAAACGAATACAAAACACTGATCAGCATACTCTCAGGAAGAAGGAAAACTTATACAAGCAAGGGAAGAGTTCCACGACGATCTGGATAAAGAACTAAGCAACACACCGGAAGACGAAATGCTACTCCTACTGGGAGATATGAATGCAAGACCAGGAAATGAGGTAATAAAGGGAATCAAACAGAGATTTAATGAACAAACAGTAAACAAAAATGGTAAATTACTACTAAAATCTCTAATAACAATTTAAGAATATGTAACACACTTTAATTTACCTCCACGACACAAATATGCATGGTATGATACTACAGGCCTAAAATCTACGCTAGACTATGTTATATGTAACAGAGCGATCAGACCGTAGCGGGTAGTAGCCATAATTATGGTAAGAGTTAGACTAACAGTGACAATTAATAAACAACCGATGAAAAATATAAAGACAGAAAAAATAAAAATTAAGTAATGGAAGTAGCAACCATTAAACAGTTATATAAAAGTAGGCTTACAGAAAAATGAAAGGGAGACCTATAACAGAATAAGACAACCTAGATATGTCATGGGAGAAGCTACAGAGTAACATAACAGAAAGTGCAAAACAAGCCTTAGGAACGAGAACAGTAACAAATAGGAAGAAAATGACAAAAACCCATGGTATACAAATGAGGTTAAAGAACTTGCCAAGGAAAAAAGACAAGCGCTTACACAATACAATTTGGATAGATCACCCGCAGCATAAGCTGGAACCCAGAATCAAGTCTGGAGAGTAATACGAAACAATAAAGTGGACATGAAGGAATATATCGAGATAAACAACTTAGACTCGAAAGAATGGATACACGTAAAAAACATAGAAAACCAGGCTGGGTTATAATGGAATATATAAGTATGGAAAAACATTATTGTAGGTGTGACTTATAATAAGCTAGAAAGGAACCCAATAAGCATTATATGAGTGTGAGAGAGACATAACTTAACCGATGTTGCCACTTGGGCACAAAATATGAACTACTAAGTCTACTTCAATCTAGACTCAACATTTCCAACGAAACCAAGCAATTAAGATGATTGTGAAAAGTCGCGTGTTCCTTGAAAATAATGGAATATATAAGTATGGAAAAACATTATTGTAGGTGTGACTTATAATAAGCTAGAAAGGAACCCAATAAGCATTATATGAGTGTGAGAGAGACATAACTTTACCGATGTTGCCACTTGGACACAAAATATGAACTACTAAGTCTACTTCAATCTAGACTCAGCATTTCCAACGAAACCAAGCAATTAAGATGACCCCATGGTATACAAATGAGGTTAAAGAACTTGCCAAGGAAAAAAGACAAGCGCTTACACAATACAATTTGGATAGATCACCCGCAGCATAAGCCATATATAGAGAAGTACGTAGTAGAATAAACAATAGAATAAGAAGAATAAAAGAAAAGTATTGGAAAAGAACCTCCAAGAGCTTAGAAAGTGATTTCTATGGAACCCAGAATCAAGTCTGGAGAGTAATACGAAACAATAAAGTGGACATGAAGGAATATATCGAGATAAACAACTTAGACTCGAAAGAATGGATACACGTAAAAAACATAGAAACCCAGGCTGGGTTATAATGGAATATATAAGTATGGAAAAACATTATTGTAGGTGTGACTTATAATAAGCTAGAAAGGAACCCAATAAGCATTATATGAGTATGAGAGAGACATAACTTTACCGATGTTGCCACTTGGGCACAAAATATGAACTACTAAGTCTACTTCAATCTAGACTCAACATTTCCAACGAAACCAAGCAATTAAGATGATTTTGAAAAGTCGCGTGTTCCTTGAAACTGTTAAATAAATACTTTACACTTAAATATTAAATGATAATACTTCAAACATCGAAGTTTATTGTAATTGCGAATTTATGACATGGTTAGATTACTACTCGTCTGAAGGACCAAAAAGAAACTCACGAGAGCTAAAAACAAAAACATTAATATTTACATTGATAGTATAACTTAAGTTTAAAGTTTAACTTTAGCATTATAATTCTTATTAAAAAACTATTTTTAAAAATGAACAGAATACACTTTTTTCAAAACTCTACTTTATAAGATTTGCGAAAATACCTCCACCTTACGCAAGGCACTAACCCAATCTGTAATAAAATTCATTTCGGGTGTTTTCTAACATTTCTTGGATTAAATAGCCTGTAATTTTGACACGAAGTTCGTCAAAATTGTTAGCACGTTCATAACTGTCCCCATAAATTTGCTGGTATACGTATCCCCAAACAAAAAAGTCGTTCGGCGCGATATCAGGTGAGCGAGGAGGAATTTAGTAGTACTTTTTCCACTAATAATACAGTTAGGGAGCGTAGTATGCAAAAACTGTTGAACTCTTATTACAGTATGAGCAGGACAGCCATCTTCTTGATACCAAATATAATCAAAATTTATATTGAGGCGTTGAACAGCTGGAACTATTTGGTTTCTCAACAGTTCTAAACATTTGTCCACATTCAAGTTTCCGTTGATAAAAAATGGACCATTAGGGAATTGCCTAAAATTCCTGCCCACACATTAACCTTTTGGGGATATTGTGTCCGACAAGGAATACTAAATGTGTTTGTTTTCCCGAGAGTAACCAACAGCGACAGACGAATGGTGATGGCCATGTAAGTTAAAAGAACACTCGTCGGCAAACAAAATATTTTCAATAAATATTTCGTTTTCATTAGCCCGATTCATCATATCTTCACAAAATTACATACGTTTTTGATAACCTTCTGTCAAAATTTCTTGTGCAGTTTGCAACTTCAGCAACGTTATTTATTCCTTTTCAAGATATTGCTAACTGTTCTTGGTTCAATACTGATTTCTTCAGCAATCTTTGTACAATTGTACGGGAAATTAGTTTCTGCTAAACTATTACACACTGAAATTTCTTGGACTTCGCGCACTTCGTTTAAGTTACGACCAGAATGCTCACCATCAATACCATCAATGCTACTGCATTTTCTACAAACATCCACATCTTTCAAATTTACAAACAGTACGCATAATCGTACTTTATGGTGGAATTGGCCTGATTTCAAAGAAAAAAGCAAACCTGCCCATTATTTCTTGTGCAGTACTTCCTGAATAATGTCACTTAATAATCTATATATTTTCTTCAGAGGAATACATGAGTAAAAACACTGATTTTCAATTCTCGTTGACAGTAGCTATTAAATGTGTCATTGATACTAGCCTACTCAAAAGACGCGTGTATGGCATCAGCGCTTTTAGTTTGTTGTGTATTCTATCTCACTTATCACGTGAACTGATTGTACTGTCTTTGTTTTACTTATTATAAGTCAGATCCGCGATAATATTTTTCCATATCTGTATAATAAACTATTAAAATATGGACGTGGCGTGCTAACAGATAAACTGACAAAGATAATCAGATATTACAACGGTAGTACCACCGCATCAGTTAGGAGATATCAACGACGATACACAAACCGCTATCTTCCAGGCAAGCAAACGTTTACTAGAACCTACACAACTCTACCGTTAACAGGTACGTTCCCCAAACCGACGTGTGGAAGAGAACTTGGGCAAAGAAGCAATGCTGAAGAAGTGATTGGAATTGTCGAAAATAATAGTGATACTAGTATGAAAAAGGTTTGTGTGCTTACTGCACAAACTAGGACGGATGTGCAAGACACCTTACTAGAAAACGGACTGCATCCCTGTCTTAACCAAACGATACAAGAACATCTAGCCACGGATCTTCCCCAAAGAGTTCGTCTTTGTGAATTGTGGATCAATCCGATTGCTCTTTCAAGAACCCTTTTCTATGACGAAGCTACATTTACCAGGGATGGAATTAACAGTATCCAAAAACAACATGTGTTCCAGAGATTCTCGGTTTGTGCTGGAATAATTAATAATACAATTATTGGACCCCTTTCTTCGACGGAAATTTTTTTGGAGAACGATCTACCTGCTACTTCAGAACCACCCTCTTGAAATCAGAACGGCACTAGACTCTTTCATGTGGAGATGTGTGAAGATACTGGGAACGTGACCTTCGACAAATGATTCACTAATACAGTGCACAAGACGGCGGTCACAATAAGCAGCAGCTTTAATGATTTCTCTCTCTGTGCACTTTCATTAAAATAAACCACATTTTTCCTAAGCATTTTAGTAATTTACTTCAGCTTCGAATCACGATATTCCAAGAACCGTTAGGAATTCGAGAAGATGCTTAAAATTAGTCATACAATTCATATATAATGTATGTCGCTTATGCTTACCCTTTACATATACTCCTCAAACATAGAACCAGTACGTACGAGGGCGGGATGATTATTAGCCAGCCTAAGAATGAAAGAAAAGAATTTTCAACAAAAATGTTTTTATCCTTCAAGACGATCTCCTAATCGTTCAATACATTTTTTCCAGCGACGTTCTAATACTTTAATGCGATCACAAGAGAAAAAGGCAACTAACGCGGATTTGACCTCCACATCCGTTGAAAATCTTTGCCCCTCTAGGAAAATTTTTTGTTTGGAGAATAGATGAAAGTCGGGCGCATAAGGCGGGTGGGGAAGGAAATCATATCGTAATTCGCGAATCTTAGTCACTGGTGTGAAATTGTCCTTTAGTCGCTATACCGTGCAGTTTTTCGTGAACCTTTTCGTTTAACATGCCCAGAAAGTTTGCCTCTTTGGAAGGCAATCGACCATTATAATTCCCTTAGCATCCCAGAAAACCGACGCCGTAGCTTTCATTGGGGACGAACAAACAGGGTCCGTCTATCGCTTAGATAGTAGTTTTGTTTCTGGAGTAAGGTAATAAACCCGAATTTCATTAGTGGTGATAAACCTTCGCACAACATCAGTTGAATTCTTTTGAAACCTGTCCAAAGGTTCTTGTGACCGTTGAACGCTCACTTGCTTCTGCTCCAATGCAAGTAACGCGGCACACATCTTGCAGATCGCTTTTTCAAACCTAATTCGTATGTTACGATATTGAACACCCGCTCTTTCGAAATTCCCACAGTACTACCAATTTTATCCTCCTATCTTTTCTCAATCTTGCATTTTTTCGATTGTTTGTGGTGTAGTGACACTTCCAGCGCGTCCCGGTCGATGATCGTCTTGGACACTTATTCTACCGCGTTTCCACTTAGCTACCTAACTTTCTATGGTCGCATATGAAGGAGCAAAATTGCCCAAAACATTCTGAATGTCTTAAGAAATAGCGTTTTTTAAATCTGTCAAATTCAGAAACTTAATGGGGCACGTTTTCCAAAATTATCCTTTGGAAAATAATCGAAAACATTTTCACGTTGCGAAGATGCTAACAACAAACTATTTGACACATTGATGTTAGATTTTCAATGTTATCAACTTAAGCATGTGACTTTAAAACTTCAAACTAATGTATTACCTCCCTCTATTTGAAGGCTGCCCTCGTTCATAACATAAAAAATTTAAATTAAAGCTATTATGCCTTCATTTTTACCTGACGATATACAGGGCTCGTTAGGAAGCCATTGTGGTAATATTATTTGGATGACATTTGGACATAGAAAAACGAAAATTTGCGTCGTGTACGTGACATACTATCCTAATCACCTAAATATATATTGACGCGCGAGAATTTTTTTGTTTTATACAGGGTGTTTTGTTTTATACGGGGGATTGCCGTTGTTATTTTGTAAAAAAAAAAGTTCCTATAAATGTAGGTCGAAATATGCTTCATTTCTGAGATACAGAGCGTTTAAATTTTAATTTTTTATTTATTTTCATAAACTTTTGTCAAAGAGTTTTAAAAATATTTACTCGAAATTTTCAAAACGCTTCGGAGGGATAAATGTGCATTTTTTGGTATGATACGAATATTTCTACTTGTAACGCAACCCCTTCAAATCCAAATTTTTAAGTGGCGTATTGTTTGCTGACGAGGCAAGTTTTTCCAGAGATTCTATACAAAATTTTCATAATAATCACTTATGGGATGATAAAAATCCACATGGAATCTTTCAAGCTCATTTTCAACATCAATTTTCAGTAAACGTGTGGCTTGGAGTACTTGATGATCATTTAATTAGTCCATATTTCCTTCCATTGCGATTAAGTGACGCGTCTTATCATCAGTTCCTATAGGAAGAAGTGCCCCTTCTCTTCAGACAAAATTTATGGTTTATGTACGATGGTGCCCCACCCCAATTTATCATTAATATAGGTGGTCACTTAGGTACAGTATACCAGAATCGTTGGACAGGTGCGGTAGGTACGCAACATTGGCCAGCTCGTTCTGATGAATTAAATTCTTTAGATTTCTGTATTTGTGGTTTTCACTGGTCATTAGTTTACTACAATCCCGTCGAAAATGTTGAAGACCTTAGGAATCGAATTACAGCCGGCTGTGAGACAATAAGAAATACAGTAGGAGTATTTCAGCGAATGTCAGTCAATGATGCGAAGAGTTAACTTTTGTATCACGCGTGAGGGAGGTCATTTTGAACACCTGTTGTAAGTATGCGTCTATTTTGAAATGTCTTCATTACAGTTGTTTTGTGTTATTGTACTGGTTTAATGTTACTGTATTAGATAATAAAACTTTTTCGAAAAATTGGCAGCAGCCTACCTAAAGCGTTTTACAAATTTCTAGACAAGATCTTTAAAACTCTTTGAAATAATTAATAAAAATATATAAAAAGTTAAACCCCCTTTATCTCGGAAACGAGGCATATTTTTTAGAAAATAACTTCGGCAACCAGACTCTAAAATCTTACGCACTTATTTACAAACCGTCTGCATAACTTACGACATGTGACTCCTGTTACGCAATGAACATTTTTAGCATGTCATATAATGTCATTATTGATATTATCTAAACCTAGAATAAAAGTATACATAAAATGTTGTTGTAGTATAAATATTGTTAAGAAGAAAAAGTATAAGCACGTCACTGGATGCTTCTATATTTTAAGTAAAAATCAGAAACGACGTAGCATTAAGTTTATTTACGTTCGGAACGAGTAGTTTATTAAACGAGTTTTCGTTCATAAATATTAGATCCATTTAGATCAAAATAAAGCTAAACTGAAAACTAATGCATACTATCTTGCAATGAATATTTCAAGATATTGAGCGTGAAAATCTTAGAAAAGCTTCGTGTACAGCTAAAAGAATGGTAAAATAAAGGTGCTTACCATACGCTACATTCGAGGTCAACCTAAAATTATTATTTAACAAAAAAACGCGCAATTCCCCTTTCTTCAGATCCTTTTGGACAAAGCACGAACACTGCAAACAAATCCTTAGCAATTATGATTGCCTATATGTTATTATCATAAATCTCGCTAGACTCCAGATCAGACTACCTACCGTCTATTATTCTTTGATGTCCTGCATTTCCTTTTAAATCAATTTAGGTGTAATCCAGAAAAATTTTATTTTTTTACGTATCTTGAAGCTTGAAAGTATGCTTATTTTTTTTCTGTCGCTTCACGAGGCGAAACACCTTTTCAATGTCCAGTTTGAACTATATAGTTTACTAAAACCTGCAAAATGTCCCCATTTTAAGTAATCGATAAAAAATAACTTTATTATGACACACGACAATAGTTTGCATTTTCCTACATATACTTTACATTTTTCCGGGTAAGTCGAGGATCTGGGTGGCTCTGGGAATAAACTTCCCCTTCCGATCCATTTCTCCCAATAAGTTGCATCCAAAAACGTCCAAACATTTTGAGAATAATGAACCGGAAAACCGTCGTACGGACACCACATTCTGGTCCTTGTTTTAAGGAAAATTTTCCAATAGTGCCGATAAATCGTAATGCAAAAACCCTAAGTACCTTTTCCAGTGACATATCCCTCGAAAATGTGTGATCCGAAAATCTTTCCATCAACAATATCGCTCCACTCCACCGACCTTCGTTCTGAACTTCTCGAATCAAATCAAATGCGGATTAATGCAGTAATGCATATAGCGGAAATTGACACTGCATTGCTGCAAACTAGGCTTCATCTATCCATCGATGACATGAAATTTAGATTTTCTTGAATAGTACTCAGCATCCCGTGGCAGTAGTTCAATCTCAGATCATAATCAGATTTTCTGATACGTGATAAGGACAAAACTTATGCTTTTTTAATACCTTCTTGATACTCCAAATACTTATATCCATGTTTCTGAACAGCTCTTGTATACTAATATGAGGGTTAACCTCAATAACAGCCATTACACTAACAAAATTTGCTTTATTGCTTGCCGTGCGAAAGTTTCCAGGTGCTCTTGGCGCTTGAACGTTTCCAGTATCTCGCATAAGGTTTGCCAGATGACCAAAAACATTCATATAATCTTTCAAGATACCGCATAGCATATCCTCAGGATGAAAAAACATTGTCTTCAAACCATTGAAGCTCCACGCTCAACCTGTCGAATGCTTCTTCATTTGAGTATGACATTTTTTTTTTAATAATTACTGCACAAGATTAAAAAACAGCATGCAGATGATAGACATCACAATTCAGAGTATCAGGGAAGATATAATCATTTCTATTTTAAGGGGTATTCTAACGGAATGTCTGATTTTTTGCATTTATTGCTATAAGTCCAGAATGATTTAGAAAATTCTAGTTGTCAGTGTTGCTTTCCTTATTGAATACACTTCCAAAATAGCACACTAAGGTGTTATGCTTCCGTTTAAAATACTGGAGAAAAATTAAAAAGTTTGTGTGGTCGTGATACAACGCCAAATGTAAGTCGTTTGCAGTTTTCTCTGATATTCTTCATTGATATCCCACCCGTTTTTGGTGGTAACCAAAAGAAATTAGTTTCAAACAAAAGTATCTCTAGTTTATGCGAAGATTATGTTTGCGACATTTTGAACCTACAGAATTGTGTTTCCAAGATAAATCTGGACGAGGAGCTTAACCACACACCCGGTACATAATAATTACGCGAGATTCTAAGTGCGTGCGTGCGTACCTGCGTGCGTGCGTGCGTGCGTGCATTCATGCGTGCGTGCGTGCGTGCTTGCGTGCGTGCGTGCGTGCGTGCGTGCGTGCTGCGTGCGTGCGTGCGCGATTTTTTTAATGGGATGATCTTTTTTTTATGGTTTGTTGAGAACTAGGAAAAAATTGTTTTTAAAGTGATTATGCATTCCTTATACTTAAAGTTAATAAATATATTTATTGAGAATTAGTAGAATTTTTGTAAGGAAACGTATCAAGTAGGCTAAGGAAACATTTTTTTTAGTGTAGCTCCGTGAATAAGCCACTAATTATAAGCATTTTCTAGTGTCCAATGAAGCACTTTCTAGCATCTTCAATCTTTAAGTTAATTTTTTTCATATTCTACCTAGTAAATAATTTATTCTAAAAATAACTTAGTAAGTTGTGCTTTATTACTGCATAAGGTAATATGAATAAAAATAATTTATTCAATAATTCTCAAGATTATGTTCCGAAAAAAATCTTAATCCAGATACAACTAAAAACTTTCCAAAAACGAAGGAACGATTTGAAAATACAGGAGCATAAGTTATGGAAAATATGAAACAAGAAACGCCATCTTAGTGAGATAAAATGAAGTGAGACTAATGACAAGTTTAGCTAATATATCTATGCACAAGTCAACAAGATTAGAGCAAGATTTATGAGTTAAGTAGAACAATAAGAGTTCATCAAAACATTAAACGAATTTTACATTATGTACAATTACATCAAGAGTTGAGTTCACAAGACTAATTGGTCGAAGATGTTACAATAAATAAATAACTCGATGACTAATATTCCAATATTTAGCGGTATACAATTTTGAGGCTAATAAGCAGTTTTTTTCGTTTCCCCGATACAATACTGCCTGTCTAATAATTCTTATTGAGAATAACGCACTTTTACAACTAATCAAAATGTTGAACGCTAATAATTACTGAAAACTGGAAGTTATTGACAGTTCTTGAACTAAAAAAATTGTTTCCATAGACTAATTGATACGTTTCTTTACATAAATACTGCTAATTCTCAATAAATGTAAAATATCTCCTAAAACACTAACTTTAGGTATAGGGAATGCATATACCATTTTAAAGAGATTTTTTTTCTTGTTCTAAATAAATCATAAAAAATACAGCGTCCCATTTCCTCAATTTTCAATTGACAAGTTCGACAGCTATTTTTCATAGGTTAACGTAAATAAAACCAAAATTAAATTAGTCTGCAATGTAGCGCAATTATTCGATAACAGGACCCCGAAAGAAAAAACATCCTGTTAATTATTAATATTTTAGTAAACGCTCAAAATTTTTAAACAATTGCGATTAACTCTAGAACCATAGTTCGTAGGCGTCATAAATGGTGTCCAAATTTAATTTTAACGCGGAATCTAAATCCGTTATAAAAATATATGGGTTCCATTTAAAAAACTAAGTACGGTTCTGTAGGGCCCCTAAAGGAGCGCACCTAGAAAATAATTTTATCCTACGCAGCTCAGAAAAAGAATGACAGTTACTTATTAACTTTTTTCCAAATTACTAATAACAAGGGAGTTATCGAAGAAAGCTACAAATTCAATGGTATATATATATATATATATATATATATATATATATATATATATATATATATATATATATATATATATATATATATATATATATATATATATATATATATATATATATATATATATATATATATATATATATATATGGTGTCCCAAATAAAGTAGGATAGTATGGGTATCTTTCGTATTACTAAAGATAGAGATTTGGTTAAATGGGCAATAATGTGCCATTTTTTGGGTCGAGTTCGGTTACGTTTAGAAACATATCAATTTCCGAGCAGTTTCGAAGTTATTAAAAAAAAAACAAAATTCGGCGATTTCTAAAAACTCAAATATCTCCGTAATTATAAAATATATAAAAAAAGTTTCAGATCAAAGTTACTTACTGATGAGGCACACTTAAAAATGATGTCAAAATAAAATTCAAGATGGCGGTTTCTAAGATATTAATAGCAATTTTATTATTTTAAATTGGCGCCATATTGGATTTTTACACAATTAAATGGGATTTTTTTCTCTTTTCAACGATGTATAACAACCTATGTACGAATAAAAAATTATGGGGGATATTAATTGTTTTCATTTTAAATCAAGTAGCCATGATTGACAATAAAACAAAATTTATTATAATACGACTAACTGTCAAGTTGAATTAGTTTATTGATTGTGTAAATAATTAGTATTGCTGTGTTGTATTATTAAGTGATAAATTTATAACAATTGTGTTGTAACATCCAAAAATTCATTTCTGCATAACTTTGTTAATTGCTATACAATTATCTATTTTAACTTCTTGTCGATTATGTACTAATCGCACAATTCGTACACTCAATGTTGAAAAACGTTGCAGTAATTTACATGTCTTCAGTTGTGTAATTTAACAAAAATCCGGTAAATGTTAATAATTTTTACCAAAAGTAAATAGGTATGACATCTGTCGGCGTCTTACCAAACTCTGTACTACGCAATCGTTGTAAACACCAATACTTTAGGTTAGTTTACAAAATTCTCGTAAGAGGGCGATGTTTAATGTATCAAATAGCCAATGGGAAAATCGTTTATTGAATATACATCTAATAGATCACAAATTCCCAAATTTTCTATTCCTATTGATCGCAAGCTTGCGGATTTTGAACAAAATTTAGTCGTGTCCAATAAGGGGTAAGAATTACATTTTTTTATTTGGTCCTAATTAAAAATCTTCCTTCTTAGGGAACGGAACCCATACAATCTACAAGTATAACGCTTTAGGTTCAAACCTAGCAGGCTCGTTTTTATATTTATCGCACGCCTTGCAACTTAGTGGTAAGCTCGTAAACCTCTCTTATCTTAGTGCTCACCTACCCTTCCTTTTTTTAGCGATTATTAATCGATTTGGGGAGCTAGAAGGAAATATTATCCTTCTTACGAACCTACTATCCTTCATGTATAAACATTACGGTAACTTAAATGGGAAGTTGGATTGGCTACTCTAGAACAAACCATTGGACATATCATACCGGGAGTGCTGCACCTGCTTTGGTTGTGACCCCATCGTTAGAGTAAGAACTCTCGCCATCCAATAAGGACAGAGTTTATCTGTATTATTTTGTTTACTACTTCCATTACCGTATATGAATTAAGGTATAGAATTCTGTAAGGGTTAACGACGGTATAAATGCTCACCTTAACTAAATGGTATCTACAAGTATGATCCATAACCTCTAGTTAACAGCTGTTGCTATGGTTTACTTAATATCGTACTACCTTCTTAAGCCTATACTCTTCCATTAAGGGAGTTTCATTATCTGATTGAGGTGATATTTACAGCCCTACTTATTAATTGGGTTACATATTGGGCTTCACACTAGCATTTATTTTTAATGTAAATGCTAGCTGCGCAACAGACGAGTTTCATTATTTAAGTATGCGCTTCACGAGAATTTAGGAAAATGGAAGTGGCTACAAGGTGTCATTGACGTTAAATTACATGTGTAGAAATTATTACTTTTACTATATAACATTGAATATTTCTTTTCTCATAAGATTTTTTTTAATCGAAATTAGGTTACGAGGAAGATTTAGTGACTCAATTATCTATTTCTGGCTCCTTTTATTTCTAAATATTTGGTTAATGAATCTGTTTTCTCAGAAATAAATAACGCGGGCCAACCGAATCGCTCCTCATTTCTTTATTGTCACTGCTTTAAAGGGGCGCTTAATTAATTAAATAATAATGTGTTTTCTGCAAACTTTAATAAGAATTACTTGTCTATATGATAATTTCTGGGAATAATTATACTATTTGTGTAAGCTGCATCAACACTATTCTGTGTTTCATTTTTTTTTTGGTGGGTTATCTAAAACGCTTGTGGTAGCGAGAATGTATGTTTTCTTTCAGTGCACACAATGAAAGGTCTTTCATTAAGCAAAGGAAACGTTTCCAGTTAATTATTTAAAATTTACTCTAGGATTAATTGGTTTTGGGTTGCGTATAGTTACCCAGCAACTTGCTAAAGTACTATAAACATTGGTTTTTATTTATTTGGAATATGGGTCAACTTTGGGGTTATTTTGAATCGTAATAACATTACTTCGGCTCTTAGTAGCACTTACATAATTGTAATCTATTTTTTTGTTTTGTGAGAATAAATTCGACACAGTTTTGAAAAAGTAATCAAAGATTACTATTAAATTTACATTTACTACACTACTGTAGTTGTTTTGTTTGGTGTTGTGTTCTTCCTTTTTTCCTATAGTTTCTTAGTCATCCACTGCACCACCGTGTATTCAGGAGTCGGGATAACGGTGCGGGCTGCCGTTGGGGGGCGATTCTTGGCGTCCAAAATTACTTTAAACTTTTATTCCCCCTACGCACGCTCCGTTCTGAGCAAAACGGTCGTGTAAATAGCTACGGTTGAATAGTGAACTCTCTCTGTCTCGATTCTTTAATAATAGACACACCCACGCATCCAGTGCCTCCGGCGAACTGAGCCCCGGCGTTCTTTAATGTGTTGCCTCAGCCTTATTGGCACGTAACAGTGTTTTCTTAAATTATTTCTAATGGCGACCTTTCCAACAAATGAACAATATGATATGTTTTGTACATACATAAAGAGCTACAAAAACTATCTAACAAATTTTCCAGAGCGTAGGCAAGCGGACATGAAAATATTTGCAAGATTAGATTCAAATATACAGCATTATGGATGTCTTAAAAAACCCAATAGGACCATAAACGTGGTTACTGAGGATGAGGAGTTAACTTTAACTTGTGCGCAAGCAAATCCGAATATTTCGACTCGAGAAATTTAAGCTCAAGTTAATGTGTCTAAGACTAAATCAGAACAGCATTTTGTAGATGGTTTTTAAATAAAATTGCAGAAAATGGTGATTTTATAAATCAAGTTTTATGGTCTGACGAATCCTACTTCTCCAATTTTGGATTATTTAGTCACCATAATGAGCACCATTGGGTACAAAAAATCCACAGATAGTGGATAGCGGCGCAACCAGGTTCGTTTCGGCTTTAATGTTTTTTGTGGCATATTGGGAAATCGTTTAGTTGGTCCTATAATTTTTTATGGAACCTTTAACAGCGCATCGTTACATGGAAATTCTGCAAACATATCTTGAAGATTAATTAGATGATCTACCTTTGGCACAAAATGTTCAAATTGCCACCAATACACCTAATCAGTGGACAGCCAGATCCGCAGATTTAACGGCTCTGGACTTTTATTTATGGGGCAATATAAAAAATAAAGTGTATGGTAGTAATTTCCATTACAATAATGCAGAAGAACTACGTGGAGGAGTGGTGGCGGCCTTTAACGGTGTTCATCGAACTACATTGCAAACAGTTACTAACAGTGTTGTAAAACGGTATCCATTGTATGTACATGAAAACGGCCAGCGCTTTAAACATTTATTGTAATGTATTATGATTTTAGTATTTACTAATATCACGGTGTATCGTTGTGTTTAATTTGTTTAATAAATAATTTTTACTTGCAAATTGTTAATCATGGCTACTTGATTTAAAATGAAAACAATACATGGTTGAAAAGAGAAAAAAAATCCTATTTAATTGTGTAAAAATCCAATATGGCGCCCATTTAAAACAAGAAAGTTGCTATTAATATCTTGGAAACCGCCTTCTTGAATTTTATTTTAACATCATTTTTAAGTGTACGTCATCCAAGTAAGTAACTTTGATCTGAAACTTTTTTCATATCTTTTATAATTATGGAGATATTTGAGTTTTTAGAAATCGGAGATTTTTGTTCTTTTTTTTAAATAATTTCGAATTTAACCAAATCTTTATCTTTAATAATAAAAAATATACCCATACTATCCCACTCTATTTGGGACACCCTGCATATACGGATCTTAACTTTAGGATTCCCTAGTTCCAGTAGGCCTAATTGGCGGAAAAGCCAATAATTTACCACATTTGTTATTGCTCGATTACTTTTTTTAATATATTTCGGCATAAAGTTTTGAACTTCATTAGAAAAATATCTAAATATACCGGGTGGTCGTAAAGTAAGGAACAAATTCAATATCTCGTAAAGCACAATTTTATTCAAAAATCGCTCAGACCCGTCGATTTTATATTTTTTCGGGGCATATTTTGCGAAAAAAAATATTTTATACAGGGTGTCTCAAAAAAGATTTGCTAAAAAAAATTTTTTTTTTCAAATTGCAACCCAATTTTTTTATTGCATTTTTGGATTGCCCTTACAATTCTAAACGTTTGTCATGCAGCATATACTATACCTAAGTCCAAGCGTTTTGGAGTTATTCGCATTCAAAATTTAAAAATTGAAAAAAGGTCATGAAGAAAACGAGATAGAACGTCCGGATTTGCCACACCATAACATCTGGTTCCAACAAGATGGTGCTCCCCCCCCCATTTTGCTGTGGTAGTTCGAACTTATTTGCACGACACTTTCCCAAATAGGTGGATTGGAAGGAGCGGTGTTATTGAGTGGCCACCAAGATCACCCGATCTAACACCACTAGACTTTTTTTATGGGGATACCTTAAAGGCAAGGTATTTAAAAGCCAACCGGCAAATATAGATGATTTAAAACAACGCATTCGTCAAGAAATACGCCGAATAACGCCCGAAATGGTTCGAAATGTGCAGCAGGAATTTGTAGATCGATTAGGCTATTGTCAGTTGACTAACGGAGGACATTTCGAACATTTGCTGAAATAAAATTATTTTTAAGTTTACGAATCTTTGTTTTCGATATAATAAAACGTTATAAAAATTATTTTATTTTTCGTTTTCTTCATGACCTTTTTTAATTTTTAAATTTTGAATACGAATAACTCCAAAACGCTTGGACTTAGGTATAGCACATGCTGCATGACAAATGTTTAGAATTGTAAGGGCAATCCAAAAATGCAATAAAAAAATTGGGTTGCGATTTGAAAAAATTTTTTAGCAAATCTTTTGAGACACCTGTATAAAAATTTTTTTTTCGAAAAATATGCCCCGAAAAAATATAAAATCGACGGGTCCGAGCGATTTTTGAAAAAAATTGTACTTTACGAGATATTGAATTTATTCCTTACTTTCGACCACCCGGTATAATTAAATATATAATTTGATCATATTAATAGATTCATTCACAGTTAAATAGGCTACTTACAACTACGTGGAAGAACACTGGAGAACATGCAAAAAAAGACTTAACATAGGCACCATATTGTAACAAAATAAATACACAATTATATAATTGCAATAAATGATAATGCTGATAAACACAAAAACTTCAGCATTATCATTTGTTGGAATTATATAATTAAGTGTGTATTTATTTTGTTATGATATGGTACCTCAATTCTTTTTTTTTGTATGTTCTCCAGTGCTTTTCACCTAGTTGTAAGTAGCATTTAACTGTGAATGAATTTTTTAATATGATCAAATTATATACATTTTAAATATTTTGCTGATGAAGGTAAAAATTTTGTACCGAAATATATTATTAAAAAAGTAATAAAGCAATAACAAATGTGGTAACTTATTGACTTTTCGGCCAATTAGGCCTACTAGAACTAGGAAATCCTAAAGTTAACATCCGTACATGTGTTAAAAATCACCTAATATTTGTAGTCATTGTTATATATGTATATATCACGTTTCATGCTATGGAAAAGTATGAAACCAGCATTCTAAAAAAGACCTATGTTCTTAAACGTTTATGTAAGGCCAAAGGTTCAGATAACGAGGTTTTGAAATCTGGTGTTCATAAATTAAACTGCACATCCTGTAATTCAGTCTATATTGGAATTCTGATAAAAAGAACACATTAGATGTTACAAATGCAAATATGCAGACAATTCAATTTATACCTAAGATTTACTAGTAAATAATCACCTTTGACTGCACAAAACAACATTAAATTTTTTCATTTTTGTAATGAAAACGACAAATTATATGTTATTGATCTTGTCGACTCACCATTAACACACATTTTAAATATGAATGAATTATAATCTATGTAATGTTTGGTTATTACAATAATGAGTCGTTACCAAAGTTATGTTATTTTACTTATGTTTTCTTTTAGTAATGATACATGTTGCATTAATACGTGTCGAGAACTAAATATTTTTAATACAAAACAGTGGAATTGTATAGTTTTTGAAACATTTGTGCTCTGTTCTATCTAGATAAAGATGGAAAGCATAGCTTTTAGAGTATGACTGAAATAAAATTATGCTCTAGTTATAATACCGTTTGAGTCAAGGAAGTAAACTGACTTGAATGTCCGCTAATTCTTCTTCAGATCACCTATTAATAATTAATATTGTTAAAAGGAAATTTAATATGTTATTTGTTGCTTTCTGTTAAAATTAGGTAAGTATTTAGAGTGTAGATATTGAAATAAAAACAATTCTATTTATGGAATTAATAGCTTTAATTTTATTTATTTCCATTCAAATTGAAAACATACGTTAAAGATTTCAACACATTCTGAGCCTCCCAGTTTGTTAGCGGTAATTGATGATTACTTTCCTCTGAAATAGAAATAAAGTGATGGTTGAAACAATCGGCAGAAATGATGTGGGTTGCAGTGGGAACATTAGTATCATTATTTCTTTCTCAATTTACTAACTGCCTGATAGATTTATATTTATTACTTAACCTTTCAATTAGATTTCTCTTTGCCGTCGGTCTAATTTCCTGTCTATAAATACCTCTTACGTAATTCATGATGTACTTTCAGTTGTAACAAAAGTATGTATGCGTATTATAATTGTAACTCCCTGTATACGATTACTACGGTCGTTGCGTCCACATATGAGTACGAATATTTAAATTTTTTTCTCCATTCTGTTCGCAGAGCAGTGACTTTAATTACAATAAAACTATTCTATGGGTCCATGCTGCATTTGCAATCCATCAATGATCACGCTTATGCGGAATATGCAGGTTTTACACGACGTGTTGTCAGTTATTTAACACCATGTACAGATGGAAAGGTAACTAATTAAATGTTCTTTGACACGTAAGGTATACAGCACTATTTCTCTAGTTTTGAGTAGGAAATCCATACTAAGGTGCTGCTAATAACCCTTGCTGTTATTTTTTTTTGATCCGTAAATTTTAATTTTAAACTTCAAAAATTTATGAAGATGTTGTAGACAGCGTTTCCGATAGTGGGGCGATTTTAGAGAAACCAAAAAGGTGTAGTACAAAAAGAAACATTCGCCAGGTAAAAATAAAGGAAAATCTAAAATTAGGAGACAAAAGTTTCTCAAACATGTACTCCAGAAGAGAGCGGTACAAGTACACAACTATCTAAAGGACTTCTAGCTCCGTCCTCTTTACGTCCAGGATATGTTCTTAGAACCTGATGCTCTAAGATCAATTGATTTTAAATAACCTGAATTCCTGTATGAAGACTGTAACGTACAAAAATCGATATAGGATCGATTGTACCATTTTATCTGGTTACTGTTTCTAAAAGCTACCTTAAATAAGCATCTGTAACTTAAACATTTAGTAATGTGCTTTAAGCTTACTCCTATCTATTCTTTTACTATAAAGGTTTAAAATGTCGGTATTTACGGCATGTATGATGGACTAAATGATTTCTTTCAGCACGCTTACGTTTCAAAGTTAAAAAAAATTATTCCTGTACTGTAGCTAATTTCTACTTCACATATGATTTTCTTTTATGGCCTGTACGTTTTAACGTTATACGAAAATTATTTCCCTCGTATCCACCTTTGCATTTCAAAAGTTTGCTCGTTTTTAGTTCCGCTATTTTAACGTATTAAAGCGTTCTGTAGTTATTTTCCATTTCTAAAATTTTATTTCAATTAATTCCTATAGCGCCATCTCTGAGACGAACGTAGTTCTGGTGATTGGTATACTTAACTCTGAAAAGGGATGTTATTTTTCTATTTCTTAATAAATACACTGTATTGATAGGAATATTTTTCAAGTTGTAAAATTGTTTCTTGAGGCGTTGGCTTTCTTTTCGCCATTGCTGTGGAATGGTTGAAATTTCTAGAAAATTTTCTTTTTTTATTTCGTAGATGTTAAGCATCATTCTTTTTTGGGAAAATTTACACAACATAGTATTGCTTTGTTATATAGAGGTGATATAATCGCTATTAAAGGCGGATGTAATAGAAATATTTCACTACATCCACACATTTTCAGTAAGCTGTATCATATCTCGCTACCCCGTTGTAATTAGAACTTCTTTTAGGTTTCAAACTCAAAATAATTTCATGCTACTTCTTCAAAGAAATAGATGTAACAAAATGGTTAAGACATTTATACTAACACTCGCTTTCGGCCTTATAGGTGACACCTTCTCACTGAATAAACACGGTTCTAATCCTTTACATTCGTTTTGGCACTTGTAATAACCCATTTTGAGTTGTATTAAAATATACCGTAATTTAGGTCTTTCGTTCATTCAGTTGTAAATATAAGAAAAATTTATTTATTAATGATTTGTAGCTATATGGTAGGCAACTTAATTTGCATTTCGGTTTAACTTAAGTTGCATATCGTTTTAGGGGTTTATAGTGCATATCTTCTTAATGGTTTATACTCCCACTTTAAATTATTTTTCTGCTCAATATGTTCGCGCAATGCGTCATCGTTGACTTTTTTGCGCAAATCTTTTCGCGCACGGCCACATCATATAATTTCAAGCATCCATTTTTTTTCCACTTCCTGAGGAAGGTTGTGTTAATTAGGAAGAATTTTTTGGATTTCCCCCTAAATTTAGTGAAAAATGCCATTGATTTGATGGTAACATATTTTAACGCATTATACTAAAAATTAAAACATTTGCTCTTTTCAGGCACTTTCTTTCTTTTATTTTTACTTTGATTTACACATTAATTACATTTTAAGTACGTATTTAATTTTACTGTTGCGTACTCTTTCATTTTGTGATTGCAACTTTTGTTTAAAAATTTCAAGAAAATGCATTAAACGGATTATTCAATTTCAAGAAGACAAATTTATAAGAAATAAAATTCCAGTTTGGGTGTGGTTGGCAACATAAAATCATTGTTATTGCAATATATTGCGCAACATTGACACAAGGATTACGTCATCTTGGTTTGCATTTGTACATTATTTTTTATAATACCAGGGGTTCTCAAGAAGATGTATTATATTTTGTAACAGGTATTTAATTTTTAATGATTTTTTAGTAATTTAAGGATATTTTTAAGATATATTTCATTTAACCCTATCATTTTAACTGTTATTAAACATAGTCTGTATATTTTTTTATTTTTTACATTTTGATAATATTTTTATTGTAAAACTCGGTTTAGTTATTCCGAGCATTATTAAAAATAACTTGGCGTCCGAGATCATTTTATTAGTGTTACATTGCAATTTTTTTGTATTGATGTTCAGTGGAAGTAAGCTAGCAGAAAATGTGGTAATTAAGCAAATCAAAAGAAGAAACCACCCTACGTTAATCTTCCGATTGAGTCAAAGGCATTATTTTTGGTTGAATGGTTTTTATCACCAGTTAGTTTAACGATTTGTTTTTGGAGAACTTTTTACATTTATTTCTTTATTACAATATTATTAAAACACTTTTTATATTTTATACGATAACCACTTCAACCATTACATTATACACTCAAGTTTCAAGTTTACAATTACATCAAAGTTCCTGTTTACATTTGGTTTTGTCTTTATTGATGTAACAATATTACCCGTTCTGGATCTCTCTGGATTATTTTTGTGGACTGATGCTGTCCGCTATGTCTAACGTACTTGGGATTGCGTGATCGTTGAGGTTACACCTGTATTGAAGCTGATGAAATCCTGACCATCTTGAATAACGCATAAACCTTCGCCAACACAGGTCAGCTCTCTCCTTTTTATCGCATTCATAAACTGTCTTCAGCAGATTACGATCGCCTACAACGAAATTAAGTACATTTACCTTATTTCTGTTAACAAGTATTTGACAAATATTTTACGCACGAATACAACTCATACCTAAATTTCCTTCAGCAGGTTACGATCGCCTACAACGAAATTAAATACATTTATATTAATTCTGTCAACGGGTATTTGTTAAACATAATACATGTAGTGTAAGTTCGGTGTCGGACTGATACCGGCTAATTTTAAAACAATTTATCTCATGTAGAACTGCTATATGTTAATTAAACCATTCTTCAATATTTTACGCACACTCAACAATCAAAATTTTGAATAATTTTTGTTAAAATTGTGCCACGCCCAGCAGGGTGTTCATGTACAACCTCCATTTTGGAGATAATTAATTTCGTACTACTGTTTATGTGGTCGTGCGCAGTAATCTTGCTGCAAGTTTTATGTTTATACCAGACATAAATTTTTGTGTAGTGTAATATTGAAAGATGTCAAATGTTAGCGCGAGATTTCCTGCTAGTTTAAATGCTTTTCGATAGCTCAAATATATAATAAACACTAACGTTTTGTGGATAAAGTTGTTCGGACCAACTTCTTTTTCTAATTTAAATTACTTAATCACTAATATTCCTTTTCATTCCAGATAAATTAAGTGGACTGAACAAGCTTTTCCAATTGTATTGAGGTAATTTAATCAAATAGGGGTTTGTATTCAGTTTTGTTAAACGAAAGGCAAGCTGAATTTTAATTAATTTTTCTTTCTTGTAAATAACTGATTTAATAGGTTTATTAAATTGGCCTTTTCAGGCTAAGCTACGTAAGATTTTGCGTCGGCCGGAAGAGATATTAT
>JARFJB010002178.1:287500-427500 GCA_036346205.1 Vesta saturnalis
TTGTTTTCAAGGGCGACCTACAAAGAACACCGTGGCAGAATATTTTTCGTTTGGACACTATGAATGAGAAAATATATTTTCTTAATTGTAATATACTAAAAAATATTAAACAACCACCCTGTTATGAGAAGTATATTACTAGCCTAAATCTTGATTTACTAGATTTCTAGAAAATCCGCAAAACAGTAATAATTACTTTATAAGCTCGACACCCAATATTGTCAATTCCGAAATTAATTCAACCATTGATTGGTACAAAGCAGCAAACTTTCCGGCGCAGTATGCAAGCTGATCATAGTTAATCACATTTTTGAAAGAACCTCCATAGTTCGATAGTAGAAATTTTATGATCTCAAAAAAAATTATTGTGAGATTACAACATTTAAGCCATTTTGGTAATCTATAGAAGTCAGATCCTTAATCGAACTTATACAATTACTACATACCGTAGTACACCTAGTACATATTAGAGTATTGATTGTTTGAGTGTTTTCTGTGTTAGGAATAGTTACTTTTGTTTTTAGAAGCAGAACAATATCATTGTTTCAAAAGTAGTATTTGATCAGCAAACAAAAGAATTACAAGAATGAAACGTGGTAACTTAACAAATAGAGGAATTAATTAAAAAATAAACAACACGTTTACTAAGCTTCAATGTTCAAATAATGAATAAGAATGCTAACGGCTTATATTAGTATTCTAAGAATTGTTTTCAATTTATTTCATTAACATTTCTTTGAGCTCAAATTCTTATTTATTTTGGATACGTGTAGGTATATTATAAAGACAAGGCAAGACAAATTAAAATTAGAATTGATTGTAAGTTGTACTCGTATTATTAAGCTGATAGAATTAGTGATTTTCTCTGAACAATAAATATTATTTAATTTCTTAAATAAAAATGTCGTTTTGTACAACTATATGCTTAGTTCAACTTTTTTATAAGCCGTATAAGCTAATATCCTTACAATACAATTTAATTCGCTTACGCTAGGACTTATTTAAATAATGAAGTAGAAACAATTTATTATCGTTTATTGTTTGTGTGTGACATGTGGGTGCTAATTTTAAAGATATTGAAGTGCTCAATTTATCTTTATCAAATAGTTTTAATTTTAATTTAATACGTTATTCGTATTTCTATACATAACGTAAAATGGAAACGTCAATGCAAAGAAATCACGTTAACTAAAAAGAAATTGTATTAAATCACTTAAACAAATTAATTTTTCATATTTAATGTAAAGTCCGGACCTGGCGAACGGTAGTACGAGTGTTTCACAGTGAGCTTTGAAATTCCAAATTTGCTAAACAAAAGCGAATTTAAAACCGGAAAATCGTATTATAAGTATAAAAAAAGTGGAAGTTCATAAAAATAGTAAAACACTAAGTGGAAAATTAATTAAGGGAAAATAGGTTAAAATTCTTATCACTATAAAAAGAGATAATGGACTAAAACGATAGTGTGAGTGCGCGGCCACAGAAAAGGACCCCTTACAGAAGTCGGTCGGTTCCTTTGAAATTTGTTATTTCGAATAAAACTCGCACAGCCTCGGTGCGCAAATATGGCAATCACTTTTAAACGCACGAAATTTTAATTTTTTAAATGACTGAGTTTTTAAAGATATTGTTTTTTTTTTTAAAACTTATAGAAATATGAAACGAAAGAATAATACCGTAGAATACCATTAGAAGAAAATATTTTAGGTATATTTTGTTAATTATTGCCATAATTACGTTTTACTTATATCCAGCACTACTATCAAAGTAAAAAGTTTAGTCACCTGACTTTAAACGTTTATATTTCGAAAATTATTAGGCCGACTTTCATCAAATAACTTGCATCATCATCGATATTTATTTCTGTGAACGTAATTTGACATTTTTGTTACATTTAGATACGTACTAGAGCAAAATATATTCGAAAAAACACCATTTTTCACCACTCTTCATGCAAGACCAATTTTTATGGATTAATAACTAAACACTAATTAATGGATTGTCTTCACTTTTAGATATTTGCCAAAGCTTTGCTTATAGTTAGGAACTTGCTTGTAGTGTTTCCAGGGTACCCTATCTTTAAAAGTGTAATTTGAACTTACACGCAATAATGCACATTCAAGAACAAAACAATTTCTAAAGGATGTATTTTGACTTTACTGACAATAATGCTACTATTACTCAAATTAATTGCATAAGTTTACGTTTCTGGCAATAATTAAACCATCAGAATTTATTTACAAGTCTGATATTGAATTACTCACAAAATTCAAATCTGATAAAAAAAAATTGATCGTCTAGTGGTAACCTACGCCGTGTTATGTGAACAAGATAGGATTGGATAGGATTAATTTTTGCATCGTGGGCAGCAGGTAAACAATGAAACTACTCAAATTAGAATTCACGAGCTTTGTGCAAGGATGGTTCAACCCGATAATTTTATTAAATTGGGAATAAAACCGAATTTATTCATGAATAAATAATTGCACAAGTACATCAATAAATCCAATAACAAGAAAAAAACAATGAAATTGTTCAATACATAACAAAACACCATTCAATCAGGTTAAAGTTCGTACCTAATTATCAAATTAAGTAACAAAACAAAATGAAAAGCAATTTAACTAACTAATATGAAGATTGCAATAAAAAGCAAAAATTCTAAATCTCGACAACTATTTTTTTCAAATTACATAATAAATACAATTATATACAATCATTGCTCTGGGTTCGAACCTTTATAAGTCCGCACTTAACATAATATTTTGGCTTACTAACAAGTAATATAACAAATAGCTAGGAAATAATAAAGTCACAATCTACGAAGTACAAATGTCATAAATGTTGAATATATATATATATATATATATATATATATATATATATATATATATATATATATATATATACATATATACAGGCTTATTCACGTTATACGACACGGAAGATTGTGGCTATATATCTTAGTTTTGAGAAAGCTTTATTTTTTGAGTGAATACATATCTATCAGAGGTACATTTTAAAATTATAGTCCCAATATACAGGTTGTCCCAAAAACCCGATACATGTCAATTTTTTTTTTAAATGGGACACCTTGTATATTCTTACTTTTTAGATTTATACGGTCAAAATAAAAGTAAGTTTCATTAAGGTTTACCTCTACTAAACCTAAAAGATTTTAAGATATATTGTATTTTGTGAAAATGTAGTAATAATTTCAACACGTTTGTAGTTAAATTTTTCATGAGCGCTTCTGTACTAAATTTGGGTACTGTTCAACTAATTGAATAAGTTTCATGTTGCATTTGTGAAAAAATGATTATCTTATACAAGGTGTTCAAAAATGTTGACCTTACATTGTCAATATTTAAATTGCAATAACTTGGTTATTTCAAATGGAACCCCCTGTATTTCATATCAACGTCAGTTGTATCTCTATCAAACGATATTACACTTTCCTATAGCTAAATATTACAGTTCTCATGAAAAACTCACATTTAGTGAAAGTACACCGATTTTAACTATTTTAACATCTATTAAGTCAACCATGAAATTTTTACAGATAAAATTTTATTGCTGTCAGTTGTTGATTTAATAATAATAAAACTTTTGATTATGATTTTTTTTTAAATTAATTAGAAAAATAAAGATAAATGAAAATATGATGAAAATGAAAAAAAATAACTGTTTACTATTTATAATAAATGTTCAAAATGACGACCGTCTGATTCCAAACACATTTGTATTCGCTTTTCGAAACTTTTACCAACATTGGATAACATTTCCGGTTGGATACTTTGGAAAGCTTCTCTGATACGGTCCTTCATGTTATCTGGTGTAGTTGGGAGTGTATTATAAACAATCCCTTTCACATATCCCCATAGAAAGAAATCCGGTGAAGTAAGTTCTGATGATCGTGGAGGCCAACACTGGGGACCATTTCTTCCTATCCAACGATTTTGGAAATGAGTACTTAGAAAATCTCGTACATCACGATGATAATGTGCGAGAGCTCCATCCATTTGCAACCACATGTTCGCCCTCTTGTTTAAGGGGATATCTTCTAATGAAATTGGAAGTTCATTTGATAAAAATTCTAAAAATAATCTTCCATTTAAATGCTCATTAAAAAAATATGGACCAATTAAATATTCGCCCATTATTCCGCCCCAAACATTACCTGACCACCTGTGTTGATTATCAACTGTTCTAAATTGATGCGGATTGTAGTCTGAATAATAATGGAAGTTATGCCAGTTGACGTAGCAATTATTGTGAAATGTGCATTCATCGCTGAACAGAACTAGATTGGAAAAGTTTTCATTTTCTGCGATTTTACCCAGCACCCACATACAAAATGTAACTCGATTATCAAAATCATTTATCGAAAGTTCTTGGTGACGTTGGATTTTATAATCATGATATTTATGTGTATTAAGAATTCTAGAAACGCTAGCTTGACTAACGTTAATATTCTGGGCTGTTTGGTTTTGCCCTATATGGGGATTTTCGATTACGGAGGCAATAACATCAAATTCAGTGTCTTCGTCCTGTGTCACAGGTTATGTTGTGGTCGGCTTCTTATACTCAACACTTCCACATTGCCTGAATAGAGCCAAAAGTCTTTCAAAAACATATTTGTTCGGATGATTTCGATTAGGAAAACTCTGAGCGTAAACACGTGACGCCAATAAACAGTTTTGTAGACATTCTCCAATAATTAAAATCATATCGATTCTTTCTTCTTTGCCGTAAACTTTCATTTTGGATAATGAATTATAGAATTACAGAACTCTCAAACTAACTCGACAGAATGAATAACAACATAAGAACTGACATAAATAAACTGACAGCAATAACATTTAACCTGTAAAAATTTCATGGTTGACTTGATAGATGTTAAAATAGTTAAAATCGGTGTACTTTCACTAAATGTGAGTTTTTCATGAGAACTGTAATATTTAGCTATAGGGAAGTGTAATATCGTTTGATAGAGAATAAAATTCTACAACTGACGTTGATATGAAATACAGGGGGTTCCATTTGAAATAACCAAGTTATTGCAATTTAAATATTGACAATGTATGGTCAACATTTTTGAACACCTTGTATATGATAATCAATTTTTCACAAATGCAACATGAAATTTATTCAATTAGTTGAACAGTACCCAAATTTAGTACAGAAGCGCTCATGAAACATTTAACTACAAACGTGTCGAAATTATTACTATATTTTCACAAAATACAAAATATCTTAAAAGCCTTTAGGTTTAGTAGAGCTAAACCTAAATGAAACTCACTTTTATTTTGACCCTATAAATCGGAAAAGTAAGAATATACAGGGTGTCCCATTAAAAAAAACAACTTTGACATTTATCGGGTTTGTGGGACAACCTGTATATTGTGACTATAATTTTAAAATGTACCTCCGATAGATATGTATCACTCAAAAAATAAAGCTTTCTTGAAACTAAGATATATAGCCACAATCTTCCGTGTCGTATAACGTGAATAACCCTGTATATATGTATATATATATATATATATATATATATATATATATATATATATATATATATATATATATATATATATAAGCTGTTTCACGACGAGCTTACACTATCTATATATAGGAAACTACTCACACGATTTCTATAAAAATTGGCATAGATAAATAACAAGTTATGGCAAATATGTGGAAAATATTTTGACAGGCATATCACTTCCGGTTATACCGGAAGTGAGCAGAAACATTGTTATTTTAAATGTAACACCCTGTATGTTATTAACTTTTCGAAATCTACGTTCAAGTTTAATGTCACTTTGTGTCGAATATCCTATAACTAAAATTTATACTTTTCGAGATATTAATTTTTTTAATGGAAAATTGACAGGTGCAGACATCCGTATGGAAAATTCTGTGTGAACATCCCCAATACCAAATAAAACATATCGTATCGGGTTAATCAGTTAGAAGATCAAGGTAATTGATGACTTGTCGAAAACTGCTTTTCTGCATACAGGGTTCTTAAAAAAATGGTGAAAATTTCAACTTCAAAAATGTCAAATATTTTAATTTTATTAAATGAGACTACCTTATTTTTATTCTATTTCTTAACTCTACGGCCAAAAATAAGGGAAGTTTATGTATATCCGAACTTAAGCGTTTTTGAGATATTAACAGGTTTTTAAAAATATTAATTATTTCTGCCGTATTGTTGTTTATTATTATTTATTATTTTATTTCAGCAGGTTGTGTATGTAGCTGTCATAATTACATAGCATTAGTTGTCATTATTTGTGCTTAATCGCATTTTTACAAAGTGATAGAAATGGCTCGTTTGGAACTAAGCAATCACGATTATCTAAATTTACTTTCAACACATGGTGAATATGACAGAGTTGTTACTAGAACATGTGCTTTACTTGCTACAAGGTATCCAGATCGACCACGACCCACCCGTGACGCAGTGAAGAGAATGATATACAATTTAACACAATTTGGTTGTTTTCAAGCAAAAGTTAAGAAAGTGAAGCCTGTTGTTGATAACAATGACAATGAAATTAATGTTCTTGGATACTATGATAATGGGATAAATTATTTCAAAAGATGTTGTGGAGAATAGCCAGAAACAAAATGTAGAAGACGAAGCCAAGAATTTAAATAAGGAGGCTACCGCAGAAATTAATGAAAATTTGCTTCAAGCACCTACAGTAAAGAGCGAAAGAGGGGAGCGAAAGAATATTGCAGAAGAGGAAAGGACAAGAAAGCGTTTGAAAAATGAAAAGGCTTGGAAAGAAAATGTACGACAACAACGTAAGGAACAAGGTAAACAATACGTTGATAGAGGAGGGATTAAAAAGAAAGCAGAGAACCCTATAAGTGCCGACTAAAATTTTTTATGAAATTTGATGAAGAGCAAAGAAAAGGATTGTTTGAGGACTTTTACAACCTACCTAAATATGGTCAAGATCAATACATGGCGAAAACAATTAAAGGGGTTCAGAGGCAAGAAATACTAGAATAAAAAGTAAGAAACGAAGTAGAAGAAAATTTACGAGGACGTATATCCTTGCAAACAGAGAGGGTGAAGATACTCAAGTGTGTCAAAAAACGTTCCTCCAGACTTTGGATCTTACTTTAAAGAAGACAAGAATAATAGCAGAAAAGAAACGAAAACGAGAATCTAGTATTTTCCCGGCAGATGTCCGAGGAAGACATTCGAATCACTGCAAAATCAGTGACGCTAGGAAAGATTTTATTAGAACTCATATTAAAAGCTTTCCCACATACATGAGCCACTATTCTCGGAAGTGGACTTCAAAAAAATATTTAAGCCCAGACCTCTGCATTGCTGCCATTTATAAACTTTACTATGATTATTGTAAGGGCCAAAATATAAGATCCGAAAAGGGATCAAAGTATAGAAATATTTTTAATGAAGAATTTAATCTCGCTTTTCATGCTCCAGCTAACGACACCTGTGCTAAATGCGATAGATTTAATTTGGGTTTGAAAGCACTTAAAGAAAAACCACAAGAAGATGAAACAAGATTACAGATTATAGCAGAAAGAAAACGTCATCTAGACTTAGCTGAGAGTGCTTACAAGCAAAAGTCGTTAGATAAGGATCAAAGCAAGCAAGATCCGTCATTTACTGTGCGAGAAATATTTTCCGGAGCCTTAGCTTCGCAATGGTGTTTCCTTCTATAAGCGACAGCTATGGATATTCAATTTAACGGTATTTCAAACGGAATTAGGTAATTCAGGAATTTGTTTTTTGTGGAATGAAACAGTTGCCGGACGAGGTGGTCAAGAAATTGCCTCATGTGTTAAAAAATATATAATGTCCTTACCTAATGAAGTTAAGACTGTCAATTTATACAGCGATTCTTGTTCTGGCCAGAACCGGAATGTCTATATGTGCACCATGTTCTGCTTTATCATGCAAGAAATGAAAAATATGGCCGATTGTTATTAGAGATTAATCACAAGTTTATGGAACCGGGACATCCATGCTGCAATCGAGAAGGCTAAGAAGAAAACCACTGCTGAAATCGAGGTTCCCCAGAATTGACGTAATTTTACAAGAAGTGTTAGGCGGAACCCTCCCCTGGAGGTTGTTGAGATGACTTTCTCAACGTTGGAAATCTACTTAGCCATAAATTAGTACACCATAGGAAAATGATGAAGGCGAAAATTTTCCCTGGTTGAAAATAAAATTGCTGGAATTTTCGCAGAATCATGAATGGCATTTTCTTTATAAAACTAGCATGGATAACAATGAGCGTTTTAAACAAGTTGATTTAAGGACAGGCAGTATAAGAAACAGATTAACTGGAATTCAGATTGAGCAGCCCCAGCCCATTAGTGTTGAATTGCTTCCGTTAGCTGCAGAAAAAGTTAGCAATTTGTTAGACCTGCTCCCATACATCAGTGAATACAGTAGGCACTTCTATAAAAGCCTCAAAAAGTCTACTGTACTGAGGACATTTCAGACCATCTCACAATCGATGTATAAAACTAATAAATCTTAACTTTTCAATAAATTTTTGCTAGCCAACTCTTGTCTCAATAACCACGATAAGGGCCAATGTCCAAGTCATATTGAATTTTGTGAAGGAAAACATTTTTTTTTTTGTAAATGATACATTATATCAAATATTTCTTAAATTTTTTAAAGTATTGGTTGAAATAATATCTACACAAAAAAAAACACGATAACAAAAACAGTATTGCAATATTAATATTATTAAATTAAAACTTTCTTGTATGCTTGATATCTCAAAACTATGAAAATGGACATTAGGCCTTGTTCTACCAAGATACAGATATATATATATATATATATATATATATATATATATATATATATATATATATATATATATATAATAATAATAAAAATTGATACTTTCGAAAAGTGGACAAAATTAATACCGGCGTAAGATCCTACAGAGGCGCAAATGTCGACACGGATCATGTGTTAGTGATAATGAAATTCAAAATGAAAATAACAAGAAATAAGAAGATGACGAAAAAGCGAAGGATTTGGAACAGACAAAAATTAAATAATAAGGAGATAAAAAGAAAATATTGCGAAACACTAGAAAATATACTAGTTATACAAAAAGATAATGTAGAGAATGAATGGACTAACATCCAAACAGAAAAAATAATAGGAGAGAAAACCAACAAAAGATCAAAAGAATGGTTTGACGAAGAATGCCAAAAAAAGAGTGAGAAGAAAATTGAAACAAGACAGAAATGGATAGACAGGAAGAGACCAAGAACTAAACGAAAAAAAAGAAAAGATTCGCCAACAAAATGTAAATACTAGAAGAAACCAATAACGATAGCAAAAAACTATTCGAATACATAAGTTAACCCACAAAAAAGACAGTAACAGCAAAAATGAGTGAAAAATCCTGGGGGACTGGATAAATGTAATGTTACAGCTATAGGACAACCGTACTGCTAAATACAACCTACAAAATATTAGCTTCCATAATAATAAGACGAGTAACTAAATATACTGAACAAAATTTGGGGCAATATCAACAAGGATTCTGACAGGGAAGATCAACGGTAGATTAACACAGATAATAGATATATCTTCGAATACGATATTCACCTGATCTTCATAGACTTCCAACAGGCGTTTGACTCTATAAATAGACAGCAATTACTCACAAAAATGTAAAATATGCCAGGAAAGCTAATAATACAAACCAGCATGGCAATGATGAACGCTACTGCACAAATATCTACAGCCGAAGGTAACTCAAGTAAAATTAATATAGAAGTTAGAGTAAGACACGGGGATTGCCTGTCAACCACGCTGTTCAATGTAGCATTAGATGGACTACAAGAAGTCAGAGTAGAAGAAGAGGACTAGACAACCTAAGCGGAATAATAATAGGAAGATACTACTTCCGAAGAGTTGAATATTCTAAATGTCTGGGAGTAATAGTAGAAAAAACAACGAGAGAAGTCCAGAAAGAAGAAAAGCGGGAAACAAAGCATACTGGAGCTGCCAAAAGTTCATGAAAGACAGAAACCTTAGTGAAGCAACAAAACTAAAAATATACAAAACGGCCATTAGACGAGTCACAATTTACCCTGCATTGTAACGGGTTTTCGGTGGTGGCAAGTGAAGCTTGCCCTCAACGAAATCCAGCACAAAATTAAGACTCGTTTGGAAATATTTTTATTAATTGTACTTATAAGTTACGGTAGTTTATATTATTTCAAAGTCAACTCCTGGGCGGTAAACGGATAACGGGTTCTTCGTCACAGGGGTTGAAGCGGATTAAACGGATTCGGGCGCCACCCAAAGATTATCTACTGTTCAGGCGGTCTTTGGGTCCACTCCTGAACTTGGGCGGTTTCCAAACGGCTACCTCGGGTTACCCAGTGGAGGATAAATTCAGGGTTGAATCCTCACGGTCGAAAGATGAACCTAAAACTTAATTAATACGGTGGGAACGGATACGGTGGACAAAGGTCACAGGTCCCCTCGACAAACGAAATTCCTTCACCAATGATTAATGAAAATGAATGGTTTTTAATAAATGCTAACTCCGTGAATTTATTTAAATTCAACTAATTACAGGTTAGCCTTTACTAAGTTTAATTTGATTAACTAATTGTTAAAACTAATCTTTACCTCATCGATTTACAAAAATACAGCAATTTTCCGCTACGTACGTAATAACAATATGTAGGAAAAGATGAGATGTTTGTGAAAGCACTAACCTATATAGACTATGACATTTGAAAGTGGGGAACGGTTGGAAATTCCATAATTTTAACGATGAGGCGACAGCGCAACAATTTGTTTTAATTAATATTAAATCAATCAATGATCTAATATTTATTTTAACGGACTAAAACTATTATTTGTAAAATAACAAAGCGATTGATATAAAATTCGGTCAATTTCTATTAATAAAAATACTTATTCTATCGAACGGTTTAATTAATAATTAGTAACACTTGTATCAACTCAAAATTACTCAATTCCAGAAGCTGATTACTCTTTGACACATCTGTCAGTGTTCGCATTATTTAAAATACATAAAATTGTACACAATGGTAAATGATTACATTCCTTTCATTGTAGTTGAAATTTATAGAAAGTATTTGAGGTTTAACTTTACTCATTTATATCAAAGCTATTATTTAACAATCCAATTTTTACTAAGTTAATTAATTTATGAGGACGGTGTTAATTATTACTTGTTTAATTATTATTAACGGTTGTTTATAGTACTTCATAAGTTTTAATTTTGAAAGAAAGAAAAATTTCTATTTACAATTAATGGCTATCTTTAAATTTTCTTCTTATCAATATTTAACGGTTCCTAATTAATTATTTTACGGACTTAATTATTGTTTGATATTACTGAAGTAAAACGAAAAAAAACTAATCTTCACATCATAAACAACGTGCTTAAACAACAAAGATGAAGAAAGGCAAGCATATTGGAAAGAAAGATCATAAGAAGAATAACCGGACCAGTAAGGCCACCTGATGGAGAATTTAGACATCTCATGAACTTTGAAGCGAGAGACTCATTAGAAGGAGAAGGCATAGTTAGATTTATAAAATCCCAAAGACTGATATAGTTCGGACACACTCAAAGAAGGTAACCTGACACACCAATAAAAAAAATACAAAGGATGTCCGGCTACTAAGACATATTTGCGCGGCACACCGTCTATGTTGCTCCGATCAGGTTGAAACTTGCACGCATCTTGGATGTGCATATTTACTGCGTATGTGGCTATTGTCATTGTTTTAGGTTATGTACAACGTGCTCAGTGACAGTTAAAAAATATCAGTTTTAATCGAAACAAATTTGAAGTGCAAGGGGTCCTTCCATTTTTTCTTGGAAATCATAACACACCTACCGAAATTCATAAAAAAACTGAACAAATATTAAGAAGGCATTATGAGTCGAAAACAAGTTTATGTTTGGTGTCAGCAGTATAAAAGTGGACGTGCAAATCTGAACGATTATCCCGAAGGTTTGTGACGAAAACCATTAACAACAAAAACGGATTAGAATCAATTAAAGGTCGATACACTGATTCGAGAAGATCGTACGTTGAAAATTGCTCTACTAACCAGCATTCCTAAAAGCTCTATTCAAGAAATCGTATCACAATTAGACTATCGAAAAGTTGACCGACCAACACAAAATGCAATGAATGGCGGCGTTAGTCTGTAGTTACAGGAGACGAAACCTGGGTACAATACCATAATCACGAATCAAAAAAAGACTCGATAACGTGAAAGCATGTGAATTCACCAAAACCGAAATTATTTAAAGTTCAGCAGTCTACAAAACAAACAACAATGGCAACTGCGATATTTATAGTTAAACTCTGGAAAAAGTGCACCAAGTCATTCGACAGAAACGAAGAGGAAGGTTAACAAAATGAATCTGGTTGTTGCATGACCATGCAAGGCCGCACACCTCAGCTCAGACGAAGACCAGGTTTCAGAAACACAATTGGGAAGTTATTGGCCATCCACCCCACAGTCCAGACTGGCTCCTTCTGATTTTCATTTGTTTGGGCCGCTAAAAGTCATTTTTCGGATAAAAGGTTGGAAACGACGACGAACTTCAATGTGAAGTAAGACAGTTTTTTACAAATTTGAATTGAACCTTTTACGAAGAGTGTATGCAGAAGCTTGTGGCTTGATACGATAAGTGTCTTAACATTGGCGGTGACTACGTTGAAAAGTAGCTAAAGGTTCGCGCTTTTACTTATTGTACATTTGATTTCTATAAATAAAGTAGTCTGTCTGTATGTCACAAATGTACCTTAATAACCGGACATCTCTTGTATTAAATTAGAAACCAGCAGAATACAAACCAAAAGGGAGACCAAAAATTAGATGGCAGGATCAAGTGATGAAAGACATACGAGATATGGAAATAGTGAATTGGAGTGAAATAATAAAAAATAGAAAACAATGGAATAAAATAACAAAGATGGCACGGGCACACAACAACCTGTAACAGAAGGAAAATACAAAAAGTATAAGCGGGCCGATCCCCAGCGCAAACAAGATCAGAAGAGCTCAACCGGGAGGGACCTATACTTCGTTGATGAAGTCACGGGTCTATATATCATTCGGATTTCATAAGTAAAATAGAAACGTCAATGCAAAAGAATAACGTTAACTAAAAATTCATTTTAAAATTACTTAAACAAATAAATTTTACATACTTAACTTTTGTGTTTGTTGTGAATACTAAATGCCTGCTTTTTAGACGATTTATATAGAACTACATTGATGTGAAGTCCTCCAACTATAAGAAAATGCTTATAGTATTGATACATTATTATTAAATAAAATAAAGTAATTTAATATTAAGGAAAATACTGATCCTTTTTGGGAAAAAATAGTGTGTTTAAGAGAAAACGTTATAAACGATTGGCAGTGCAGCGTTTAGAGCTTGGAAAATGCATGATTTCCCCAAAAAAAAAAAAGATAGGAATGTACCTATTGTGAATTTTTTCGTATTTTAATATTAATTCTTATCTTAAGAAATGTTATAGCTTATTTTCTATAAACAATCAAGATTTTAATTTATTTTCATATGCCCTCAGCAATCACATAACGGTAGATAACTTTGAGTAAGGTTATTTAGATATCGTATCGACTACTTTACTTTGATCTAAAGAGAGCCATATAAGCGGTTTAAAAAAGGAATAAAGCCTTCTTTTTCGTTTTTTAGCAAATAACTACTCTTTTAAGTATTTACTGGTAGTAAATAATAAATTGAAAAGGATACTTTTAAATTTAAAGTCGAAAAGTATTAAACTTCATAAGTAATTTAAAACAGTTTACTATACAGGGTGTTTCATAAATGTTGTACTATAATTGAGGGAATGTACATTGAAAAATAGTTGTAGTTATCCTTATAAATCACATTCCAATAATGATTAGTTAAGAAGATATAGGGAAATATTTAAATCACATTTGGCACATTTTGACAATTAATGTAGGCGAATTTTTTTCTGTATAAATGTTGTTTTTAATTTCACCAGTGGCGTGCGTACGGATACCTCACGGCACATTTTTAAAGAAAAAATAGTACGCAACCACTTTTTCTCAAAATAAAAATTATTTTCAAAGTTCTCGTTCAATTTAGAAGAAAAAAGCTTACTTGACTCTTTTCTGCTTAACGCTAATAACGATAATAATGGTTGACCAGGTAGATGAGGTAGAAACAGGTAAGGGCCAATTGAATTGTCACCCACAAGGTAACAGTACCAGGGTTTTCGCATTTCGATATGTAAAACGTATGGATAATCTTCTGGGTTTGCAGTTTGTACCTTTTGAAGAAAGTATATCGTAGCGGAGATACTTTCATACGGCACGAATCGCCTGGGACTTTTCTATGTACATTCTTACATTACAACGTGCTTATTCGTAACTAGATGCATATCAACTAGTTTCACTAACAATAAATCTAACGTACAGTGAAATAAATAATAATATAGCTGCTGTCAACGATTTGACGCATTACCATTTACGTTGCCATTGCTACTTTAGTAATTAATGTATTATTATTAACCATTAGGAGGATAAGGACTTCGCAATTATATACAGAAAAAATTCCATGACGAGTGGACCCTAGAAATCACAGTCGTTCCTAGAAATCATAGTCGCTTTGGAGAAATTGGAAACTTAGGACATCACGGACGCACGGATCGCCCATTTTCATCGCGTACTGTGAAGCTAGAAGATGCCGTGCTTCAACAAATAAAACTCAATCCTTATACTAGTGTTTGGGCTACTGCTCAAGATATCGATGTTGCACGTGCAACAGTCTGGCGTGTTTTGCGCAAAAACCAAGTTAACTCATATCATCTTCAAAACGTACAAACTACAAACCCAGAAAATTGCCCATATCCTGGAGGATTTCCTTGTTGGTGGTTACAAAAGCACTTAAGGCAAGAAATTTTTGACGAACGAGTTTTCTTTACGATACAAGGTTTTCTTAAAACTCATAAATATCACATGTGGGAAATTAAAGGGTTCGAGCATCAATAAATAGGCGGGCCCAATTATGTATTTAATAAAATGATCCCAATTTTAAACAATTTCTTTGATTTTATAAATAAATACATTATTTTTTGAATTTACTGTTTTAAAAACAAAATTGTTAATTTAAAAATTAATGATATTTAATAAAAAAATTATTATTAAAACCATTGAAAAATATTGTGCATATGACAGTTGTTATATTTTAACTCGAAAACGAAGCGTCAGATAAAAAAGAGTCCAGTGAGCTTTTTATTTTTAATTACAAGAGTATTACAAGAAAAAATTATTATTTTGCGAAAAAACAATGACGTACTATTTTTTCGTCACGTGTAAAAATGTGCCTACATTAATTTTCAAAACGTGCAACGTTTTAATCAAATATCTCAAACGGTTTTAAAATTATGTTTAAAAATTAGGTTTTTTAAACACTATATTTAACGAAGCTACCATTATTTTTCTATATACAATCAACCCCTTAATTACGGTGCAACTTTTATGAAACACCCTGTATATCGAAAGGTCAATTAATTTATTTAACCAATAGTATCAATGAAACTACATTTACAAATTCAGTCACTCAAAGAATATTCTTTGCCCTTAATACAGTTTCTAAGGTGGACAAGCTATTGGTTATTGTGTATATGAAAATCGATTTCTTTTGATTGATATATATATATATATATATATATATATATATATATATATATATATATATATATATATATATATATATATATATATATATATATATACAGGGTTTTCAAAGTTAAGTCGCCACTATTGCTACCTTCGTTATTATTGGTGATACGAAGTCGGTTAAATGGGCAAAGAAGTAGCATTTTTTCCGCTCGTTACGATGGTGAAATCAATATAAAAATTGAACTTCGTGTTCGCGAGTTATGTCAAAAATTTCCATTTTTTTAAATGGCACACCCAGTATGCAATATCCATAGTCGATAGAAAATTAAATTCTGAACAAAAAAGTTTCTATGACATTTTACCCTAATGTTAAAAATGACAAAGTTATTGATCATATATTGAATTCGTCAAGGTGGCTGGTATTACGTGAACAATATTTGTCATTTTCACAAATGTCATCAGAATTGATATGTTAAATTGAAGTTTGCTAATAAAGAGTTAAGGGTTTGTGTTTTTTGAATCGAAAAATGCCTTTCGCCCATTCAGAAAAGTATGATATGTTAGAATGTTACATCGTTTGTCAAAAAAAAACAGTTATCGAGCGCGTGAGCGTTACAGTGATTTGTTTCATACGCGTCATTTGCCGGATAGAATATACTTTTTGGTTTTGTATCGTAAATTTAGATCTAATTCGAGCGTGTTTAAGAAATCCAGATCTAATAAACAATGTATAATTAGTGAAGAAACTGAAATTAATGTGTTAGCTTATTTTGAAGCACATCCCAACAACTCAATTAATGATTTAGTGCAAGAAAATGGACTATGTTTGGGTTCCATCCACAATATTCTAAAAGTATAAGTTTGTGCCGTATAAGTTCCGACCTACACAGACACTAGTACCAGGAGATCAAGGAAGACGCGTTCAGTTTTGTCACTGGTTTATTAATCATATGGAGTGACGAATCAACTTTTTCTAATAGGGGCATGTTCAACAGGAAAAGCAGCCATTTTTGGAGTCGAGAAAATCCGATGCTCTACCGATCTTGTAACCCGCAGAGACGCTTCAGTCTTAATGTTTGGTGCGGTTAATTAATAATAACGAAGATAGCAATAGTGCGATTAACTTTGAAAACTGATGATATATATATATATATATATATATATATATATATATATATATATATATATATATATATATATAATATATATATATATATATATATATATATACATATATATATATATATATATATATATATATATATATATATATATATATATATTATCACATGCTTATGTCCTGCTTCTAAGGTTCGCTCTCTCTCGTATCCTAGAGATAATTCTATTTTAAGAACTAAGAAGCAGCACTTGATTCATCCTTGGCCCACTTTTCAAGCCCCTCCACCTCGCGGCCCCGTGAACTGGTTCTATTTTCACATTTCCAAGAATTGACCAAGTTCAGAATCCTCTCCATACTCTTGATCTAGAAAAGTCAATGAACTTTGACCTATTATCTCCTTGTGACCTAGAAAAAGTTTGATAAAGTTTAAAACACTTTGTAACCTAACTTGATTATATTATCGCCAAATGGTAATAACAATAATGAAGTTAAAGTATAAAATAAAGTACCGTTGACTCATCAGTAGATTGAGATAGGGAGGGTTCAATTTACGCACCTGAAATACTGCCTGCGTTTCAATAGCTTCATTAGTTTACTTATGCCTAATTAATAAAAAATTATGTATTAAGTTTAAAATATAATTAAATGAATTCTCGGCACCATGTTATCTTTGACAGAAATAACAAAACCTATTTAATGAACTTTAAAAGCTTTCTAGTAATAACAAAAATAACATTAAGCAATTAAATTTATTTACCAAATTTATGGATAATAAGGAGAGGAAAGAAAAAGGTTTTTAAAGCTAAGCTTAAAACTAAAAAATCACCACTATATAAATACCTCTGTATTACAATTTTCCAAACGACAGCTTCCAGTGTTTAATATGGATAAGGAACGGTCAGCTAGAATGATAGCGTTTCACAACGTCCTTGCGAGTCTTGTAATAACGCGATCAATTATGTCTTTGTAGAAATTTTCAATCCAATAAACTTATTGTATTCTTGTTATTTGAATGAAGAGAAACTTGCGAAAATAAGTACTTGCCATTAAAAATTATTAAGTATACAAGGTAATTAATTAAAAAATTGCATTCTTAAAAAGTGTAAATTAACGTTCAAATTAACGTGCTTGAAAAGTGTAAATTAAAAAATTAAAAGGTGGTAAAAAAAAGGTAAAAAAAGGTGGTAAAAAGATGGTAAAAAGGTGGTAAAAAGGTGGTAAAAAGGTGCCTAAAAAAGCAAAGGCTTTAGCTTTAAAATATAATGAGAAAAAAACAACTTACCACCAAAATATGATGGCACACTATATAAAAAATTAAGTAAAAATCATTCTTATTGCTGTTAACAGTCAGCATTAACTGAATTACAAAAAGGTTTCTGAATAACTCAAGTATATTTAATATTCACGCTTGCGCGAATACAATAATATAAATCAATTTTTAAGAAAGGAACTAAAACTATTTATGTAATATTACACCCAAAAGATTTGTTCTAGGAAATGCCAATTAAATTGCCAGTTTCCAAATCTACACATTAATAATTAAAAACTTTTCTAATATTATGCCAAATAAATTAATGATCTTAGATTAACGTATTTTTAATACAACCACAAAAAAAAGGTTGTTACAACTTTTTTACAGTGAAAACACAATGTAGTACGTTTTATATAATTTTTAATTGCTAAATTATAGTGCGGTGGTAATTTAATGAATTGTGAACACTTCCCCTCCTTTTTGACTAGAAAAAGTCAATGAAGATTGACTCCACCCCCTCCTTTTGACCTGAAATAAGATCAATGAACTTTATGCCACTCCCTTCTATTGTTGGCTTTAAAAAGTCAATGGACTTTGACCTCTCCCTCTTGTCCTAGAGAAAAGAGCTTGGCCTTTGACCTATCTCTCTCTCTCTCTCTCTCTCTCTCTCTCTCTCTCTCTCTCTCACTTATTGTAATTTCCTATGTATCTGTCTCTCTTGCACATCACAATGCTATTATGTTATTATTCTATTATGAAAGACTCTTATTTTATGTGAAATCGCAGAGAAAAATATAATTGCAACTGAGACTTAGAAGTTTGAATGAGATCGTGCATATAACATTAACGATTTGTATTATAGCTACAAGTTTTGACAAATGCAATTGTCATCATTAAGTTTCTAAAAGTATAAAGCGCTTAAACAAACTAAACGTATAGGCTAAAATACCTACATTTAAGGGTAACACAAAAGGTAGAAATCTAAGCGTTAACAAAATATAAATTATTAGCTAAAGCAAAGCATATCAGAACAATGTAACGTAAAAACAAAGAAGTTGAAAGACAGAAGCAAACTTCTAAAAAGCAAAATTCAAATGTCTGATGTAGCTAGCACATAAATTTCTTATGCGTATATTAATCAGCAGTAGGAGATTTTTATCCTATACATATTTATTGTTAAATTATATGTACAAAATATATGTAATCAATTAAATATACACACGAATGCAAATTTTTGTATTGTGAAGAAGTTACATTTATTCTACCTGGCTAAATTTATCTATTAATTAAAAACTTTTCTCTTTGTACAATATAATATACATAAAATTTGGTTTGACATTCAGTTCAATACAATGCTTACCCTTGTTATAAGTTGAGAGCTTTTCAGATACGTACAAAGGTTGTTTTAAGCACTTTCTTGATATTTTAGGGCTTATTTATTGGTCTATAAAAAAATTTATAAAGCATTCTTATTTAATGATTAAATAGCTCTAATAAAATAAATAAATAAATGTATTGTTGCTTATTTCACCAAGGTTCGCAGTTTTCTCTTATCCACAAAACCTACTCCAGCGCCCTCTATCTTTAATTGTAAATAGATTTTAAGCTAAATTTGATATAAATGAGATATTTTAGAAGTAACTCTAAATATAGCGTTTCATTAAAATCGGTTACGAATTTTTCAGTTATCGTGGTTACGGACCCTTACACATACACACACGCACGTTCGCACGCACGCAGGCTAGCACGCATGCACAAACGTAATTCTGGGTTTATATGAGTGTATGTACATGTGGCTTTAGATGTGGATGTGTTATGGGTGTGGATATGAATGAGGATATGGGTGTGAGTAAGGTTCAAAGTGTGGGTGCGGATGCGGGTGTAGGTGAGGGTGTGGTTGTGGGAGTGTGTGTGGGTATGGATGTATGTGTGAGTGTGGATATCGATGTTGGTATGAATCTGAGTGTGGGTGTAGATACCTGTTTATGTATAGGTGTGGAAGTGGATGAGGGTATGCGTGTGTGGGTGTGGATGTAGGTGTGGGAATGTGGATGTTGGCGGGTGTGGATGTGGATGCAAATCTTGGTGGTGTGGTTCTAGGTGAGGGTTTGGTTGTAAATATTGGTGTGTCGAGGGCGTATTTGCGGCCGTATGTGTAGGTGTGAGTGCACATGGGGGTGTGGTTGTGGGAGTATGTGTGGATATGGGTGTAGATGTGGGTAATTGTTTAGATCCCAGTGAGATTTGTTAGAGGTCAGCACAGGGGTTAAGATGTAATACTGAGAACATCTAGATTATAACATTAAATTGTGGGTGAACAAAAATAATATGCGTAAAACCTATCAGTCCTCACGAAAGTAATTCGAATTAACAAATTATATTATTATTTTTTAGACGCATATCGCGCATGAATTGAAAAAAAATTGGTTATGGCCCTTCGTTACCATTAAATACCAGTCATGAAGGACATTTACCAGATGGTCTTGATAGATTTAACCTTTTGTTTAGTTAATATAGGACTTCAAATTGTCACGAAAGTATACAATTTGTTAATTTGGAATTCAAAATAGCTCGAGTAAACAAACTGCATTATTTTTTTTAGATTTATATGGTACGTGAATTGAAACAAGATTTGGTTATCGGCCTTCCTTACCATTAAATACCAGTTATGAAGGACATTTGCCAGATGGCAGTGACAGATCTTTGGTTCATAGCCTTTTGTATAGCTATTATAGGCTTTCAAATTGTCACAAAAGTACACAATTTGTTAATTTGGGATTCAGAATAGCTCGAGTTAACAAATTATATTATTATTTTTTACACCCATATCGCATATGAATTGAAACAAGATTTGGTTAGCGCCCTGCGTTACCATTAAATAAGTCATGAAGGATATTTACCCCATAATTCTGATAGATCATTTGGTTTTTAGCCTTTTGTATAGGTAATATAGGCTTTCAGATTGTCTAAAATCAGTATAGGAAAAGATGTTAATCTGGTACCGGGTAAACTGCTTTTTAATACAATACATATTTGAATTAAGGAAATTACACAGTACACATATAATAGTATATTATGCAACGAGCATTTAATGACTGCTATTAAGACACGAGTATGAGGATTACGACACGAGCCGTAGGCGAGTGTCGTAAAGAATACGAGTGTCTTAATAGCATAAATCGAGTTGCATTATTTTTCTACGACCTCTTAATAAAAAAAATAACTAGGTAGGTATGTACTTTATTTTGAACATTTATGTTTATAGTATAATGAACAGTTCTAACTTGTACTAAAAAACCTTTATTACAAAAATAGCAAAAAATGAACTTTGATAAAAAAAGAAACAAAACTTTACAATTACCTATTCTTTCTGATTAATAATTACATTTTCTATAGTACAATTATTAAATTGCATTTGCGGCACTTTTGGGATAACATTAGTTGATGCCATTGCTGATGTTGAAGGTAATGGATTAACATTTATTGAATTGTTGACCTCGTTGTATTCAATCGAATTTAAAATTTGATTGGCTACATTTATTTTATTTTGAACTGAATCCTCAATGTAATTTTCGGCTACTGCCGTAGATTTCCACCCACCGTGGTGTTTTAAAGAGTGATGTCACCACCAGCATCAACTAATATTGTTGCAGAAGTGCGACGAAAGCAATGTCCGGTATACAAATTGGGACCAGGAAGATTTAGGTAGATAGCAATTTCTTTTCCTATCACCAAATTTATTTATTCCTACGTTTTGTACGGTGCATTTCCATTTATGTAATTGATAAAAATGACGTAGTTACACAGTTTTAGGACGAAGATTCATGTACTTTTTGCATGTTTCATAATACTTTCCTGTTATTGTAAATTTTCTTGTTGTTTTCGTTTTTGTGTCCCTAATTGTAACTAACAGCGTTGATTTAAAATCATCATTTACATCTTTTAGTTCCGATTTGTGGTGCTCGTTCCTTCTGCAAGCACATAATGCCAAAAATACATACCACCTATGAAAGAAACACTATTTTTCCTGTACAAACAAAATTTAGATTCACTGACCTTTGCCAATAAATATTTAACATCAGATTTCACAACTTTTATTCAAAGAGCTTAGAATTGTCACAATTAATTAATTTTATATCTGTCAGAAATACTCATATGGCCACTTCGATATTTAGCGAACACTGTGCTGATGTTACATTTCTATTGGTTGTAAAATCACAGCAAATTTGATAGTTAGCAGATATTTTTGCATTTCTATTGGCTGTACACTTGTATCATTATGAAAAATTTGAATCATTATGGGTATCATTAAAGTACGGGGCGTGCACATTTAATAAACCAATTAAAGCATAGGAGTAGAAAAAAATAATATATAAATCTGTAAAAGTATTTTATACATTGATTTTCATTTACCCATCTTTTTATTGTAGTAGTGTAATTGAAGGGCGACTGAATCAAATTTTTACATATATCTAATCTACCAAAATTATTTGAATTTTTAGATAAGCTTTGCAATTTGCGATCAATCTATTAAAAATTTTTGACCAAAAAATAATCCTAATTTATTTAATTTATTATTCATGGATCATAATGGATGCTGTGTATTACGTAATTCCATTGTTTTGCGTATGACTGTCTTGTACAAAGTCAAACAAATCAAATGTTTAAAAAAGTAGTTCATAGTTTTTTTACCTCACAATACGAAAGTATTCGGAGGTATTGTAATCGGTCGGCGAAATTTTGAGTGCAACACTTTAGTTTTTGTGAATTGTCGCAAAATAGAAAATAGACAGAAAGTAAATCCCAGCGTATTATTAAAGAGGATTAAATTTTCTTTAAAATGAGCTACCATGCTTAAAAATTGCTTTACCGTAAGTTAGAAAAAAATTGGTCCAAACATCAAATTTTCAAGATATATGTCTATCTGTCTGTCTGTATGCGTTCCAGCACGATAGCGTCCACAAAGGTAATCCGATCGTCATGAAATTTAGTACCCAGGTTCGGATCCATGAGTAGACGGGATGATGAACTTTTGAGCGAAATCTATCCAGTCAAAATTCCAGATTTCGGCTATTATAGAGTGTATAAGTACGAACGGCTATTCGTAGTCTTTACGCAGGCGACTAAGTGAACAATCCTAGAATTGAATATCTACCAAGTTTTTCGTTTGTTCATAAACTCTTCCGATAGCGTAGTGGCAGCGCGTTTGGTGGATGTCCTGGCGTCTCGGGTTCAAGACTCATAATGTACGAGGTTTTTTCTCATCTCATTAGACGTGTTAAGGCCATTTGACGCGATTTTCGCAAAAAAATAGAATTTTGGCCCTTTGGTCAAAAATTTTCGAATTTTTTTTTCATTTTTACACTTTTTGAGCCATTTCTGACCATTTCAGATTATTTTTGGAAAAAAGAAATTTTTGTTTGCACTTTTACACGTTATGATAGATTTTAAAATGTCAGAATTCTAATTACTTATTTTTATTACTAAGTAGAATTTGTCTTTTAGGAATTACATTCTAACATAATAAAATTTATACTTACAACAAATATATTTAAATACTTGAAGAAGGAAATATAGATATTTTATTTTGAAACTCATCTGTGAAACAATAAATATTCAAAAAATTATTATAGAAGACATGCACAATTTTATAACAAAATTTTAATTAATAATAAACAATTATAATGGTAGGAATTGTTCTAATATACCAGTTCGTAAAATTTTTTGTAGATGTGGTCTCATTTTATTTAAGTCGTATTTAATATTTCCGGGAAACGAAAGTTAACTATGGAATAAATTTAAAAATGATAACCGCATCAATAGAAACATATGGGTAACAGGTGGATTAATATGTTATAAAAATTGTACTTTTATACACATGCAGGGTGCGGCATTAGTGCGTAGAGGTACCATATATCCGTTATTAAAGGAGATATCGAAAAAAGTTATTTACAAATATTACAGGAAACTTCAAACTTCACATTATATAATTATTTTCGTATTTACATATTATCAGGGTGAACCAAACATATTATTTTTTAATGGGACACCCTATATATTATTTCAAATTTAGATTAAGCAAATCTCCCCATACTTCCAATATAGGGTTTCATTAGGTTATACAGGGTATTTCAAAAGTTATGGTCAATGATATACGAAAATCGTTCTCATTTCAACGTCCTGTATACCCTAGACAGAACAATCTAGCAATAATTTTTTCCAGGCATAACTTTTGAACATATAGTGTTACGACAAAGTGTTATTTCTTTATTATTGCACCAATTGAATATAGAACGAACCAAAACTCGAACACATGATTTTGTCAATTTTTTCGGATGAATCACTCTGTATTTTATTTTAAAAAGTGAAAATACACTTTATGTTCTTTCATTTTTATTAAGCACGCCCTATAGCTAAAATCGTTAATTGTTGAGATATTTTCGGGGATAATATGACTAGTGTTATGATTATCATCGGTGATAGCTCGAGTTGAAACTACAGGTTTTAATTAGTGGTATCAGCGATTATTAATCATAGCACGTGTTATATTTGGTAAGAGAACATAATGAACGTTAATAGAAAATATATTTCTTAACGTTTACAATTTTAAACGACTGTCACTTTGATAGTAAGTACTACAGGTACAAGATAATTAATACAATTGTTTTTAATTCTTTGAAACTTTTTGTCACTTTGACAGTAAACTATTTTATTCATTAAAATCATGTGACAGTCAACATGCGGTGATAAAATTATCATATTCTACGATTTTGTTTTTGTATTCTGACCAATGAACATTATCAAAAATGTACCACGTGACATGTGAATTATATTCGCAGTTTAATAACAGAAAGAGATTTTTTAACAATTACTATTATAACAAGTTAGCCATGAACAAATGACAGATAGATATTATTCAGTAATAATCGGTAGCTTGTCATTTAACAAACTTCTTTGACATTGTGTAGTATTTATTAATTTGTAAACACTTAAATACAGTTTGAAATGAACTTTCCTGTTGAGGAATTAACAGCCGTAATATAGGTACTAGGAGAATGTATGAAAAATTGTTTATTAGCACAAAGAATTTACAAGGAGAGATATCCCGCACGAAGATAACCCGAGACAATAACGTTGGAAAGGTTAGTAGATCGTTTTAATCGTACGGGTTCAGTAGTTTATGAAAAAAAGGAAAGGACAAAACCTGTACTTAACGAGGAAAATGAATTTAACGTGATGCTTGAAGTTACGCATACTCCACATGTTAGTACACGTGAAATCTCGCGTCAGCATGTAGTGACAGGTCCGTCCGAAGAATACTATATAAACATAAGAAGCATCCATACCATATCCAGTTGCATCAGGCGAAGATGACTATCCCAGAAGGGTTGCTTTTTGTGAATGGGCTCAACAACAAATCCACAATCAGGCGGATCTCTTTGATTTTGGAGACGAAGAGCCACGTTTCATAAAAATGGAACTGTGAATAGACACAGTTTCTATTATTATTCGACAAGTAATACATTCAAAGACCACCTAATTTGACTATGAGTTGCTATAAGGTGGGGATTCCATCTTATAGCAACTCATAGTCAAATTAGGTGGTCTTTGAATGTTTGGGATGGTATAGTTAGAGATCACGTAAGTGGACCACATTTTTTCGATGGAACAGTGAATGGTCAGGTTTATTTCGACTTTTTAGAAAATTATCGACCATTACTGTTGGTAAACGTTCCTCTTAACAGTCGTCAAAGAATGTGGTTGATACACGATGGAGCTCAGGTACACCACACTAGATTAATTCATAATCTTCTTAACACTTAAGTAGGCGCTATAGTGTAAAAAGTACACTGTGGCTTTTCAAACGGCTGTATTATTGTTCTAAAGTGTATCCCCCCACTGGCCGTGCTATGTAACCCCAAAGTCATCATTTCTCTTGATGTTCAGTTCAATTTCAGGTAGCGTGGGTTTCTTGTGCAGAATTTGTTACAGTTGATAGCGGATAAATACATTGACCGTGTACTTAATACACATAGCGATTAACCATGTAAGTAATTTTTTTATTTTTTATACATAAGGTGTTTGAAAATTTGTCACTATTTTAATTAATTATGCATTTTTAGGGACCGGATTCATATTAAAAATCCAAATAAGTTGACACAGGAAGAACTGGAACTTATTGCGCAGGCGATTGCCGAGGAGTCAGAGGAGGAAATCGTTGGAGGTTCTGATGACGATGCTTCAGATGAAAATATTGCTGTCAGTGAACATGATACGAGTTGGGAGGAGGAAGCGGAAGACAGCAACAGCGAAATAATACAGCTCAATAAACCACCAACCAGAGGACTATGTTTTTTTGGTAAAGATACTGAAACTGTGTGGAGGAAACATCAAAAGTAACTTCAAAACATGCTCATAAAACGTGGTAAAATTTTTCTCGCCCTTTGTTAAACCGACAAGAAATAATAAATATACAAACAGGGTGCAATTAGTGCGTCGGGTACCATATATCCGTTATTAAAGGAGATATCGAAAAAGTTATTTACAAATATTCAGGCATCTTCAAACTTCACATTATAAAATTATTTTCGTATTTACATATTATCGGGAACCAAACATACTATTTTTTAATGGGACACCCTATATATTACCAAATCTAGATTAACAAATCTCCCATACTTCCAATATAGGGTTTCATTACGTTATACAGGGTATTTCAAAGTTATGGTCAATTATAACGAAAATCAATCTCATTTCAACGTCCGGTATAACCTAGACAGAACAATCTAGCAATAATTTTTCCAGGCATAACTTTTGACATATAGTGTTACAAAAGTGTTATTTCTTTATTTTGCACCAATTGAATATAGAACGAACCAAAACTCGAACACATGATTTTGTCAATTTTTATGAATCACTCTTATTTTATTTTAAAAAAAAATACACTTTTATTCTTTCATTTTTATTAAGCACTCCCTACAGTAAAATCGTTAATTCTGAGATATTTTCGGGATAATATAACTAGTGTTATGATTATCATCGGTGATAGCTCGAGTTAAAACTACATTTTAACTAGTGGTATCAGCGATTATTAATCATAACACGTTTAAGGTAAGAACATAATGAACGTTAATAAAAATATATTTCTTAACGTTTACAATTTTAAACGACTGTCGCTTTGATAGTAATATACAGGTGCAAGATAATTAATACAGTTATTTTTAATTCTTTGAAACTTTTGTCCCTTTGACAGTAAACTATGTTATTCATTAAAATCATGTGACAGTCAACATGCTGATAAAATTATCATATTCTGCGATTTTGTTTTTATTCTGACCAATGAACATTATCAAAAATGTACCATGTGACATGAATTATATTCTCAGTTTAATAACAGAAAGAGATTTTTAACAATTTCTATTATAACAAGTTAGCCGTGAACAAATGACAGATAGATATTATTCAGTAATAATTGGTAGCTTGTCATTTAACAAACTTCTTTGACATTGTGTATTTATTAATTTGTAAACACTTAAATACTGTTTGAAATGAATTTTCCTGTTGAGGAATTAAAGACATGATACTAAGTAGAATGTATGAAAAATTGTTTATTAGCACAAAAGAATTTAAAAGGGGATATCCCACGAAATAACCCGAGACAATAACGTTGGAAAGGTTAGTAGATCGTTTTAATCACGGGTTCAGTAGTTTATGAAAAAGGAAAGGACAAAACCTGTACTTAACGAGGAAAATGAATTTAACGTGATGGAAGTTACGCATATTCCACATGTTAGTACACGTGAAATCTCGCGTCAGCATGGTGACAGGTCCGTCAGAAGAATACTATATAAACATAAAAGCATCCATACCATATCCAGTTGCATCAGGCGAAGATGACTATCCCAGAAGGGTTGCTTTTTGTGAATGGGCTCAACAAATCCACAATCAATTTCTTTGATTTTGTCCTCTTTGGAGACGAAGAAGGTTTCATAAAAATGGAACTGTGAATAAAAGTTTCCATTATTATTCGACAAGTAATCCCCATCTTATAGCAACTCATAGTCAAATTAGGTGGTCTTTGAATGTTTGGGATGGTTAGTTAGAGATCACGTAATTCCACATTTTTCGATGGAACAGTGAATGATCAGGTTTATTTCGACTTTTAGAAAATTATTGACCATTACTTTGGCAAACGTTCCTCTTAACAGTCGTCAAAGAAATTGATACACGATGGAGCTCAGGTACATCACACTAGATTAATTCATAATCTTCTTAATACCCATTTTCCTGAAAGATGGGTGGGAGGAGGAGGACCCATTTCTTGGCCAGCTCGTTCACCAGAGTTAAGTAAATTTGACTTCTTCAAGTGAGGTTATGTGAAAAACCATGTGTATCAAATACCTACAACCACACAAGATGATATGAAGAATAGAAAATAAGACATGCATTCCAGAGTATTAATGTAGAAATGTCAAGAAATGTCAGTCGAGAATTTGAAAATCGACTACAATGCTGTATTGATGTTTTCGGTGGACATTTTGAACATTTATTATGAAATTAATTAATTTTATAAGAATTTTGTCTTAATAACCGATATTTTTTGACTTTTTTATAATGATTTGTCACACTTTTATTTGTTTACGACTAACTTGTAATAGAAATTAAAAAAAAATCTTTTTCTATTATTAAATAGAAAATATCTCAGAAATTAACGATTTTAGGTATAGGGAGTTCTTAATAAAAATGAAAGAACATAAAGTGTATTTTCACTTTTTAAAACAAAATACAGGGTGATTCACTTGAAAAAATTGACAAAATCATGTGTTCGAGTTTTGGCTCGCTCTATATTCAATTGGTGCAATAATAAAGAAATAGCACTTTCTCGTAACACTGTACCAATGTCAAAAAGTTATGCCTGGAAAAAAATATTGTTAGGTTGTTCTGTCTAGGGTATACAGGACGTTGAAATGAGAATGATTTTCGTGTACAATTGACCATAACTTTTGAAATGCCCCGTATAACGCAATGAAACCCTATATTGGAAGTATGGGGGAGATGAGCTTAAACTAAATTTAAAATAATATATAGGGTGTCCGATTTAAAGTATGTTAGGTTCACCCTGGTAATATGTGATACCCTGTAAATACGAACATAATTTTATAATGTGAAGTTTGAAGTTGCCTATAATTTTTGTAAATAACTTTTTTTGATATCTCCTTTAATAACGGATATATCGTACTTCGAACCACTAATGCCGCACCCTGTATTTACACGTTTTCAATTTAAGAACTAAATAAATGTGTATTGAGTGATTATGATCATTTACTTTCTCTGATCAACTTTTTCGATCGTGATCATTTTTGTTGAGTACGTTTATAATAATTTGTCACACTTTTATTTGTTCACGGCTAACTTGTAATAGAAATAAAAAAAAAATCTCTTTCTATTATTAAATTGTAAATATCTCAGAAATTAACGATTTTAGGTATAGGGAGTTCTTAATAAAAATGAAAGAACATAAAGTGTATTTTCACTTTTTAAAACAAAATACAGGGTGATTCACTTGAAAAAATTGACAAAATCATGTTTTCGAGTTTTGGCTCGCTCTATATTCAATTGGTGCAATAATAAAGAAATAGCACTTTCTCGTAACACTGTACCAATGTCAAAAAGTTATGCCTGGAAAAAAATATTGTTAGGTTGTTCTGTCTAGGGTATACAGGACGTTGAAATGAGAATGATTTTCGTGTACAATTGACCATAACTTTTGAAATGCCCCGTATAACGTAATGAAACCCTATATTGGAAGTATGGGGGAGATGAGCTTAAACTAAATTTGAAATAATATATAGGGTGTCCAATTTAAAGTATGTTTTTATGATATCTCCTTGAATAACGGATATATCGTACTTCGACGCACTAATGCCGCACCCTGTATTTACACGTTTTCAATTTAAGAACTAAATAAATGTATACTGATTGATTATGATCATTTACTTTCTATGATCAACTTTTTCGATCGTGATAATCTTTGTTGAGTACGTCAAGCTTTATACGTATTATTTAAATAATAACTTAAATTTAAGATAATGTGTCTTGGTCGTCATATTTAATTGTTTCTGTCGAAGTATTACGATTTTTTTAATAAAACAATTTAACAATTTAATGATATAAAAAACTGTAGGTACACACTTTCTAGTAGCAAAAAAAAACAGTACACTAGTTATAAAACACATCAAATTCTTTCAATTCTACTTGTGCTTGTTTAAATTATCAATTACATTGTATTGTGAGGTCATATGTTGCACACATCAGATTTTTTTCTATTTATACTTACGTATGGGGTTCTAAATAGTAAATTTGCACTGTGACATATTGATTTATTGTTTAATAGTGTGCATTGTTTCTGTTGTTTATCTATAACGATGTCTTACTTATCGGATATTACCATTTGAAGTGTTACTGAAAATAAGCAACATTGGACGAAGTAGAACATACAGGTGAAAGACACATAGACGATAATAGTATCAGGAAGAGAAAGAAAGAAAGTCGTGCTGTCTTTCGACTTGTGGTTTGATAAAAAGTAAATAGCTATTTCATGTATTACAAACTAATGTAAATAATTAATTACCATTTGCACGTTTAACTTGCTTATCTCCTGTTCTCTTTTGTTTAATAATAAAGTAGTTTGTGTCGTTGGGTTGTCAATTAATTTAATAAAACCTAATGCTGCACTGTCTGTAAACTTATATGAATAGGAACTATAAATATACTCGAAAGCCACATTTGCTAATGAGTAATTAATTGTATTGCAATATGTCAATTGTATTGTAACAACTGTAGTATGTAACAAACCATTATAAAATACCTCAATAATTGTTCACAATCAATATTGAAATCCGAATCCTATTTTCATTAAATTTTAACGGTATCATTATCTATAGAAACGCAACACATTAAAAAAAATATAAAATAACATAATAATCTAGGGTTCAGAAGTTTTCCAACGTTAGGATATAATCATTAAGATAAAATTTCTCATTTAAAGAGTAACAGTTTAAAAGTTTATTAAGATAAGATGTATCGAATTACACTTTAAAGCATTAGACAGGAATGCTAAATCCGTCCAACGGCTTTTTAATTTCGTTAAAAAACGATGAAAGGTGCGTAAAGCTAAAGTCGGGAAAGAAGGTATTACGGGTACGTTTCTAAATACTTCGTCCGTATTTGTTTCCTTTCAGAACGTGCGATCGTGATGAAGTGAAATGTAAAGTTATTTATCAGAAGGAATACTGTAAACCCTTAAGGCTCACTTTTCAAAATGTAACAGCAAAAAATTATCAAGATTAATGAATTCGGACAGAATTCTTTAAGAACAACTGGATTAAGTAAGCAAGAAAGCACATTTAAATTAAAGAAGAAATGTAGTTTACTAAACGTCAAAATGTATATACAAATATAGAGCCAGAAATGCATATTTGATAAGATAACTCTTTGCGACATCAAGCAAATAATTTATCTTTGCTGGCAAACAGTAATAAATCATAAGAGTAATTAAGAAAGGATTTACCAATGTTATACTTAGCGACTTGCAGAATTAATGTTAAATAGGTAAAATAATATGTCTGGCTGCCAGATAGGTAGATAGGGTGCCTTGGGAATCTTAAAATATAGGCGTTTTCTAGAACTGTACAATGTGCTTTTATGCTTAAGATTGTATAACATACTTCACAAAATAATTATGTTTAGGTAGTATTAAATCCAAATTGAAACAGCTGCGTAATTGTATAGGAAGTTTTCCCCTGACTAAAGCCTAGTGAATACTATATAAAGTTGCTATGACTAAATTTAATAATGGTTAAGTAAAAATATCAAGCCTATTAGCGTTTTTACTCTCAAAATGTTTGACAATAACGACAACGAATAACCTTCGCCATACACCATGCCGTTGTTGCTTTGTTATGCTTAATACATAATCGCAACTTTCGTGTAAAACTTTCTTGGAAAACAACAAATTACATACCATTAATATTGCTAGACAATTGACAAATTTACTGGTACCAATGATAAATTGCTTCTTTGAATATTTCCAAAATTGATAAAGCACCGTTAATACTGTGAATTGTAGGGATAAATTAGTAAAATAAAATACTTTTTTTTATTTCTATCAACTTATTCCCTTAGCTAACACAGTGAAACAAAGCATCACTCCTACCATTTTCATTTATAATTTGAAACAATTCATCTTTGTCTTTTAAGGTTTACCAGAAACCAACACACACAGAAAGATACCTTCATAAACTACCAAATCATCATCCACGTCTAAATAAGGGTGTAATCAAAGCTTTAGCGGTTTGAACTTAACGAATTTGTGATACAGGATTTTTAGAAGATGCGTTTACCCAATTAAAGGCATCACTACAAGGTAATGGTTATTCCGTTAGACAAACTAGTAATATATGCAAACCTGTTAGATGTATACCTAAAAAACACTTAACTTTGGTAGAGTTTTTCTTCCTATTCTAACTAACGTTACGGATAAAAATAAAAAAATATTAATTAGCTATATCTGCAGATGTTTCAAATTGATTATCAGCTTCTGAAGTATACACTGGAAGCACAAAACGTAAAGAACATATGAGATGTTGTACCGGGTGGCCAGATAAGAATGCAAAGTGCTGTTTCTCGGAAACTATTCGTCGTAAAAAGTTGCGGTAAAAAAATTTATTACTAAAGTGGCCAAAAAAAGACAGAGGAAAGTATTTTTAAATCTGCAAGATCACCGCGAGGAGGCGTAACCGCCATCCTAAACTTTTAAAGTGATTTTTTACTCAAATCCACCTAGTATATGGACCAAAAAATTATATGCTTTTTAAATTCGAGTAATTTTTGTTTGACGTATCTATTAAAATAAAGTTGTGGGGGTGATTCAATGATTTTTTAAATAAACAGCTGTAACTCCTAAACGACTGAAATGATTATAATAAACTTAGTCTCGTTGGAAAGAGCATGTATTGCTCGATCAAATCCATCTTACCTGTAATATGTCTAATTTTTGGGGATGCCGCTAGAGCGCGTTCTTTTTGATATAACATCAGAAAATTCTCTAAAAAATTAAATGCAACAATATGACTTTTTTTTCCATAAAAATGAGAAGAAATCATCCCTAAATAGGTTAGTGAAAACTGCATTTCGATATCTTATTCCTACCCTAAAACATCGAAGAAAGAAAATTTAGTTATAAAATTTGAAAAGTCGATATTACACACGGCATTTATTTTTATTTATTTGTCTTTTCAAGATTCAATGAAAAATTTCATCATTTATAATTTTTAAATAATAAAGTTTTCATAATTTCAAAATTAAATGTAATAATATGATAATATTTATTTTGAAAGGTATTATTCAAATTTGCGAGTTCTTTTATTAATTTTATTTATGGCCTAAAAGGACCGATTGTGCAATAATACCTTATTGCATTAAGTAGGCATCAAGTACGTACTTAATGCCTACTTAAATACTCGAATTGTCTCCCATCGTCCTGGATGCATCGTTGGACATTACAGCAGCTTCAACGTCTGCTCTTGACAGGCTACGAATGGCCTCTCGAATTCGTACTTTCATGTCGTCTCGTTGTTGGTGGTGTTTCGTAAACAATATCTTTAACCCCATAGATAAAAGACCAAACAGGTTAAGTCTGGGGATCTGGGTGGCCAAGGAAATAGACTTCCTCGTCCAATCCACCTCTGGTGATTAAATGTAAGTGTTCTCGCAAATTTATTGAAAAATGTGCTGGGCAACCATCTAATTTAAAAACATATTTTGCCGTAATTCCAAGGGCGCATCTTCTAATAAAATAGGCAATTGGTTTACCAGAAAATCAAGAAACACGGCACTATTTAGTGGTTCATCAAAGAAATAGGGACCTATAATAGTTCTGTCCGGGATACCACACCACACATTAACACTCCAACGACCTTGATGTTGGACCTCTTGCAACCAGTGAGGATTGGTGTCAAAATAACAATGCATATTATGCAAGTTAACGTTTCCATCACTTTTAAAAGTGGCCTCATTCGTCCATAGAATTTCGGATAAGAATCCTCTATTTTCCCTGATCATGTATAACATCCAATGACAATAATATATCCGTCGGTCAAAGTCTTCGTCATGTAAGGCTTGATGTAAAACCATATGATACGACTGCATTCTATAAATTTGAAATTACAAAGACATTGTGAAACATGTAAAGTAGTATTTTCAGTGACATAAAAACTTACCTATGATCCTTTAAAACGTGGGGATTCAATGACATGAATGCTAAGACATTATCAATATTGTCTTCCATTCTTTTAGCCTAGTCTCTTCGCAACTTTGGTCAAAAGCTTCCAGTATTACGCAAATTTTGCACTAAACGCGGAAAAATTCCCGCATCGCGTAGACGCCGATCTGGATTTCCAGCTGAGTATACTCTCTTAGCCAATGCCGCATTTAAAGACATTCAAAATGTACCGCAATCATATCAACAGCTTCATTGTTTGTAAAAGACAGTATAGGTAGTTTTAAGGACTACTTTTGCAACAAATATAAATTACACTGCCTGTCAAATTTTAATATTTGTTTACAAATTGATTAATATTCTGCCTATTCTGAACTTGCATATTCTGTCCATTGATTATTAGGCCCCTACATGTTTTTTTTTATTTTTGAAATTATGAAAACTTTTATTATTTAAAAATCATAAAATAATGAAATTTTTCATTGACTCTTGAAAAAAGGCAAATAAATAAGAAGTGTAATATCGACTTTTTCAAATGTTATAATAACTAAATCTTCTTTCTTCGAAAGTTTAGGGTACGAATAAGATATCGAGATGCAGTTTTCACTAACCTATTTAAGGATGATTTCATCTCATTTTTATGAAAAAAAGTCATATTTTTGCATTTAATTTTAATTTAATTTTGAAATTTTCTGATATTATATAAAAAAATGCGCTCTAGCGGCATCCCTAAAAATTAGACATATTACAGGTAAGATGGATTTGATCGAGCAACGAGAGTAAGTTTATTAAAATCAGTTCAGTCGTTTAGGAGTGTGTAAAAATTGTTAAAAAAATTGTTTATGTAAAAAATCACTGAATCGCCCTCCACCACTTGATTTTAATAGATACGACAAACAAAAATTACTCGAATAAATCTGAGCTTTAAAAAGCATATAATTTTTTGGTACATTTACTAGGTGGATTTCAGTAAAAAATCACTTTAAACATTTAGGATGGCGGTTACGCCCCCTGGCGGTCATCTTGCAAATTTGAAAATATTTTACACGATCTTTTTTTGGCCACTTCAGTAATAAAATGTTTACCGCAACTCTCTAAGACGAATAGTTTCCGAGAAACAGCACTTTGCATTCTTATCTGGCCACCCTGTACATTGAACGAACCCGAGAAGTCAACCATAGCTGCCATGCATTAAATAACTTAAATCAGAACGTTCAAACCGACAATGTATAATTTTTACCAATTCAAGCGCATTATTGTGTTCTTCTACAGCGACAACCTACTGAAATACTCAGGCACCCTAATAATAGGGAAGAAGGAGATCTTAGGTTAAATAGGTTCATGCATCTTGTAATTAAAAATATCCGGTGTGGAAGAACAAACGACCTTCCAACCTACAAAATGGATATTAAAATGGAAATGAAGTAGTATTAATTATAATTTCTTTTTTGACGTTCATAACGCAAAAAGGCAACATTGTAAAAACAAAATAATCTATGCCAGAATGACGTTTAAAACTTTATGTCAGATAGAGATTAATATAAAAACAATAACGTAAAAAAATTTTTTTAGGATAATTATACAATCCCTTTTATAATAATATGAAAATATAAACTTTCACCATTATCGCTCATAATGAAATACTTGTCTTTTTTGGGTTATATTAATAGCTGGCTGATGTTTATGTTTTAATTTTTCAACTTTGACAAAATTGTTTACAACATCTTTAACAATTTTTAACTAATATTACTACTGACGAAGATAACTGTAAGTGTTATCGAAACGTTTAGATTGTATAATTTAAAGTACACCATTAAAAAAACCTTTTATAATAAGTTCATTACGAAAATACGCCACATTCTAAAAACAAAAACAATAATCCATATCAGATGGACGATTAAAACTTCATGTCAGATAGAGGTTAATATACATCTGGATGCTAACTTCAAAAAAATTCCAAATCCGCCCGCTTCTATAAAAATGTCAATAATACATTTTCAATCATATTTATTCAAATTTTTACACTTATTTCGCTTTGTACTAAGACACCTATTATGTAAAACTAAATTTTCTTTAAAAAATATGTATACACAACCAAAAATTTAATTAATAAGATTAATCATTTTTCAGATTTTGAAAAAAATTTAACTCTTAAATAATAACTACCTTAGGATGTTTTTTGTCGCTAAATTACTCTTGTGTCAAAAAAAAAGCTGGAGCATAATTAATTTATACGATTAAGGTCTATATATTGGAATTTTATATCTTTAAAATATAAATCTGTATCAGAAATATTTGCTAAAAATGAAAAACAGTTCCAAATAGACCCCCACTTTACCCACGTTGAATTTCTCCCCAAAATTTAATCAACTCCAGTAGAATACCACACAAGCACGCAGTAACGTACGCACGCACACGCACAGGCACACGCACACGCACACGCACACGCACACGCACACGCACACGCACACGCACACGCACCACACATACACGCACACATACACGCACACGCACACGCACAGCACACGCACACGCACACGCACACGAACACACGCGCACACGCACACGCACACGAATACGCACACGCACACACACACGCACACGTACACGCACACGCACACCACACACACATGCACACGCACACGCACACGCACACATACGCACAGACACACGCACACGCACACGCACACGCACACGCACACGCACACGCACACGCACACGCACACGCACACGCACACGCACACAGCACACGCACACGCACACACACGCACGCGCACGCGCACACAGCACACGCACACGCACACGCACACACACGCACACGCACAGCACACGCACACGCACACGCACACGCACACGCACACGCACACACGCACACGCACACGTACACGCACACGCACACGACACACGCACACACACACGCACACGCACACGACACACACGGACACACACACAAACACACGCACACGCACACGGACACGCACACGCACACGCACACGCACTCGTATACGCACACGCACACGCACACTCACACGCACACGCACACGCACACGGACACACACACACACCATGGCCGATCTTGGCTAAAAATGTAAGATGAGCTAATAAGTCTCGATTTAGTGATAGTGGAAGAAAAGTGGATTGTATAACCTTCTGTTCCTACTTATGTATCTCTAAGTTGGAAAGAAAAAAGGCAAAATGGTATGACTTAATTTTTTAATTTTAGTTGTAACCGTCTCTTAGCGGAAAATATGTATCCGAATCACATGCCCACCATATTGCCACGTGTCTAACCACCGTACTGCATAAAACGGGAGAAATGAGTGAGCACGGCTAAAACTCAATCAAACGGTCCGAAGACCGCAGAGCACCCGGGTTGCATGGGTGTTTTGGAGGTATCGATAAAATAGTTAACTTAGAATTTGGTTAGTGAGGAAGGAACCGAAATAGGCGCTACAAGCTTTAAAGAAAGAAGGAAAAAAAATAGGATCTTATTCCTTCAAAGAGGGAGAGAGCCTGTACAGCTTGAAACAGGGAGTAATACGAATAATAATTATGCAATTCCGCAATAAGCCAAACATTATTGTATAGCTATATAAATGCATAAATAATAAATGAAATGAGTTATACACAGTATGTATGTTATCCCCAAAACCACAAAAAAAATAAGTTAAAATAAGCTTGACGTGTCGTGATCTTGTACATACGCCTACAGTAATTTATTATTTATGATTATAATACCAAAACCGTCCGACGTAAGATCTTACGTACCTTAACCTGAAAAGACCAACTTAATAAACCTATTAAATCAGTTATTTACAAGACAGAAAAATTAATTAAGTAATTCAGCTTGCCTCTTGTTTAACAAAACTGAATGCAAACACCCTTTTGATTATATTACCTCAATACAATTGGAAAGGCTTTTCAGTCCACTTCATTTTTCTCGAATAAAAAAAAGAATATTAGTAATTAAGTAATGTAAATTAGAAAAAGAAATTGGTACGAACAACCTTGTCCATTGACATTATTCAATATCACACTACAAAAAAAGTTACATCTGGTATAAAGACAAAAGTTGCAGCACAGTTACTGCTCACGACCACATAAACAGTTAGTTCTCCCCAAAATGGAGGTTGTGCATGAACTCCCTACTGGGTGTGGCACAATTTTAACAAAAATTGTTCAAAATGGTGATTGTTGAGTGTGCGTAAAGTATTGAAGAATAGTTTAATTAATATATAGCAGTTCTACATGAGAGAAATTGTATTAAAATTAGCTGAAGTCGGGTATCAAGCCGACACCGACCTTACACTACATGTTTAACAAATACTCCTTGACAGAATTAATATAAATGTATTTAATTTCGTTGTTGGCGATCGTATCCTGTTGAAGGCAATTTATACATGCGATGAAAGGAAAGAGCTGACCTGTGTTTGCGAAGGTTTATGCGTTATTCAAGGTAGCCAGGATTTCACCAGCTTCAATACAGGTGTAACCTCAACGATCACGCAATAACAAGTACGTTGGACACAGATGATCGCAGTATATCAGCAGTACAATCCAAAAAAATAAGCAAGAGATGTCCAGAAAGGGTATTCTTGTTACATCAAAACCAAATGTAAATATGATGTAATAGTAACGGTAAAGTTATATGGAAACTTAAGTGCTGACACGAATGTAAAGAATTAGAACGGTGTTTATTCAGTGAGAAGGTGTTTACCTTTTAGGTCGAATGCGAGCGTTAGTGTAAAGTCTTAATCAATTGATTACATCTATTTCTTTGAAGAAGTAATATGAAGTTCTTTTGTGTTTGAAACCTGAAACAGAAGTTCTAATTACAATGAGGTTGACGAGATCTAATACGGCTTACCGAAAATGTGTGGATGGAGTGAAATATTTCTATTACATCCTACTTTAACAGCGATTATACAACTTCTATACAAAGCGATACTATATTGTGAAAATTTTCCCAAAAGTAATGCTTTTTTCCTCTACGTAATAGAAGCAGGAACATTTTCTAGAATTTGCAACCGTTCCACAGCAATGGCGGTTTTGAAAAGAAAGCCAACGCCTCAAGAAACAATTTTACAACTTGAAAAATATTCCTATCAATCCTTGTTATCACAATAGCATTTTATGTATTGTTAACAGAATAAACCGTTATTTATACAAGTAGGTAAGATTGAAGACTTTTGGAACAAACCACAATTCCAAGTTCCCACATTTCCAATGTTACCACAATTTCAAGGTCCCATCGGCACAAGGTTGCGAAACAAGTAGGTCATGTTTATACACAACATTTCCAAGGTCGCACATTTCTAAGAGTACCACAGCTTCAAGGTTAAACAACATGCGTAGGTCACTAACACTCAACACATTCTCAAGGCTATTTGCGCACCTTACCTACTCAGATAGCCATCTCAATTTTACAGGGCTTGCTATGTAATTTTTTACACTTCTCTGATACCACACTTAGAACCAAATTAAAAAAAGATAATGATATACTAATATATTTATTTGTTGTATGTACAAATGTAATCAGTGTATTATTCAGATATATGATTTTCTCTACGAATGAAACATTTTGATTTAGTACAAGTGCAAAAGGTCCTTTTCACTTCTGTATCATTACACCTGCGAGGACGTGGTGCAAGTAATTGAGCGTACGTGTAGTGTGGTGTCCATCGGAGATGCTCCTGTAGCGGAGTGTCAGATGACCGCCATTGGTTTATTCGAACTCCTCTAGAGGACTAGCAGACGTTCATCAGCGCTACATGATGGTATACCATCACAGTACCATGATATATTTGAGCATATACACCGTGTGGTGTGTACTTGTCTGTCTGTCTGTCTGTCCCTCTCTCTGTCTGTCTGTATGTCTACCTGTCCTGTATAGTAGTCGCCGCGCTCAGTCAGTTAGTGTTGGTCTGTCTGGTCTAGGGTCGCACTATTGAGGTCGGCGTTTTTCTGGATATAAATCATAAGTAGAAGGAGAGCTCTGTCAGTTATACTTTCTATGCTTGACTCGATCACTTGCAAGGACCACTTGTCGAAGAGCTGCTTTACGAATTCGGATGAGTTCGTAGAGTCCGGCAACCTCTTCGGCAGTTTCCAGTATCATCTCCAGATGTACAATGGCGTGATCATACCCACTTAGTATGGCTAGGTTTATAACACTATGCCAGTCAAGGTATAATGTTACAAGCCTAGTGGACCGGTCGAGCTGCTCTTTAGAGAGCTCTCCGTGACCACGACATCATAATTCCGGACGAATGGCACTATGGTTGTTAGCTGTAATGAAAGAAAGTATTATTAATATAAACAAAGTTGTATCAAGACAATACATACCGTGAACGTGAGACGGTCCCATGTGATGATACGATGTGCGTAGAAGAGCCAGTACCACCCAGCGATAATAAGGAACGCAGAATTGCGTTGAGTGGTACTATCTCGACGCCATCGCACACATAACGTTGTACAATGGTGGAAGCATAGTGCGACCAATCGTCATAAGGATGTGTAGCCCAAACCAGTCATCGTGAAGTTCTTCATCGCCATTGTCCTGCATAACGTCGTGACCGTTTTCGTTATTTCCGTGATCCTGACCTGCGGAACAGCGTCTTGAACCCTGCCAATGTCATCGTCCTCGTCCAGTATGCTGTTATGTATCTGTTCTTGTGCACTCAGTTGTTGTACTACGTCTGACAGTTCTTGAGGCTACGTTCTAGTCGTTGCATGTTGTTAGTGAGAGTGTCCATAAGTCGTCCTGCCGCTACTCTCTTCACCAACGATTTCGTTACAAAAGTCAGTCCGTGTTTCGCGAAGTAGTCGCTGTTGTCGTAAAGCGTTATTGTCGTAGTCGTCGGAATCATAGCTGTAGGCAGGTCTCTGTCTACGGCGGAGTCGTAGTTACCAGTGTTGAGGTAATCGTTCCCAGTACAGGAAGAATATACTCCTTCAACACTAGATGATGCTGACGAAGTCATCACTATCATCGTTATGTTCGTCTGTGTCAATAGGTAGTGGTGCGTCCTCGTCACTGATAGTAATGATTTCGACATTGGTCATGCCAAGTCTTACTGTATCCGCATCAAGATTGTATCTTGAAGAGAGCCCAGGACTACAGCCGTCAGTTCATAAATTTCGACGTCGCTGAATTGGATGTCCACGGTAACAGGAGGATGCATAGGCGGGACATACAGAACCTCAGGTGAAGAGGGTGAGAATCTGAGGTGTGAGTTAAGGTCAACGTTAAATGGATAGGAAAGCTGAGGTGTAGGAGTTGGCGGGACGTCGGAGAGGAGTTGAGGAGGCTAGCGGATGAAGTCGAACGGATACGGGGTTCCCAGGTGATGGAGAACGGGTAACAGCAACCTGTAAAAATAAAACGTTAGAAACGTATCAAGAATGAAAAAATTAAAAATATAAAACTTGGTGGTTTACCTTAGGAGAACTTGCTCTTGAAGTCATTGTATGTTCAGTAGTGTCAACTATAGAATCAGTTGTACAAATAATTTGTACTGTTTTCGTTTCACTAAATATAGGTGTTTCCCACTAAAACAACGTTTTTCATGCATTTTAGAGGCATTTTCAAGGTCTGTTGAAGGTTTGTTGAGCTCTGCTTCTACCGTAGAATTTATGTAGGAGTGATCGTACAATAGTTCTACGGCAGGAAGAGAGGTTAGGGAGCACATTTCTGATATTGTCCTAAGCCCTACTTATATCGCAGAGTTCGCTGAAGAGTGGAGCCCTATGACTTCTTCGCTAAAAGTGGAGCAAATGGATGAGTCATCAGACAGAATCCTCAGTCCTGTGTGCTACTGATTTTATAGATAATGAATGGTCCCTAAATAACAGCAGTACCTAGGAGTCCTGCAGTACCCATACAATAATACTTACCTGCACAATCACTGGTGAGGGATATAGTGGAAAACTCAGCATCTTCTCCCCAGAGCGTATTGAACCCCACATACGCAGCGGAGTTTCTGGAAAACGGGTGGGGGTAATACCTTGCTTCCATCCCAAAGCAAGTGGCAGGGTGAGATACAATGCTGGGTGGAATATGTGCGCTCAGCAACACTCTATCACGACTATCATTGTTATTGTTTCCTGGCGATATGTTACGTAGCGTCCTCGTTCGTATCGCTGGATATGATTCCTTTTTTTAACAGTTGTAATACATGATAGCAATAAATGCTACAAATCAATAAAGATCAATAAAGAGTTAAAAAAAGAAATTATAACAAAACACGTAACCCTACCCGTTCATTTACGCATTGTTTATACATTCTCTCTATTACAGATCGCAATAAAACGTTTCAATGTGAATGTCTGAAGAAGTAAAGACTCTCTACTGCGACATCAAAAACTGTGTGTTGGATAAGTATTCCAACTACCCCACCTTCAGAGATGTCGCAGGCTGTACAGCAAAACCGTACCGAACTTAAGAATGTGGCGCAACAGAACGGAACGTAGTCATATTGCTGAGTATCTTGCATTTAGAGATTCAAAAGTGAAAGGTGTTTTTAAAATTCCCATTATTTAATCAGTTAAAGGCAATGTCACATTGAAAATCTAACATAACCTCATATTTAACAATTCGCGGTTAAAAGGAATGAGATGTTTTGAAGAAACGATGTTTTTAGATTGAATGTTATACTCTTTTGACGTCACTTACACCGCACAGCTTGGTGTCTTCCGTTTTGGCGATTACTCTAACATTAATGATTATTACTGATTAATATTAATATTACATGATTATTATTGAATCATTAATGTGAATTGAAACATTTATCAATGTCCTTATTGTGCTCTAAACAAAAAAGGTTTTTAGTGTGATAATAGTGTAATATACAGAAGATAAAACATAACTTATGTGTCTATAGTGTAAATATTATATATTATATTATATTAATCACATAGTTTTAAAAGGACAAAGAATTTTCTCCCTTAAAAAAACGTTGAAGTTTGGCATTTTCACCGGCGGCTGCAAAAGTCTTTTGCATCCCCTCGCAGCGGATGCAAAAGTAATGTAAGTTAATAACTCAAACTCCCAATTTGGAAAACTAACAGTTTCTTCAAAATAAAATCTACCAGAGGTAACAGTGGAGGTCTCACTGCGTTCTAAGGAAATGGTCTTTAATTCCTCCTCTTCTACATGAACTTCTGTACTCGTAGCACCTGCACTAGGTGCAAAAATTTCCAAGGCTGCCTCTTTTTTTGTTGCTAGAGAGTCTTCAATGTAACTATCAGCTACAGTGCTGAACTTCTAGCCACCATGGCGCTTCGAGCACATTCAATCTGCGCCGCCGTCCACCAACAGTGTAGCTGAGGTTCTTCTTAGACAATTCCCTGTGTATTCTGTATAGTTCGCTAATTTTAAGAAAAAATCTACCTCCCTAGGAACACTACTTATTTTATGGATTCCCATCACCGCTCTAGATCATTTTCCATTTCCATATTTTAATAAAAGTCATTCATATTAGGCGCAAAGCAACATATTTGTTATATAAATTTAGGAAAGATTCCCCTACAACTGTAAATGATTTAATTTTTTTTGTTTTGCTATATGGAATTTTAATATGTAGCAGAGTTTTCAGGTTCTCAATGTCGTCTACCTTCATCTTCACCAATTCATCGCAACGACATGGCTCTGAGATACCAATAATCAAAACTATCTAATAAAAATACAAAATATCAAAACTTGTTTTCATTCTATTTCTAAAGCTTACCTTCATTGCCAAGTATTTTTCGACCGACGCTTCGGATAAAAATTTGTTAAATTGGTCTTTTGTAAATACTTTGATCTGCTTTGGGGTGTATCCTTCATTATGCTTCTTTAGATATGCACAAAGTCTCAAGTATTTGCTTATATTAACGCCATGTCGAATGCTCAATAATGATTTTATCATCGAATATTGGGACCACATTGTCGAGCTTTTCATTTTCATTTTTGTTGCTAATTCGGCAAAATAAGCTAACATTATGGTTTCAGAGTAGCTTTTAATCTTGTAGGTAATAGATCATTTATTGCTGTATTAGCCGCTTCGGTAATTTCCGACGGCGTGTAGTTCTCGAAATCCATCATACTTCTAACAATGTAATATTTTAATTTACACAAATAGGAACCAAATGTTTAATAAAATACTTACACTAACACGGAGAATCTTCACAATTTTCAACTTGTTTAATGTATTGTTGTCCATGAAACCTAGCAACGTCTACTGCTGCTTGCCAGAGCACGTTAAGTATGTCTAACTATGCCTCATTTTCACAACCTAATTATTTTTCCTTATTTCACATTTAAGTGTAAAAAACGTCTGAAGAAAAAATAGTATATTTTATGCGGAGCAAAGTGACTTTTTGTGGCTCATCTGTCAAACCTACAGATTCGCCACAAAAAGTGTCACTTTAGCTCCTTATAAAGTAATATACTGTTAATATATTAAGTATTTAAGCTTATTCGATAATCTACCTTAGAATCTGTCCACTGAACAAGACGTTATACATGACAATTCAGAAGTGCTCATCAAACGTCTCATAAAAATTAATGAAGAAATTCTTATAGAACGCAGAAATCCAGACTAAATGACATCAAAGACGAGCATTCAAATAAGATACATGAAATAAGGTGAGAACTGATAGAAACATAAAAGGAAAACCACACAATTAAAGAGCATATTAAAGTACTTGCACAGAAAGGAATAAAATAAAACGTAGTAATTTATGAAATTAAAGGAAATAAACAGCACTCCCAAGAATTACAATTACTGAAACTATTCAACGAGTTTGTCAATTATGCATTAAAATAAAAGCTGAAAAATTGATTATAATTATTGAATCTATTAAAAGTGTACTGAACGTAGACTGTACAATAAAAAAAGTATGTGTATGCTTTGTAGTGTATATTACATGTATTTATATTCAAATTTATTACACTTTAAAAGGGTTACAAATTGACTTCCTTTTTCTTCTTTTAAATAGAACCCAAATACACTATAGCAGATATTACACTAACATCACTTAATTTTAGTTGCGGTTACTGTAATTTATTTGTCAGATATGCGAAACACACTTAAACCTTGTTATCTTGGAAATGTCTTACTAATCTGTTAAAACATTTTTTTTCTCAATAATTAACAAAAATTCTCACAACTAGGTATTCATTCTCCTGTTTCCGACTTATAGTTTAGTATTATTCAACCCTCCCACTTTATTGTTATGATTTAATCGAGTGCGATTGATAAATGACAAACCCAAGACCGCGTGTGCTTAAAAAGCACGGATTCTCATTAAAATAAGCTGACATACTATAACCCCTATATCATTCACGTGTTCAAATGTGAATTCAATTTCCTGGCATTTGAAATACACAATAAACAATAAAATAGTTTATAAAAGAGGAAGCAAAATAGAATATGATTGCGTAGGACAGATGCGGTAAAATATCGAAATTTCAATACAATTTTATCAAAAAAAAACAAATTATAACTTGTAAAATGACTAATATTTCAAAATAGTAACTTGTATCTTTCAAGTCCAAGTATTTATGTGGCATTAATTTTAAATACGATACAAATGATTAATCCTTTGGAGTGAGAGAATGTGGTAGGTATTGATGAACTTCCATGAATAAATTTAAATGACTTGTTATATATTAAGCTTTCTATTGGAATAATCTCCCTGCGTTATCTGAAAGTCATCTAATCTTTATATTACTAATTTTAAGATTGTTCGTTTTAATTTTGCCTACAAGGTATAACATTTACTCGATTCGTTTTATAATCAACTTTTACATTTAATTACGTGCTTTAAATACGTAATGGCGTATCGTAAACTGTTGCTGAATGCCATAAAACCCAAATATCCTTACAAAATCCTAAAAACCCTTATAAATTTGTGCATAATTAACCCTATTGTAAAACCACAAATCATTCTTTGTCGCTCCTTCTTTCGAACAATATTAGTTTTAAAAGTGTAAACTGTTTACCATATATGGCTACTAATGCAATGTTTAAAATACTTTTTCTTATGCATTTCTAAAAGATATTATTACCAGTGAGGACGATAACTGTAAGTGTTATCAAAACGTTTAGATTTGTATAAACATATTTACAAAAATACACCATTAATACCCAAAAAAGCCAAGTATTCTTAATGTGTGTGGAAGTTTACAGTTTCATATTAATGCAACGTAATAGTTTTCTACAGGTTCTTCTGGAAAATACAAGGTGTTGAATAATTGATGGTGCACATATAATTAAAGGAATTTTCTTTTAATTTTCTTCTCCAGTATTGACTTTAATTGATCTTTACATTCAACAGGATTGAACACTTTTTAAATGTCAATTTATGAGTGTGAAGCATTTTCAGAGCATAGTATTTACCATCACTCAAAATGTGCTTTTTAATAATTTACCCATTACATTGAACTTGTCGCCAATTGTATTATGTGTTACAAATGACAATTTCAATTTTATATTACATAAATACGAGGGCGCATTTTATGTTACCTATATGAAACAAAAAAGTGACGATGTCAAAAAAATTATTAAAAAAATCCTGTCACCGTTAGAAGTACACGTGCTAAGTGAACAAGATGAAGGAGCAGAATATTTGAAATTTATTTACAAGGTGATAAAAACGCTAGTCCTCAATCAGAAGCCGTAGCTGAAGCAATTACTGAAAAAGATCTAACAATATACGTACCAAGGTGAAGAAAGGTTGAGCTCGTGTTTACGACATCACCAATTTCAGCAAAGGTGGTTAACAAAGAAACTATAGAGGTCAGTTTAGGTGGAAAATCTTTATTAGAGATTTCTTATTTATTCTTTCTAATAATCTGTTGTCAAAAATTATTGACTATACTGTAAAGTACGCCCACGACAATAATCGTCTTAACTTTAGACTTAACATCTCAACGCTTAAACGATGTATTGCATTGCTTTCTTTTTGCGAGATCTACAAAAGAGGTATGCGGTTTGGAATACTTTTCCATAATCTTGCAATTTATGAGGAAATGTTGGAAGTCACTCCGCTGAAATGGTTATGTGAGATTTGGATTTAAACTTTGGTGTTTATGCAGTTTTGGTGGCTATTTGTACAAACTCATCCCTTATGGTGGCACAACTTCAAATTCCGAGAAACTTGAGTTTGCCTAAAAGCCCAAGTAGTTATCGAATCGATGTTATACCTAGACTCTCAAAGAAAATAAAGCTTTTATGGATAACTTCCTTTCGTCTTACAATATATTCAGCTTAGTAGTCGTGGCAGCAATAAGCTGCCAAACGTCAATTTTTCGAACTGTACATACTAAATCAACGAAAAGAGCAAAAATAATTTATGATAACCCAGCCTCAGAGGACCTGTGAATATAACAAACATATGAGAGAAGTGAATTTGCATGACAATGGAATAGAGGATTACAGAATTAGAGTACGTGGTAAAAATGGTAGTATCCTTTGTTGATAGATGTTATTGACAATGCAGAGGTGAATACTTGGAAAATATAGACTTGCACGGAATAATAAAATGGACCAATTATATTTCAAATCTTAGTTCTTTAAGAAAAGGCAAAAAGAAGGTGTCGACTTGTAAAAGTCATCAAACTTTCCTGTGAAGAAAATGCAATATCCATTTGCATTCAAAATATTTTAAGGTTTTCAAATATAGTATCTACCACGTAAATATTTTTACTCTTGTATACGCAACACAAGTAACGAAACTTACTATATGTGTAACATCTCCATCACGTAATACGGTCGTCATATATATATATATATATATATATATATATATATATATATATATATATATATATATATATATATATCCCATCTTCTAACATTTAAAACTTCAAATGCAAAACATCCGGAATAACCATGAGTTTTGGAAGTTAATTAAAGAACAGGGAAGTTTTAGTGGTAAAGACGCAAACAGAGATGATCCAATAGTGCCTGTAAATGAGTTGAACGATTATTTTTGTTCGAGAGCGGCAATCATCGGTTCAAGATCAGAAACTATTAAATATTATGAATTGAACGTTTTTAATAATAGTGTACAACCTTTTAGTTTTTCTAAAGTTACAATTAACGATGTGGATAAAGCCTCAAGTAGTGTAACATCTAAAGCAGTGGGTCCGGATGAGATTCATATCGAGCGTTTAAAGTGCAAAAGTGAATTTTTAGAGATATTATGTCACATTTTCAACGCATCTCTGGACAGTGAAATATGTCTCGAATTATGGAAAAAAAACCTACATTAGGCCGCTAATTAATAAGAAACCTCCAATTGACTACACATCATATCGACCAATCAACATAATGTCTTGCCTAGCAAAGGTATTTGACAAAATAATATTTAATCAAATATCAAGTTTCGTTAAGGGCATTATTGATTATTGATAAATTTCAATCCGCATATAGAATAGGGCACAGTACTGAAACAATTTTAATTCGTCTTACAGATGATATGAGAAAAAACATCGACGACTCAAAAATTACAGTACCACTACTATCACTTGATTTCATTCTAGCTTTTGATAGTATAGATCGTAACATTTTATAGTCTATATTAAAGTCTTTAAACGTTAGAGTACATTAAATTGGTTTGCTTCGTACCTTCGAGATAGACTTCAATGTGTAAAACAATTTTAAATAAATGTTCAAACTGGCGACAAATTCAAAATGGGATACCGCAAGGATCCACTTTATCAGTACTGCTTTTTTTGTTGTACATAAACAGAATTCAGGACGTGATCAGTAACTCTAAACACATAATGTTTGCGTATGATCTTAGCATTTACATTAGTGGAGATCCAAGCAACGTCAGAAACATTATGAGTATGTTGAAAGAAGGTGTAAGAAGAATAGAAAAATGGAACGGTTAGCATGGTCTTTCGCTGAATCCGCAAAATCGTCAGTATATAATACTGGTTCACGATAGGGTTTTGCGAAAAATAAACTACGACGATTTACAACCCATAAAGTTACATGAAGTAACTGAGAGTAGACCACATTAAAATACTAACAGTAGTTATACAAAATAACCTATCATGGTCTAATCAAGTAGCATTAATGTGTAATCAAGGGCATAACAGAATTTATACCTTAAAAAGGATGTTTAACCCTTAATTAGTCGCGCTGGCACGTTTTATGTACCTTTTTAGATTAACGGATGTAATTTCTTTACAGATCGATAACCATACTCACACTGCTATCTAACCTACCGCCATACCGTCTTGCAAGAGTACTCACAGTGGCATTACGTTCCTAACGTTAGTAGCTTTGTTATCGGTGTCTGACGTTGACGTTGCACAAAGTGGCGCACTAATTATTCCGCGCGATTAATTATGTAAGTATTTTTTCTGTCTTTCAAATTTGGTTTCAACCGAATTAAATGTAGTTTGTGATTTAACTTGAATATATACTAATAGTTTTGATATTTTTACAACAAATTATTAAACAAATAGCACTAAAATAATATAATATCAACAATAATAAATCGTTTTTATTCACATTTCATAGGTTTGGCGTGCCTATAAGATATCCTAATTGCTGAGGCGGAGCTGCAACTTATTGCGAATGCAATTGTGAATGAGCAGCCTGAGGATGAAGTAAGTGGTACAGAGGAGAAGAAGAGTTCAGTAGATGAGGTGATCAATGAAAGTGAACATGATTCGTTAACGGAAATAGAAGCAAGTGACGAAGAACGTTTTGAAAGTGATGACAGTTTGGAAGGTAATGAACTCTTTCAGAATGTTCAAACCAAAATGAAAATATTTTTGTTGGTAAAGATAAAACAACAGTATGGCATATGAATCCATTGGTCAGTAAATATACTAAAACCAATCGCAAAATATAATAAAATTTTTCCTGGACTAAAGCAAAATTCAACCAATATCAGTGATGAACTAAGTGCTTTTCAAATATATTTTCCGGACTACATTATTGAACATATTCCTTTGTGCACAAATATATTCATTGAAACAATACAAGGAAATTTTGACCGAGTAAGGACGCCAGAAAAACTTCCAAAATGAAATTTCAGAGCTAATGGGATTACTTTTATTTCTGGTGTTAAGAAGCAACCATACTAACTTCCTCGAGTTGTGGACGAATGATGGATCGAATTTCAATTTTAGGGCATGCATGAGCTATAAAAGATTCTTATTCTTGCTGTCAGTTTTCCGATTTGACGACAACAGAACTAGACATGAAAGGCAAACAAGCCATAAACTAGCCCCAGTTAGATTTATGATTGACAATTTTGTTTCTAAGTGTAAGGAAAACTTTTGCCTTGGCGAAACGTTGACAATAGATGAAATATTAATTCCATTCAGAGGAAGGTGTTCTTTTATCCAGTACATTTGGAATAATCCCGCGAAGTACGGATTAAAAATGTTGTATGCGATTCAAAGATTTTTTACGTTTCTAATTTGGAACGGTATTGTGGTGTACAGCCAGAAGGTCTCTATAAGCAGTCTAATACCCCGACAGATATTGTCCATCGGTTAGTCTAACCGTGAAAAGGGCATAACCGCAATTTAACCTGTGATAATTGGTATTCTAGTTATCCACTAGCAACATTGCTTTTGAAGGATAAAATGACTGTGGTTGGAACACTCAAGAAGAACAAACGGAGATACCCTCAGAACTCCTTCCGAATAACACAAAACCAACACGTTCAAGTGTTTTTGTATTTCAAAAGATGTAAGTCTCGTTTCTTTCGTACCAAAACGAAATAAAGCTATGGTTCTGATATCAACCATGCACAGTGGCGCAAATGTGGATAAAGAAACTAAAAATCCGAAATTAAACTCTTTACAACTCCACAAAGGTGCTGTAGACTGTGTTGACCAGATGTGTAGTAACTACTCTGTATCGAGGAGAACCAACAGATGGCCTTTGTGCACTTTCTTTCAGTTACTCAGTAATGCTGGAATAAATGGCCAAATTTTGTACAATGCAAAAATATAGAAAATCCTTGCATGTATAGAATTTTCCTAAAAATTTGGGTATGTCGCTAATGAAACTTCATCTCTCTGAAAGGGCTCAAATCCAATCTCTACCTTCTGACATAAAAGCAATACGGTCGAGATATAAACATCAAGAAGACCAAGAGGAAGAGCCGCCAGCAAAAAGAAAAGTGATCGATGTGTGTTTTGCACTAGAAAAGAAACAAAAACACAACTATAAGATGTTCACGGTGTCAAAAGCTGGCTTGTAGTGAGCACGTAACAAAACAATTTTGTGTATTGAGTGCAACAACCAAAGTGATTAATTTTATTATAAATACGATTATCATTCATCTTCATGCGACTTTTCTGATGTTTTATAATTTTTAATTTCCAGAATATTTACTTTTTTGTTGTTAGTGTAGATTGTTATTGCCACAATATATGCATACATACTCAATTTATTGTTTTGATACCTGGTTTATATTATAATAATCAAAAACAGCAACAAAATGTAGTGGCACATAAAATGTACCGCGCGACTAATCAAGAGAAATTTTGAGGCGCGACTAGTTAAGGGTTACCTCCCAACAGGAATTAAAAAGATTATGGTAAATTCACTTGTGCTCCCAATTTTTACATACGCAATTGCAGCGATGTCAAATATAAGTAATACGCAGCTTTTAAAGTTACAAAGAGCACAAAATTTGTGCATAAAATAATTTTTTAAATCTCAGAATTTAAATGACAGAATATACGATAAATTCGCAACCTTAGGGATATTAAAAATTTTTGGACTTTGATATTAATTTGTACAATAATTAAAAATAAAACTCCAAGCTATATTCACGAGTATGTAAAGTTTTTTGAAGGTACTACAAGACAATCCAATAAAACATTAGTGTTGCTCAAATATTCTACTGAAGCAGTTGGAAAATCGTTTAATGTTAAAACAATAAAGTGGTATAATGAGCTTGATGAAAACCCTAAAAGAGCATCATCTGTTGTAACCTTCAAAAAAAGACCTAAAGACTATTTAATAGAGAACTATGAGTCTTAATTTAAACTTCAATTTTCGAGAGAAATAATAATTATCCTTTGTTTATTGTACTAGATTTAATCCTATTCTTTGTACATGTATGTACACTTTTTTTTGTATTGTCTTATGCTATTGTTAACTTTTTTTTAGACAAGTCTGATTTATTTTGTAGAATTAGGAACTGTATAATGATTTTGGTTGTTTATTATGTTGTATTTCTCGTGAGAATGTAAGAAAGGTATATGAAGACCTAATTTCAACCAAATTGTTAAATAAATAAATCAATCAATCAATCCCTCTCTCTCTCTCTTTCTCCCTCTCTCTCCCTCCCTCTCCCTTTCTCTCCGTATGTAGTCCTCTCTCTCCCTCTCTCCCTCCCTCCCCCTTCACTCTCTCCCTCTCTCATCATCATCATTAGTCATAAATAAATTGAGGTTAATTTTAACTTTTAATTTGAAAATTAAAATAAACCATATAATCCTTTAATACATTCATTGTACTTTATCTTTATAGGATCGTTCATTACAACAATAGGTACGTGTAAAAAACGTTCAGTGGTCATAAGAATCGTATTTAAGTGGTAGTACGTATACTCTATAGGAGTAGAAAAGGCATAGTACACAACTCCTGTGGTAATGCCTATTACGCACTGGTTTATATTACGACACTTGTGAGTAATAGGCTACTTACCACCCTTGTTGTGTAATATACTATTTTGTTATATTTAGCTTTTTCTATCACCCTTTTGCTCTGAAATATAAAATGTTTGTACCAATAACGTTTTTTTCTACTCTTTTCAGTTAATGACCTCTATACATTATACTTCATTCTACTGATGACATAATTACTGTAATTTCTCATACATAGATTAAGAGGCAGTTTAATTAAACTAACAGAAGAGTATTATTAATTTTACTAAAATGTAATTGAGAATGATCTTATGTAAACAAATACCAGAAACTTTTAAAAAGTTAGTAGCGGTAATGGAACAACTTTTGAAGGAAGTTCAAATTCCATTATCATTAATGAGTCGGACTCGAATACGTTTCCCTTTGTGTTAAAGTTTACTTTGAATTCGAATGTCAGTGTTAATGGTACTATTCTTTACAGTCTATTTACTAATATCTACCACAAAGAAATTCATCTAACCTTACAAATATGAACGTTAATGTATGCGTTTTCGTAATGCAGTTTTATTAACACAATGGCAGATATTTTTTTTGTAGTTATCATAATACGTTTTAACATTGCCTTTTATACGTTTTTAACGCTGTTGTAGATAAAAGTACAGCTTCTTCTCTACCAATTTAACCTGCAAAAGTAATTTTAAAGCAGGGAATGTAAGTACTAAAGTAATTGAGGAAGAGACAGTTTATATTCAAGTTTTTTTATTTATAAACCAGCGAAATTTAGTCACACGAAAAAATATAATGACGGCTGAAGTGAACGTTACTATATACTCATTGCGAGGCTCAACTAATTTATGAAATTAATATCGTAAGATAACTTAAGCCAGGATTAATAAAACTACAACTACGAGTATAAATTAAATTAAACGCCACCTGATAACAGTGACCCCAAATACTCTAATGACAAAAACGTTTTAGGTGTTAAAATTATAAAATCAATGCATGGGTTGCAATGCTATAGAACTATATTACATAGATGTGACACAATTTTGATAAAGGTAATTAAAGAATTTCAACTGGTTTAATGTGTTTGTATATCCTCTATATCTTTCCAAAATTAGAAAATATAAACTTTTCTCTTAGAAATCAAATATTTTTGGTATGAGGCTACTTACGAAGTTTTGGCAATTGACTATTCTATTTATGACCAACTTTCCAAAATAAAAAAGAATTCGTTTCACAATGACCCTTATCATACTGATTTTCTTATCTTGTGTTCGTGCGATAAAAATCTGTTTTATAAAACTTTCATATGCGACAGAACAGAACGTTCTCGTAATATTGTCGTGAAAAGAATCATTGTGGAGTTTCCACCTTTTTTCGTATTTTTGAAAAGATGTGTTCCTTTTGCTAAGGTAACTTATAAAATAAACACCTGATCTTAATGATACTTTTTTTTTAGTTACTACTTGCTACTCTTGGTTTTGTTAAACATTGATAAAGAGTGGTTCACAAACAATGGTACTTTACAATGGGCGCTGAAGTACCTTATCTCAATATATAAAATACTCAGTATTTTGATTAATTTTTTAATTTTTTTGTGAAATTTTTTTGCAACATCCTTTTCTTGACCTACAATGTCAATGCCAAAGCGAAGTCTCCTAAGGTATTCGCCAGCCGCCCTGAATACAAACATTTATTGGAATAGGTTGTTGTTCTTTTTATTCCTAACCAAAATCCATGAATTTTTCCCAACATTCTTATTTTGATTAAATTATTTCTTTAATTAACCTTGTAAATTAGTGTAGATAAATTATTATCCTGGCTTACTAGTAAATTGAAACTATTGATGACTTTTCGAAACAAAGCCTTAACTAGGTAGAGTCCACACATTTTAGAACATTGTAAAATACTGCGAATTATTGTACCTTTACAGTAAGAAGTGAGAAAAGACTTATTCGTGGAACTAGAGAAAACAGGGGAAAAATACTTTGTGGACCTTTTTGTATTTGATTTTTATTCACAGAAAATGTAAATAATAGAAATTCTGTGAATGCTGTGAATTTTGTCATCGACTTCTATTTGGTGTACCTACGTATAAAAGTATTACATAGCAATTAAAAAAAAAAGCTTAATGTGAGTAACAATTGTACCTAACTTGTTTGCATTATAAAATAACATAATCCAAAATACACAAACAATTATATAGTAAAATTGTAGTTACGAATGATACTTGTAACACAAACGTTAGAAATAGTGATTTAATCACCACAAGACCTCACTATTTCAATGCACATTCAGACAATATTCCGGAATCACCCAGTGAAAGTATTTTTTTTTTGGTTGAACATTTATAAATCTGAGTTACTTCAATGCCTCTTTGACCGCCATCATCTTTTCTGGAAGCTAAAGTAGCAGTTTTTTTTCTTTTTATTTCTTTTTTTGTTGCAGAGTATTAATTTAGTTTATTTGACACAATCAGTGTGCTAGTTAATTAAGTATTTATTAATATTTCCTTTTTTGTTTTAGAGTACAGTGTCCTCTGACACTTACAAAATGGAAAATATAAAAATGAATGTTTGTTCGTATTGTATGCAATGCCGTGCCGTTCACCAGATTGCAATAAAGCTTTTATGAATTATGGCTTGCACATGCGCAAAGGTTATAGGCTTAAATAATAGATATTTATGTATTAAGGGCATAATCAGAAGATTGTCGCTCGAGGGAATGTTAAAAGCCCGACGCGAAGCGGAGTGCTTTTACATTCCTGAGAGCCATAATCTACAATTATGCCCGTGGTACATACAACGTTTTATTTTATTTTGCACCATGAAATTGGAACAAAATTTTAAAAAGATTCAGTATTTTCGGCAAGTTTTTAAATGCAAATGCAGTGAAATAAAGTCGACAGTAGGCTAATTTGTTGTTACTAAGATACTGTGATATTGCTAAATTGTTGCTAAGGTACTGTTTGTTTGTAAATAATTTGCATTCTAAAAAACGCAACATATCATGCCATGTGTTTGCTGGCAATCATGCTGCTTAGCAACAATGACATTTCCGTGCTATAAAGACCACATTACGCCCGCATTTGGGGGCGTATAAAGAACATTACGGTGGGAAAAAAAATAAAATTTTTAATATCGACCGCGTACGCATACTACTATGCTATTCATTCGATCGCCCTGAGACTTCGAGAAGCGATTGAATACACTCCCGCGAGGGTTTTTGGCACAAAATCCCTCTCCCGTGAGAGAGGGAGAGGGGATTCAGAAATTTTCTCCTAAGATATTCGCCAGTCGCCCTGAATATAAAACGTTTATTGAAATGGGTTGTTGTTCTCTTTATTCCTAACCAAAATCCATGTAGTCTTCCCAATATTCTTATTTTGGTTAAATGAATTCTTTAATTAACCTGCATATCTGTTCGTGACATTGTAGCTCCCAAAAGGAGTAAACGATTTTGATGTAGTTTGTGTTTTGTTTGAATAGTGATTTGATCGAGTGCGTGACTTAGAAGATTCGAGAGTCGTTTAAAGTAGAATGTTATTGTGTCTTTTCTAAATTTGGTGAATTTGATGTTTTTACTTTACATTAAAACGATTTGTGAGATCTTACATCAAAGGTTCGCCGGTCATATATCGCAATAAGATAGCCGTGATCTCATGGACTTCTCCCGAGAATATCGTTTTTCTGGCTGGATACATAGAAAAAGGTCATTAGTTGTCGTTGTTTCACCATTGAAATGTTTACGGTTTGGTACTGTACTTTCTACAAATTTAACAAAGAAATTATTAAACTCATTTTACTGTGTAGAATCTAACAAATTCAAAGGTTACGCCGGTAGCTTTATATTTCAATAAGATAGCTAGTGCATCTAATGGACTTCAACCATGAGAATATCGTTTTCTGGCTGGATACATAGAACAATCATTATGTTATAACGTTTGTATTCATTCTTCATTTGAGCATGTCTTAACGGTTTAAAGTGTACTGTACTAAAGTTCTAAAAGTTTAAACAGTCCTAAGTCTATATAACTCTGATAAGAACCGTTTATTGGTATAAATTTTAACTAGTTTAAGTGAAAAATATATTTCATGTAGCTATGAATTTCAGTATGATTGCATAAATTTGAGGAACCATATATCTGTATTTTTGCATCGTTATCAACATCCCAATTCACCTTGCTCAGAGTAGATATAACTAATGGTATATTACAATCTGACATGCATAGAACTCTTTTGTATTTATTATATAAATTATTCACCCTGAATATTAGCATTACAAAAGTACTATAAAATCGGATAAGTTTATATCAGACAAGTTGCCTAAGGCGTGAATCATAACTCTGATATTTCAGAAGCCGTTTCTTGAGTAAAATTATGTTAAACTAAGTTATAATGAAATTTCATCATATTTCATAAGTATCACAGGTAATGTTCAAGACAAGAACATTTGAGGAACGTATTTGAATCTGATAATCTAATCTTACAAGCAAAGTCACTTGCTATCCCAACATCGCCATGTTCACCTTGCTCAGAATAGAATGATAATTGTGTATACCAGAAATCTTGAGTTTATTAATAGAACTCTTTGGTATTTCAATGTTCAGTAATACCAAGATCATTCACCTGAATGATAAGCATAAACTTTCAATTAGGGAAATTATCACGGATTTGAGTTTAGTATAAAATCAGGACATATTTAGTTGCGTGTATTCTTCTTCTATCCAGCAAAACTCTTTATGCATATGTTAACCGTTTTTACCATTCGAAATTTATGTTTTAAATTATCACCTAATTATAAATTTCCATTTCATTCATATTTAAAGTATCACAGGTAATTTCAAGACAAGAACATTTGCAAAACGTATTTGAATGACATTTTATTAATAGCTAACCTAATCTTACCAAAAGTAAAATTATCTGCTATATACCGCCATGTTGGCCAAGGTTACGATAGAATTCCGATATGATTGTGTAACCAGAAATCTTTAAGTTTATTAATGGACCTTTGGTTTTCTAATGTTCAGTAATAGCCAAGATCATGAAATGATGTGATGAAGCAAACTTTCAATTAGGGAAATTTGATTGCCAAGGGATTTAGGGTTTTAGTATAAAATTTTGATATTTTTTAAGTTGTATTCCTTCTTCCTTCCAGAAAAGAATATATAAGTTTATAACCTTAATATAAATTTGCTTATTTACATTCGTGTATATTAGGGGAAATTATTTTAAATTGCTTTTGTCTCGCCTACAAGTGAGTTATTTTTTCTGACGGTCGATCACCAGCAGTATATTTCTCAAATTTTAACTCAGGTCGGTTATAAATTGGAAAAATTCAAGTATGTTTGTTGCTAGAAAAAAGAATTTTGTTAATTCTTTTTTGTTGACTTTTTAACAGAAAAAGTGGTACTTATACCCGTGGATGACATATATTACGATAGAGAGAACGCGTAAAATGTGCGTAAAAGAATTCAATCTCATTTTTACTTTAAGAGGTGTCCTTTACTTACTCCGAATATGTAAAATGTACCTAATGTGAAGTGAAAATTCCAGTCTTTTTTAAAGGTATTTGTAATTAAAGTTTATTAGAGAGTAAAAATAAGCTTTTAAAAAACTTTATAATTGTCCTAAATGAATCAAAGTGCATATCTGGAAAACTATTTATTTTAAAGCAAAAACTAAAGGAAACTGTTGCTCCTTTATTATCTAAAAAATGTTTATATTGACATGTAAGTAATGAAAGCAATCTAATTATACAATAATTCAAGCAGAATTTTATTTAATTTATTTTTTATTGATTGGGTGAATAAGAAACAAAACACGTTGTATATTTCATATAAGAAGGTCTGATTAAACTAAAAAGCTTCGAATAACTAACATCTCCAAACGGAGAGCACACGATTGCCACGTAATGTATGTGAGATTTGAGTCACGCACTCTTCTAATGCAAGATGTATCACGAATATAAGGACGACATCAAACTCTTTTTAACATACTATACCTGACTTGTATAAGGGGCTCATTTCTGCTCCTGCGTTAAAAATTTTTCTAACTTATATCGCATTGTACATGTAACGGTAAAATTTCACCCTAAAGTACGATTTTAGCTTTTACATGCGAAGCATTTTATAAAAGTAAAATTGCTAAATTCCTTTTATAGCTACCGCACATTAAGTCATGATGAAAATTGCTTTTATAATATGATTAGCAAGAGTATATCGTTGAGGTCAACGTAAAAGGCACAAAAAAATGTCATGTACAAAAAGAAAAATGCAGTTTATGAGTAAAAAATCTCGGACAAAGAATTACTTTTAAATTACATTAACTAATCCTTAGAGAACGAGAAAGCAATTAAACGTTTAAACGACTAAAGCAAACGGTTACACAACACTTTACCTTTATTCACTGTACGTTTAGGTGTAATTGACTACTGTTTAACCTAAAGGTTACAAGAAATTGCGATTAGATAAGATAAACTTCGTAAACAATTAACAAAAGATTAATTTATTTCTAAAAAAAAATTATATTTTGACGATTAAAAGTAAATTGTATTTCTGTAAATGAGATCAAGAATAAATTTGAGATATAAAGGGTTTTCCAATAAGAAGTGTTATTTTGAATAGCCCGCTATTTCGGTAGATGTCACTTTTGAAGCTGTCATTTATTGACATTTGACAAGTAAAAACTACGCGATTAATAAAATGGAACGATGCACGCTTCAACAAACCATTGAAATTATTAAAATTCACTATAAAGATGGTGAAAATTTGGCAGAGACGGTTCGTAAAACTAAAACATTTTTGGGTCGTCGTGAAGCACCTTGTCGGACCGCAATACAGAAATTGGTGAACAAATTCGAGCTGTTGGGACAAGTTAATGATGTGAAGAATAAACCCGTGCACGTCGCTTAAGAACAACTGAGAATATTGCTGCTGTAGCCCAAAGTGTTGAAGAAAACCCAGGTTTGTCCATTCCTCGTCGTTCTTGAATTGGGCATTCCACAAACGTCATTACACCGTATTTTCCATAAAGACTTGGGTCTTAAGGCTTATAAAGTTCAGTTAACACAAGAACTCAAGCCGGCCGATCATCCACAACGTCGTGTCTTTGCTGATTGGGTAGTTGAAATGCATGAAAATGATCCGAATTCCATCGAAAAATCATCTTGACTGATGAGGCCCATTTCCACCTCGGTGGGTACGTCAACAGGCAAAATTGTCGCATCTGGGGCTCGGAAAACCAAGAGTTATTGTTGAAAAGCCCTCCATCCTCAACGTGTGACTGTTTGGTGTGGTTTATGGTCTGTCGGGTCATTGGACCTTACTTTTCGAAAATGAGGCTAGAGCAACAGTTACGGTGAATGGATTGCGCTATCGAGAGATGATTAATGATTTTTATGGCCGGAATTGGATGGTATTGATCTGGACAACGTTTACTTTCAACAAGACGGCGCTACGTGCCACACAAGCAACGAAACCATTGATCTTTTACGGGAAAAGTTTCGGACCGTGCTATCTCTCGAAGACGTGATCACAATTGGCCACCGAGATCTTGTGATTTAACACCTTGCGACTTCTTCCTTTAGGGCCACGTGAAAGATAAGGTCTACGCCAAAAGCCCAGCGTCGATTCAAGACCTCAAAGATGGAATTCGTGAGGCTATCGATGACATAGGGCAGCCACTTTGCGATTTGGTTATGGAAAATTTCATGAAAAGGATATGGTCCTGTAAGCGTGGTCGTGATAGCCATTTGGCTGATATTGTTTTCCATTATTAACGGCATACCTTCCTCTTTATAATGAAATAAACATCCGATCAATTATCTCAAAAATTCTATTTTCTTTGAATATCAAAATAACACCTCTTATTGGAAAACCCTTTATTATTAATCATTTTCCAGTTTTATTTATTTAAGCACGAATCATTAATACTGTCCCTTCTCTGATTTGTATTCACATCTAAGTTTCATGATCCCTTGAGTACTAATAAGGAGGTCAAATTTATCTTTTATGGTCCACAATTTAAAAACATTTTTATAATGTTTTCACAGGATTATGGCTTTAGTTTAGATAAGTGCTTGTATTACAATGTTAGTTGAACATACACTTCTCGTTTTAACACATTCTATTTAGGGTGGGTTGCAGTAACTATCCAATTTACGCTACCACGTGCTATCAATAAGTTTTACGCCAATGACATATGTTAGAACCAGAACGGTATAACTTGGCGAGTAGTGTAACTATAAACGGTAAACTGTAAATAAGAGTTATTAATGCAACAAACTATACATACTTTAAAATATTTTTAAGCATCCTATTGTGTTAACATTTTGGTTTCACTTATTGTGCTCGGGTATGACGGAGCGTATAGTTGTCGTTTCATTGTCGTTAAATTGATATAACGGTAAATAATAATAAAAATAAGATGTAGTACTAATTATTTATTACATTTTATTACGTCATTTAATTTTTATTACCTATTATTGTAAAGAACATCTGAAAAACGTAGTAGTTAGGTACATACATTTATTTGTTACGGTCTTGACAGTTATACATTAGCTTTACATAGATATTTTGAGCAATTACAACGTACCATATTAGTTTTATTATCATTTGAAGAGGGGCAAAACTTACATCTTTTACGCTTGGTTGTGGTTGATTGTTCCCTTACTTCGGCATTAATGGTTGAAGCACGTGACGTTATAACCATTTCAGCTGCAGGAATACTTCGAGGGAGACGTTTGATTTCTTGCAATAATGGAGTGATCAAGGACTTACCCAGTTATTCAAGAAATAGTCGCCGTTTTGTAAGATTTCCAGCATTCCAGGTTGGAGTACTTCGCACCACAGAACATAAGCGTTGTAAGCTGAAACGTCCATGATATTGTGAAAGATAGTCATTGGCCACCTTTTAGTTCGCTGTCTGCATGTGTATGTTATTATTAACTTATCCAACGTATCTACAGCACCTTTAGTTTTGTTGTAATCTAAAATCATAAACGGCTTTTATGATCTTGGTTATACTCTCCGTTAACGTGATGCACGGTGCCCATGAGCGAAACATTTTATTCCGTTTGGGAATTTAAGAAGCTATAGACGTGTTATTTTTTTTTCCAATAGTATCTGCCCCAGATCGTACGAGGTAATAAATTATCACACGTTACGTTGTGACCATTTAGATCATAAGTAAGATATAGCACAACTCGTTTACCTTGACCTCTCTCAGGAGGTTCACCTTCTGAGGCAAGGTAAACTTGCATGTTATATGCATAGGAAGTTACAGAATTGTATAAAGTCCAAATCTTGAATCCGTATTTAGCAGGTTTATTCGCGATGTACTGTCTAAAAGACAACGGTCCCTAAAAGGTACCAGTTGCTCATCTACTGTTACATTTTCGTGAACATTATAGAGCTTAGGTAGAATTTCAACCCATTCATCACACAAGTCCCGTATGGGAGCTAATTTATCAGTTTGGAGTCGTTATGGTCCAGTTTTTCTTATCGTCAAAGCGATATTTCGTGCAATTACATGAAATCGTTGTAGGGACATCGTTGCTCTGAATATTGTACGACCTACATTCCCATCCCACAGACTGCCTGTCGCCTCTACATGAGATTTATACACTCCAGCTAGAGACAGTAGGCCAAAATATGCTTCAAGTTCAACTAATGTTAGTTCTTGAAACGTGTCGCCACAAAGTCCTTTGCCTTCTAAATTTGACATTTTCAAAATTAGGTTTACAATTTTGGGTGTGAAGTTTAAGAAGTACGTGCATTTTATATCAATTATTCGCGACGTAGCATACCTTGTTGGACCAGGAATCAACGAAATAACATTTGCTGCTGATAACCTTCCCGATTGATGTGTCTTGTCATTCCATACTAGAATGCCATCTTTTGAAGTTACGTGATTATCCGTAACAGCTTCATCTGAAATCGTAGCTTCCACTTCATCATCCGATTCGCTATTGTGTATCCCAGTTTCGAACAAATGGTCTTCTTTTTCAGAAGCATTAGAATCACTATCAGAAACACACTATCACTATCCGTGAGCACTCTATTACTACACATATGCAATAATAAATTTAAACTGTTAGGTATTTCTTATTGGAGTATAGCATCAAGTTTGATATTTACTACGAAACTAACAGTCAGATGCTCACTGGCAGCATTTATACGCGGAGCCACAGACAATTCTCAACAAGAATAAACTTCTTTACCGGTACTCAAATAACGAAATATTGCGCAATAATGCGGCAATATTATGTAAGTTATTTATATTTATGAAAATAAAAAAAAAACTAATAATATACATTGGTCTACGATAATAATCTCCTTCTCGTTCTTCTAATTTGAACCACACAAATCACCGGGCCATATAGACCCAACCAGAGTGAGTGTAACAAATGTATTTAAAAAAAACTAATTTTAGTTTTCTGATATAAATCTAGGTACACCGTTATTAGAATAATGAAATAAAGGTCATGCAGTGGCAATGCAGTATTTAAATGAATTAACGAATCATGCACAGTACAAGAAAGCGATTGGGTCATTTTGACCCGAACACAATAGGTGGGTTAAATCTACAGTGTGCATCATGAAATCACGGCAATATTTTAATGACATCCCTTGAATAGCCTTGCAATGCTGTTAGTTGCAATCTGGAAATTAACATTATTGTGCATTATGATTCACTTTGTTCTGCGATTTTAGAATTTACTACAAAATATTTAACATTCTATGAAATTGTTTGTACTGGCAAGTAGGCAACACATGGCTATGGCTATAATATACACGATCTTATAGAATTATTCATTCTGAAACTCTTACAAAGTGGAAAAGTGGCGTTTAACTAGTTTTTTTTCTCTTCAATCAACCATGGGTAGTTCGCTGCTTTTGTTTTAAACTGACAAATAAAACGAAATTTTCAAGGTAACGAATTTGTATCTACATATTCCTTCCTCTTTCTTATTGATCATCTGATAGGGAATGTCTAGGTTTATGACTAATAGAAAATACAAGTAAGGCGTCCAATAACTCCGTCTCGATTTCTGCCAAGTACACTTAAACCACGTAAAACACAACTAAACTATCGGTGAGTTATATTTTTTTTGTATGGGACGAAACCATGGAAATCAAGGTACTGAGTGTTGCATGTTGCGTGTGTGCGCAAGCGCGTGTATGTGTGGTGTGTGTGTCTGCGAGTGTTTGCGTGTATACATGCGTCGTGTGTGCACGCGTGTGTATTTGAATATATGTTAGCATCCACAATAACTCCCAAGCGACAAACGCACGTACCCAAAATTTCGTATTTACGAATTTTTTATTTTTTCTGGGGATTACTGAAAGAAATCAAGCTATGAGGGCTCTTTAATACTGGAACCCTGACTTTCTGAGCTCGGTAAGGGCTGCTGGTCACCTTTTTCCTTATCCGTAATATGTTCTCATTCTATTTACTTCTGTGTTCCTTTCAAATTGAAGGTTCAACATTTAAAAAAATATGGCAGCGTAATAAATACCGCAGGTAGAATCCTGCCCCGTTCGGATGTCCAGAAGGGCCAAGCCGTCAATCATTTGATCTATAGGAGCAATCCACATTTTCTGCATGGCTTCTACACTCTGGATTGGCATCCCTAGTTTCCCTGTTTCTCTCTCCTTATGATATGAAGAATATTCCCCTCTCTATCCTCCCAAGTATTTTTGAGTGCTTTAGCAAGGTAGGCTAAGTTTGGCCTGTTCATGACCACAGCTATTTAAAAAGAAGGGCGAGGGGGGTTAGTTTATTAGTCACGGTTTTTGTTTTTTAACAAAATTTTTCTAAAACAGCTGAATACTTAAAAAATATAAAAATTCCAACATATACAATTTATATGAAAATGTAAACTTTCACCATTAACACTCATAATAAAATACTTATCTTTTTGGGATTTTTAATGGTGTACTTTAAATTATACAATCTAAACGTTTCGATAACACTTACAGTTATCTTCGTCAGTAGTAATGTTAGTTTAAAATTGTTAAAGATGTAGTAAACAATTTTGTCAAATTTTAAAAATTCAAACATAAACATAAGCCTGCTATTAATATAACAGTTTGAGAAACGTATAAGCCAACTATAAAATTGTAGTAAAGAATAACTAGGTCATTGAAATTAAATATTGTTAAACTGCCTCAAAGATGACAAACCAGAACACTCTCTACGACGAAAGCTAACAATGAAATTTGCCAGCCAAAAACACATTTAACAAAATTTAATCGAGTTATGATGTAAGTGTAAAGTTGTGAAAAACTTCAATTTTAAAATGATAGAAGCATTCACAAATCCAAACATTACATCAAAAATAACCCAGTTAAATCTAACAAAGAGATATCTTTATCAATAATTGGAAGTGTTATTAACAATGAAAAGCACAATGCAGAACGTTCTTTGTAATTTTTAATTTCAATTTAATTTCAACTACTTATGTTAAATTATAGTGCTGTGGAAATTTAACATATAATTGGTAAAGCATTTGCTTCAAGGTCTAGGAAAAACACAGCAAAAACCTAGACATACCAAAAGTTGAAAACAAATTAAAATCAAGGCGTATCATTATGCTCTTTTTAATTATAAGATGCCAAAACCTATTTAAACGGAGATTTTCTTCTTGTCTATTAAAATTATTCGGTGTTTATATATTTCAATAACTTCACGTTGCAAACGAACATAATAATGGGTTTGTCTTGACAATATTTTCATATTGTCAAATTGAATGTCATGATTTAAATTATTCAGGGCATGGTCAGCCACAGCAGACCTCTCTGGTTGACCCAATCTACAAAATCTCATATGTTCTTTGGGTATTATAATTTATGATTATCAATTAAATACGTCTTATGCAATTCTTTTATGAAATACGCAATGTGCAGTACAAAAATTCCAAAGGTAGGATTTAAGTGTTCAAACTTTTTCAATATTTAAATAACGATCAACTTTATAAGAAAATGTTTTTTAATGATTGTATAACTTTACGCAATTTTTTTTACACTCTGTTATTGATACGCATCTTAAAAACCATGAAATTAAAGAAATAAGTATAAACTGCGTTTATGACTTTTCTAATAGGCAGTAGGCATTGGAATTCCTTTTCAAGTAAGCATCTAACCTTAATGTCTATGAATGTCTATTTGAAATGAAGGTTTTAACGTCTGTCTGAAAAATCATTATTATTGTTTTTACGACGTTGCATGTTTTTATTATGGACGCGAGATACGTAGGTAGTGTAAATTTGGCATAGTTGCGTATTTATGTGCCCAAGAACTTGGCGTTGAGAGACCTTCAAATTTTTTCGTTTTTGAAGTTTTTAGAAAAAGCTGAAATTTCAAATTTTATTTTTTCTTGTAATTAGTTTCTTAACCAGATATTAAAAATCTGAAAGAACTTTCTTATTGCAACTTTTTCTGCTCTACAAAATGGCGGTTACAGATTTTAAATCCGACGTTTCTTCGTTTGTTAACCATCATCAACTTTTTTTTTCTTATGGCGGCCATTTTGAATTTTCACGTCACTCGACAGAGAATCTATTCCTGATTTCAAAAATGTGTAACATGACTATTGCTTAATAAAAAATAATACTAATAATTGTAAAAATGTATAAATTAAAATAGGAACAATATATCAAGATGCCATTGTATTGACAAAGTCAAACAAATAATCAAGAAAGCATGACATTGTGTTTGCCATTTGTTTAATATGGTCGTATCTATCATAATTTAAATTATTGCGCTGTGCTTGTTGAAAGATAGTTAAATTGATTTAAAAAGTCAATTAAAAATGGTCTTTTTTGGGCCTGCAGAACAACGCGATATGCTACTAATTTATTATGCCAAAAACCAAAATTCAAGACAGGCTGTTAACGCCTATTTTGAAGAGTATCCTGAACGAGTAAAATATGGTAATAGAGTATCTCTAGAAAATCGAGAAGCTATTATTCAATCAGTAAGACAAGTACATTAATTTTTACTTTATTTTCATTTTTCAAGGTAAATGACAATCCAACTATATCCACCAGAGAGATATCTCGTAATTTAAATATTCATCGAACATTAAATTCTTCAAATTACAAGCCCTTCAAAATCTATGTCAACCAAACGTTACGCCCTGGTGATTAATAACAGACGTCTAAATTTTTGTAACTGGTTGCTTGATCAAACTAATGGTGACGTAAACTTTGCGAGAAAAATAATGTGTACTGATGAATGTAATTTTTCTGACGTAGGATTCTTTAATCGCAATAATGAGCATGTATGGTGGATAGAAAACCCAAGGGCACACATTCAAGTTAGGAATCAAAATCGTTTTCGTTTTAATGTCTGAATTGGTTTGCTTAATTATAAATTGCTAGGCCCTCTTATTCATGAAGGTACATTAAATTCACAGCGATACCATCAATTTTTGAGAGGACCAATAAGTGAATATTTGGACGATATCCCACTAATCCAATTACGGGACCTTTGGTGGCATCAAGACGGCGCCCCACCCCACAATGGTGTTTTGGTTAGGAATTATTTGGACGAAAATTATACAAATAAATGGATAGGAGATCGAGGAGCCATTTAATGGTTCGCGCGGTCCCCGGGCTTAAGTGCATTGGACTATTTTCTACGGGGTACAATTAAAAATATTGTCCACAAGCGACAGTACGAAAATGTAGACCAGTTGCGCGATAGTGTTGTAACAATGTGTGAGGATATTCCCCGTCGGAATATTCAACGAGCTATACAAAGTATGGCAAGAAGAGCTTGGATATGTGTTCAAGAAAACAGTTTTCTCTTGGAACACCTACTGTAGTTGCTTTTCATTATTGTCACGCTTCCAGTTGTTAATTTACAAACCAATGTTCTGCATTTATTTACCCTGCGTAGTCTTTATTTATTATAAGAAATAATGAAATTATTTATTATTAACTTCAAAACTAGTGTTGCTGGTTACTGGTTATTGGTTGTTAAAACGTTAAATCGATTTTGATTTTGTTATTTTAATTGTGTTAACATTTGTTCTCTGTAATTTTGTCATAATAAAAATTTCGTAAAGAATCTCCTTTTTTTATTTGCACAAAACTTCCCTTGCGTAGTGTTATTAGCATTATTTTTTATTAAAATATAGTCATGTTACACATTTTTTAAATCAGCAAAAAATTTTCCGTCGATGACGTAAAAATTCAAAATTGCCGCCATAAGAAAAAACAAAGTTGATGATGGTTAACAAAGGAAGAAACGTCATAAGCGCCATTTTGTAGAGCAGACAAAGTTGCCATAAGAAAGTTCTCTTAGATTATTTTTATTATTGAGATCATAAAAACATTATTTTTAGGATAACATTTCGTTTTTCTTAAAAATTCTGTTCTTTTCCTATCAAAAAGCAAACTAACATTTTAATCTAGTAGCGAATGAATGTTTCACACGCGATGTTATTTTTGTTCAAATATCCAGTAGCGGTAGACACAAAAGAAACAAACTTTATTTTGTAATAAACATCTACTTTTTGAAACTCAAAATTAAAAATTTACATCAAATAAAAGTTAGGTATTTACAAAAATAGCTTGAAATGCTTTCCTTCTTTTTCAATACATAAATTTAAACGTAATCCAATGGAGCCACTAGATCGAAGGATAATTTCCGGAGAAATTTCGTTTATGCAAATACGAATTTTCTCTTATCTATTTACAATAGTTGTTGGTTCAATCATGTACACATGGCATTTTACAAACATCCAGAGAAAAAAGTTCAGTGGTGACATATCAGGTAACCTAAAAACTCCCTAACTGGAGGGGCATAATGTGCTGGAGCGCCATCTTGTTACCACCACAAATTATTTCTGATATTTCATGGGAGTTCATTTAGATGATTTTGAATTTCATTTTATAATAAATTCAGGTAATTCTCTCCAGTTGGTCTATTAATAATAATATTTTCTCAACAATGTGCTGTCCTGTAATTCCACACCATACGTTTAAACTCCATCGACGTTGACAACGTCGCTCACGGTTCCAGTGTGGATTTACATTATCGTAATAATGCATGTTATGTCTTACAACAACAGTACCATTTCGAAAACTTGCTTCGTCCGAAAATAAAACGTTGTTAAAAAAGTTTCTATTTTGTCGTATCTGTTGCAAACCCCATTGTGCAAAATTAATTCTTAACAGAAAATCATTTTCGGTTAAACCTTGGTGAAGAATCATTTTGAGTGGGTGAAATTTATTTTTCTTTATTATCCTCCAGACCGAACTATGCGATATTCCAACCAAATTTGCAATCTCCCTAGTACTGACATGGGGATTCTCAATAATGTGTGGCATTACCTGGTTTGCGTTGTCGTCATTGCAAACAGGTGGGGTTTCATGAACTGGTTTCTTAAAATCCACAGTTCCCGTTTCACGCGTTCTCTCTATTAATTTAGTAAATTATTAGAAGCATATCAATTAAGTCGCCTCTCGTATAACTTAACGGCATGTTAAAAACGTATCAATTAATTTCAAATTAACAATTATAATCTTCAATAATACAATTGTTATTAACAAGCACAGACAACTAAATTGCATTGATTGGAGTTTTTCTACTAGATTAGAATTTAATTGTTTGTTTTGTGTCTACCGCTACTTGATATTTGAACAAAAATAACATTGAGTGTAAAACATTCGTGCGCTACTAGATTAAAATGTTGGTTTGCTTTTTGATAGGGAAAGAAATGAATTTTTAAGGAAAACGAAATACCATCGTAAAAGAATGTTTTAGGACCTCAATAATAAAAAATTATTGCATTCCATCTAAAAAAAGTCGGCATTTTGAAATAATTCGTCCAATTGAAAATCTGATATCACCATCGTGTGAGAATGTCCTGAAACATATTACTACCAAATATTTTGAAAGTAGTACCTATAGTGTGGCTAAAAAATTATATATGTATATATATATATATATATATATATATATATATATATATATTGTGTGTGTGTGTGTGTGTGTGTGTGTGTGTGTGTGTGTGTGTGTGTGTGTGTGTGTGTGTGTGTGTGTGTGTGTGTGTGTGTGTGTGTGTGTGTGTGTGTATGTGTGTGTTGCATAGGCGTTTGGATGAAGATGGGTGCTGAAGATGTCTGTTTAAAAGTTAATAGTGGGAGTTTCAAAACTCGCACTGTTGAAAAGGAATAACCTGAACACATTATTATAAGATGTTTCATTGGACATTGTTGCAAGAGTGGACTTTATGCTTGATGGCAAGCTAGAAAATAGGTGGATTTGTCGTGGGGGCTTGTAATATGATCACTGCTCTTCAGTAATAAATGAACTAAGGTCATATATAATTCTGCGTGATAAAAGCACCTGTATACAAAATTTCGTCCGCTTATTACATTATTGTAAGAAGATATTAAGAAAAAACAAAAAATAATTAAACTTCAATACCCTATATCTTTTAAACGAAGGCGTTGCGGACCTAAGTTCATAGGAACTTTTTCTTATTTTAGTATCCTCTATTGCGTAGCACTATGCATGCACTTTTTCTATGTCACCCTGTATATACAAATAATCAAAATTATTAAAAGTTACAATGGTAATGGAGTAAAACAGACCTAAGCAAGAAAGGAAGATTTCTTTGAGGAATTAAACAAGGAAATCTCAAGCGTAGCAGATACAGAAAAAATGGGAGACCTAAACGCCCAAATTGGAAGTCAAATACTAAGCGAGATAAAACAAAGATTTAACGAGGACGTAACCAATCAGAATGGCGAATTTTTAGTACAGCTCTATGCAGACCATAATTTAAGAATATGTAAACACATTTCGATATGTAAGATAAATACAAGTGTACTTGCTACAATGCAAATGGGTTAAGGTCTACAATTGATTATATAATATGTAATAGAGCAATAAAACCAGAAGTAATGACCATAAGAACCTTGAACTCAACAGATATAGGGAGCGCACACAAGTGTTTTGACGGAAAACTACGAATGAAAATATCGAAATGCAATTCAAGGACAAAATATGAAAATAACAAGGAATAAAAACTAAACATAGAAGTGCTACAAAATGAAACAATCCGAACTCTGCATTAGAGTCGTCGGGCAAATCAAAAATAAAAATATACTAATAGCAGTGTTGACGAGGCTCGAACTAAGGTTGAGACAAACATATTAAAGGCTGCTAAAGAAGCACTAGGCACAGTTGTAACAATTAATAAAAAGAGAAATGAAAGATCGCCATGGTTTACCTGTGAATTTAAGAAAACATGCAAAGAAAAAGAAGAGCGTTCTTAGAATACAATATGAATAGAACACCAAAAAGCTATAGTGCATGTAAGACTGTGAGAAATAAAGTGACCGTCGATATTTGAAAGATTAAAGAAAAGTACTAGGAAAACTTTTCGTAGCAGCTGGAAAATCACTTGTATAGTGAAGAATGGCTTCAAGGAATAAAGAACAAGATGAGACACAGGTACAGAACCAGGGTCATGAATGGTAAATGAAGAGGAAATTAAAACACTTATAGAAAACTTAAAAAAAACAGAAAGTCTCCAGGACATAATTAAGTACTATTGAACCAAGTAGCAAATGGAATCTTAAAACGAATAGAACACATATATACAAACAACAATGTTACAATTAAAGTTAACGGAGAATTGTCGGGTCCTATAGACTTAAAAATTGTATGCCATCTTGATAGCAGAAAGTGAAAATCAACTCCAGCGAATGCTGATGAAAACCGAACAGATATGAAGACAACATAATAAGACGATATCTTCAAAGAAAACCAATTGTATTATGATAATCATAGAGCCCATAAGATGTAAATTATAACTTCAAGACGACATAATAGAACAAGTATCCTCTTTTAATTACTTAGGACAACATAACCAGTTACGGGAACATTAAATAACAAGTAATGTCACAAGTGTTAAAGGCTTCCAAGACATCTGTCGCGCTAAATAACACAATATGGAATAATAAATACATAAATACAGAAGTCAAACGTCGCATTTACGAAACTACGATAAGGCCAATACTAACATATGGACTAAACAAATGATTGAAACAGCAGAGATGAAAACCTTGAGAAAGATAGGAAAAACACCAAGATATAAGTAACCAGTGCAAGATACAACCCATAAACGAGTGGATGGCAACTAGAAGACGGGAGTGGAACGACCACATAGTGGAACGACCACATACAAAAAAAGAATGGACGAAGTCCGGGTAGTCCGGGTGGCAAGAGACAGATCACCAATAGGAAAACAGTGCCCTGGAAGACCATCAAGGAGATAAAAGAACAAGAGAAATCCTAATAAGAAGAAAGCAGAAGAAGATGATTTTATGTTATAAGCGCTAATACTTTCGTTATTTGGCATAAAATTCAAATGAAAGTAATTGTTAGAAATGTGTACAAAATTAAAAGGTGCAGTTTTAAATTTTACATAAAAAGACTAAAAATAATAGATAATGTGTAGAAGTTATCTGAAGACAAAATTATATATTTAATGAGTTACTTAAATTTTTAGCACAGCTATCTGTTGAAGGTTTCTGTGTTAAAATATTGGATCAATTATGACAAGCTTAAAATAATTGTATAATTAATGCTTTAAGTACGATGAAAATGTGGTAGTAATGGAATTTTTATTTAAACTTTGTTCTACTTCTCTCCTGTTTTTAAGTAAAAATCATGGACGTATGTAAATATTGTAGCCAAACCAGTGGAAGACGGGAGAAATCAGTATTTAAGAAGCCACGCGCTAATACTATCGAACTTTCTTATTAGATACTTTAATTGTTCATAACTAAAAAAATTATTTCTGTAAATATCATGTGACTAAACCCTATAGAAGAAAATATGCTTGTAGATTCTGTTCAGTTTCACAAGACAAGTGAGCAGGTAGAACGCTGCTTCTAAATTGACCACATTTACGTTAATGTTCAATTATAGGAGTTAGTCCTAATTAGTTAAGTCCAATTAGTACATAATAATACCCCTGCTGTCGTAGAGGATATAAATGTATCAAATTTTCACATTGTTAACTTGGCCGTATCGTCAATGAGAATATTTCAAAACTTTAAGGAACCTTTTTAATTCTAAATGCAGCTTAGTCAAGTTAACCAAGTCAACCTAAAAATGTCAAATGGCTTTTGATATAGATTTCACGGATATCTATTTCACAAAGTTCAATTAATTTATGCAATCGTTGAACTCATATGCTACTGCACTTGAAATATTTCTACTGCGAAATTAGTACTTGCGTACTTAGAGCAGATACAACACCACTGGTATAGTTTAAAGGTTTCCATTCATAGATGCAATTAAGGGGTTGTTTTCACGTGAAGGATGTACCTTTATATTTCGATAACATTTACTTATCTTGTTCTTGAGATAACTGAAAGCTTAATAGTTTTTATGTCACGATCGAGCTAGTTGGACGTGTGGTTATACAGTCTACTTAGCATTCGAGAGGAAATGTGCTCGATCCCCGTTACCGTGTACATTGTATGAGGTTTCTTCGGGGTGTTTCCCTTATACATATATAACGGTGTGACTGCGTTTACGCATATCATGTGCGGATAGATATACAGTTAAATGCTGGGTACTATTTTCTGCCAAATAATCCTTACTCCATTCCATCCGATCCTATCCAATGTGCTGTATTTACCTTATTTGCAGTGGTACTTGCCTAAATATTAAATGTATAGAAGTTCTCTGTCGACTTTGCAACAGTCCTAATTGTGATCCTGAAATTATTATTATGAGTCATCATTCACTTTATTTTACCATTTTAGATTTGACTACAAAATAGGATTTTTCATCTTTGAACACCTTTACCCACACTATGAAAAAGTGGCGTTTAACTAGTATTCCTTTCTTTTTTTATCAACCAAAGGTAATTGAACGTTTTTGATTTAATTTAACGGTTTAAATTAAATATGCAAAATAACGTATTTATTGCCATTAAAGTATACCTGACAACGTCGCGCATAGATTCACTCTGGATTTATGTTAGCTTTAAATTTGGGATAGAAAAATACGATGTTTCAGTTCGTGGAAAAAAAACTTGAGAAGCAGTTTGATTCCTTTGGGTTGACGTCTTTTTTCCCTCGTTCTGTTCTGTTAAAAAAAATTACTCTTAAGGAAAGGAGATGTGCTAGCTCTTTTTTACAATAAATCGATGCTGTATGTGCATTTCAGTTAATCTGGATTTGTATCGAGCGTATGCTTTGCTTAACGCTAAAAATAGATACTTCTATTTGTTTAATATGGATACAAGTGTCGTTAATACAAAACTATCCAGCTTTCGTTTCATTATTTCCTTGCTGTACTTTATCTTCATATCTCCATACCGTAACCACCCTCCGAAATCTGGATTCTTGAATACGGTAGGTACGCTTCCTCCTTAGCATTGATATTTGGTAGAGATGTACAGGTTGGCAACTACTCACACCCAATGTAAGTAATGTGTTCAACGCCTTCTCCTCGACTTATGCCAAATACAGAAGAGTTTTAACCGAGTAAAACATTTTTTACTCCATGCACAACTAAGCTAACGATGTTTTCTTTATTATGCGACCAGGCTCTAGAAATCAAAGCCATTAGCTATAACCGTAATCAAGTGTTTATTGCTCACTGTCGATGCACTAAACCTACTAACTGTGCTTGAATGCGGTGGTCTTTCAACCATCTGTTGAACTGTGCTGTTACTGTAAACTAATATTTGCTTTCGTTCTTGGATGGCTGCACGCAGCTCTAGATCTTGCTTGTGGTGTGCTTTACCTACGATTTAAAAAGCTAAAAGTAATAGGTTACGACCTATAAAATTTTCCCTTACTCAATGTGTCTGGATATCAATTAAATAACTTATTTCATTTGGGCACTGTTTACTTTGCTTGTTCCTATTAGTAGAATGGTATTGACAGCATCAAAGTGTCAAAGTTTATTATGTGACGTTGCCGTTATTATTTTACAACTACAGTTCAGTAGATTAATATATTTACACTATCATAGTACGCTAGCTTATTGATATCTCCAAATTATATTTATTTATTTGGGAATACTGTTTGATGTGAAAAGTTCATGTTATCAAAAGCTGAAGGTTTCCTGATCTCTACTTATGTAGTTATCTCTGTGTTTCTGTTCCATCAGCTGATTAATTATAAACAGAGTTGTATCTTTTTTTTTTATTTTACACTATAACTGGTGTATTTCTTTTACAAATGCTACATTTAGGTTTTGTTTGAGCATTCATTATTTAAATGTTAATTTTGTCACAAAAACTACTATACTTCAAGACCCGTATATGTTAGTTTTGCATAAATTGCGTACCTTTTGGCTACGTTATTACGTTGTTTGATTTTTTTTACAAACTTAATAGATATTATAAGGTGCAACTGGCTAGGATAGGGTCTGGTTTGATTCTTCTTTGCTTTAACCCTAATAAACGCATAGTTGTTCACGCTCGCTATCAAACGTTTTAAGGAGAGCTCTGATCGAAACTGCGTACGCTTTGGTGTTAAACAATTTATACTTTACTGGTCGCTTATGATTATGGCGACGCCCATCTCCTTTTGGATGTCTAATAGTGCTATTTGTTTCGATTTATTTTGATTACGGGAACTATTAGAGTTATTTCGTGTTCAGCTACGTCTATGCTTTCACAAACACGGAGATATGGGTTGAACGACAGTTATTTATTTGTAATATGTGTGTTACTGTCTCGTAGTCTTAGTTAACAGGTACTCTTTCAGATCAGTTGTCTATTGATTATTTTACCCAAGACCCTCGTTATAGTTGTGCTTATATCCTTTTCGTAATTTGGAGTCTATGCAAGAGCAAAACAAGTGGTGCCCTTTCGAATTTTAATTGTGTTTTTATAATCCAACAACACGCGCACGCATCTAAGTATCTTCGATAGGGACTGATCACCAGCTACCTTAAAAAGGCTCACGTCGTAATTCCTAGTTCGGGTATCGACACCATTGCTCACGTCACAATTATACTGACATTGCGTTTTAAAATTAATCTACTTATTATTTGAGTATTAGTTTTAATTCAAATTAAAGCGATTAAGCGTAATTACAAAAACTTTATCTTATTTTACAAAATTAACGTGCGATATCAGAATTTATGTTTGCCTTTGAAGTTTTATCTATACCCAGTGAGCTACTTTTCGTATTACACGGGCATTCAAATTCAAATTCAATCAGCTCACGACGTAACACTGTACAAATATTTGATCGTTATAGCGCCTTTCAACGGAATCAGAGTCTCCTTCCAAAACGTGGGGATATAAAAGCAAAAACTGTGTAGATAAATCGACCAACTCAACTAATATTGTAGTACTCCGACGCGCATTTAAGCTCAAAGAAAACAAAGATTAACTAATCTGATTCAAATTTAATTTGATATGGCAATATAGCTTTGGCAAGCAATTACAAAACTTTTATTATTTAAAATACTTAGCTTCTTGGGTTTTTTTAATGATGAATACTTGTATTTACGTTATTCAAATGTAAAAGTTTCGATAACTCTTACAGTTATCTTCATCAGCAGTAACACAATCTTCCAGAATTCTTTAAGACGTTGAAACAAATTCATGAAATTTGAAACGCAAACACAAGCCTGCTATTAATATAGTAGTTTGTTTAACGTATAAAGCCAACTATGGAATACAATTTTAGTAAAGTATAACTAGGTCATGAATAAACTAAATGCCGCCTTGCCTATGGCAAATCAGACCACCCGTTAAAGATGGAAGGCTAAGAGTGAAAATGTCGTAACCAAAAAAAAATGTAACAAAATTTAGTTAAGTTATGATATAAGAGCAAAGTTGATGAGAAACCTTAATTTGAAATTGATAAAAGCATTTATCAGTAGAAAATTGACATCAATTAAGATAATCCAGTCACATCTAACAAAGGAATTGCTTTCTTAATAACCGTAAGTGTTTTTACACACCAAATACAATGTAGTACGATTTATATAATTTTAATTTTCATTTCGATTTCGACATCGATTTCGGTTGCACTTTCGCTTTCTCTTTCGCCCTTCGCTTTCGCTTTCACTTTCGCTTTTGCTTCCGCTTTCGGTTTCGGTTCCGGTTCTGGTTTCGGCTTCGGCATCGGCTCTTCGGTTTCGATTTCGATTTCGATTTCGTGTGCTATGGAAGAAAAAATACCTTACCTTTCTTCCTTTTACAACTAATATTGCAAATAAAATTGAAAAAATCTTAATTAATCGTGGTATTAGGACTCTTTTTAAACCTACAAGAAGAATTAAAGAACATTTAAGATCAGATAAGTTGTTTCAAACCCATTATCATCTTCCGGAATGTATAAGTTGTCTTGCTCATGTGGAAAAGTATACATTGAAACCACAAAACGTAGCTTTGATACAAGACGAAAAAAACGTATCAGATTTAGTAGATAAGGTCCACTAGAGAAATCTGCGGTATTTAAGCATACTTTAAATAATTTAAATCATGACATTCAATTTGATACTATAGAAACATTATCAAGACAAACGCATTATTATGTTCGTTTACAACGTATACTATTGGGATAGATAAACATCCTTAAAACTTCAATAGGCGAGAATAAAATCTACGTTTAAGTAGATTTTGGCATCTTATAATTAAAAAGAGACAAAATGATACGTCTTAATTCTAATTTTAGCTTTTGGTGTATCTATGTTTTTTGGTGTTTTCTCCGGGACCTTGAAATAAATGTTTTACCAATTGTGTGTTAATTTACCACAGCACTATAGTTTAACATACCTAGTTGAAATTAAAATTATATAAAACATACTACAATGTGTCTTCTCTATAAACACTTACCTTTAACAAAGCTTTTTCTTTGTTAGTTTTGGCTGGATTATTTTAATTGATGTCAAGTTTCTAATTGTGAACACTTTTATAAATTTCAAATCAAAGTTTTTCACAGCTTTACACTTACATCATACTTTGATTAAATCTTGTTAAATTTGCTCTTTGATTATGACATTTTTCACTGTTAGCCTTGGACCATTAGAGGGTGCTATTTTTTACTAAATTTGTATTCCATAGTTGGCTTTATACGTTTATCAAACTGTTATATTAATAGCAGGATTCTATTTACGTTTTCACTCTTTCAAATTTCAGAAATTTGTTACAGCATCTTAAACAATTCGGAAAGATTGTGTTACTACTGATGGAGATATCTTTAAGTGTTATCGAAAGATTTAGATTTGTGTAATATTAATCCAAATATATATATATATATATATATATATATATATATATATATATATATATATATATATATATATCATTAAAGAATCAAAAAAATAAATATGTGTAACACTGGTGAAGGTTTACAAAGCTTTGGTATTTATCATATCGCAACGTAAATAATTTTGTGTTGGAAATAAAATGTGTAATTCACAATTTATTCAAGTCCCGTGTGGGTTTGGTGGTCCCCTATCGGGCGCCTCTCCAGGTGGCGAATAGGGGAATGCCACTCAGATATTGGTGATACCAGGGAAGATGAAGAGGTAGAAGAATTGTACCAAAAAATCGAGGTTTTGATAAGCATTTCATCAAAAGATATGGATATAATAATATACCAATGACAACAACCAAACAAGCAACATCAATGGAAAATATGGGCTAGGAAACAGGAATGAACGTGGGGAGCGGTTATTGCATTGTGCAATCAATAATAATTTGACTAACTCAAAGACAGCCTTTAAACATCATCCTCGTCACCTCTCTACATGGACATCACCTGCAGACAGTTTAAAAACCAAATTGATTACCTCCTGATACGATCTCGGTAGAAAGCATGCATAACAAATATGTGGTTCAGACCACAAACTGTTGCAAGCTCATTTGCAGATAAGGCTAAGTGTCCCTAAGAAGCGGATATCAAACAAACGTCTGGCAATCTCAAACACCGCTGACATTCACCAAATATTGAACGATAACCTTCCTCTAGTTACGGAAGACGATGACTCAACATGGGCAGAAATTAAGAACTAGATAAAAGCTGCTGTAGTTCAGAGTACTCCTATTGCGTCCAAGCAAGAACAAAAAAGGTCAAATTATCAATGACGAGACCGGCATTCTTGAGGTTTAGAGAACATTGAGAATGGATTTCTGGTGCGCCTCATGGAGCAAACGACTATCTAGCTACAGCCGTAAATGATAAAGAACCTCGCATATTAAGAACAGTAGTAAAAACACCGTATATATGAAAAACAGAAAAGCACCAGACACAGATGAAATAACAGCAAAAATAATTGAATCTGTGGGATGTACGGACATTTCTATAATACATAAATTATGCAGGGTTGTTTGGAATTCAGGGAGGCGGCCTACAGCGTGGTGGCATTTATTCCTATGCACAAGAAGCGGTCCCTCTTACATTGCAACAATGATAAAACCATCGCACTGGTATCGGATGTCTGCAAAATTATGCTATGGATCATAGATGAGAGGCTGAAACCATTTTTACTGCCTCAAACATCCGCGGATCAAACAGTATTCATGGCCAAGTAAAGGAACCAAGGAGTAAATTCTTAATCTAAGGTAAGTAATAAATTAAGTGCTTTGTGAATTGTCCCAAGGCCTTCGACTGTATCCAGTGGAATAAACTCTGGCTCATCTTAACAGGAATGAGTACCCCTCAACACATTATCAGCCTTACACACTCTCTTTATAAAACTACTCTGCGAAAATAAAAATTAGTAATGAGTTCTCAAATCCCTTTAACTTTAAGGCAAGGATGTATTCCGTCTCCAATACTGTTCAATATCTATAGTGAATACATCATGAGATTGATTCTAGACGGTTGTAATGGCGCCGTATCGATTGGTGGTAGAAAAATTTCGAACTTTAGAAATGCAGATGATACCGTTATTTTAGCCGCATTCCAAGAAGAGCTGGAAATAGTTATGAGCAAACTTATTAATACCAGTGAACAGGTTGCTCCAAACCTTTACAGATCAAAGACAAAGGCGATGATAACTATTATAAGTTTTGTTATGAACGAATAAGTTCAAAAGTAAATATGTAATTGAAAATTATTGTTAACTTAATTAAATACATAAAAATAAAAGGTTTACCTCGAGTAGGACACCTTTACTTTGCTAGAGTGATAATTAGCCGCAGTGAAGAGATATCCCATACCAGTAGCATAGCGGGTTTCGAAGTAATACAAAATGTAGCTATCTTGGATCCGTAATAACAAACACAGGAAGTTGCGAAAACGAAATAAGGCTATGGGAAGGGCTCTATGGTAAGATTAAAAAAAATTTGGAAGGATGTGGTCATATAGGAGAATGCTCAGAATATCATACACTGAACATCAATTTTGGGGGAACTAAAAGTAAACGCATTTTTTTCTACCAAAATCAATAGACAATATTTGAAATATTTCGGCCATAGAACGAGAAGAAACAATGACATGAAAAGGCTTATACTTGTAGGGACGGTAGACAGGATGTGGCCAATAGGACAGTCTCCAACAAGGTGGACTGATCAAATGAAGCTTCCCACTCGACCGGGGTTTCTGGAATCTATACACGGCACTGAGGATAGGGAGGCCTAGAGAACAACAGTAGAGGCTGCAACCTCATAGCGTCACTAATACCCCTTTGGAAGTGAGCGGACTGAGACAGGGAGCTTTTAAGTCATCTATAATAATAAAATTGCCTGGGATCGACCTGGCTACAAGGGGAGGTCAAGGTCGAAACGGACAGGGCCCGTTGCAGACGACTGTGCAAGGAATGACTCGCCATTCATTCCTTGCACAGTCGGTATGTGGAATGTTAGAGGTATGCATGGTAAAGAATTAGAAATTGCGAACATAATGTATGAAAGGCGGCTTGATATTCTGTGTGGATCGGAGACAAAGCGCAAAGGAAGGGATTCTGCGGAGATGGAGGATGGCAGCCTAGCACTATGGTCAGGAGTTGAGACTGAAGTGCATGGCGCAAAAGGAGTTGAGGTGATTGTAAGTAAAAGAGTGAAATATGTGTTAAACATTACGAATTGGTATCTCCCCGGGGAATGTGTGTTAGAATGAAAGTGGAGCTTCGAAGAATTTTTCTTATTGCAAGCTATGCACCGGTGAATGGAGAAAGAGATCATGAATGTGAGACCTTCTGGAATTATGTAGAGAATGTGTTGAATGTATGTAAGCCAAACGAAATAGTAATGATAGTGGGAGATATGAACAGATGGGTGGGTGTACAGAGAACATACTGAACGCGTTCTTGGAAAGTTCGGAGACCGAAGAGTCAATGATAGTGGTGAACGCCTGGTGAACATCTGTGTGGAGAGAAGCCTGTTTGTATCTAATACGTGGTTTAAATATAATAATGTGCATATGTAGACATGGCAGAGGTGAATCTAAAAGTATGATTGACTTGATAGTGAACGAAACCTGGTGAGAGACACAAAAGTGTGGATCGGGCCACTTTTTGGTTGTATCTAAAGTGTATTTAGGCCAAAAGTGGGTCTGGAGAAGGAAATCAAACGTAGCTGGAACGTCCAGAATTAGGGTAGACAAACTAGTAGATAATGGTGGGAGAAAGAAATACCCAGATGCTGTGAGTAAAGAGTTGAATGTGAATAAAACAGCGTGGAACGACCAAATAAAAGACACTGACGTGGAAAGTGCATGGATAAGCTTGTAAAACTGTGTTGTCAATTGTGCCGTGCAGATATGTGGAAGAGCGGCTGTGGGTAGACAGAAAAAAATGTGCGTGGCGGAATGAATCGGTGAAAAAGCAGTATGTAAGAAAAAAGATGCGTACATGGCAATTATTGCTGCAAAGGAGAGACTAAGAAAAATCGATTGGATGAGGTGTACATATTAAGAAACAAAGAAGTGAAGGAGACAGTGAGAGTACGTAAAGAGGAAGTGATAGCTGTGTAAGGAGAGAAAATGCAGAATAATTTTGAGGGAAACAAAAAACTCTTCTGGAAATTGGTCAAAAATAGAAAACTTGGCCCAAAACAGAACGCTGCAAATGTAATGAGTATGAGCAACGAAATAGTATGGGACGATTGTAAAGTGAGCAAATCCTGGCAAGAATATTTCGGAAATCTGTGCAGTAGTGAGGAAAGTAAGGCTGAAGGGTTAAATAAGGAGAATGTAGAAAGAAGGTTGAAAAACGGTAAAGGCAGGCGTAGATAATCTATCGTGAAATGCTAAAGTATGGAGGTATAAAGCTTATACGGAGATTGTGCGAATTATTCAATGTGTGTAAAAGTGTCGAGGGATTGAAAGAGCGCGATCATTGTACCACTGTATAAGGATAAGGGAAACCAGAGTTATTGCTATAACTACAGAGGAATAAGTTTGCTCAGTGTACCTGGTAAAGTATGTGGAAGAATACTGATTGATAGAGTGCGAGAAACTACACAAACTAAGGTTTGGAATGTACAGGGTGGCTTCATCTCAGGGAGAGGATTTGTTGATCATATGGTTGCCCTTCAGCAGTGTAAAAAAGAAGCTGTACTGTGCGTTTGTAGATCTGTAGGAGAAAGCATACCACAGAGTGAATAGGGAGAATCTGTGGGAAATATTAAATGAATATGGCGTAAATAAAGGTCTCATAGACGAAATAAGGGTAGTATACAACGGTATCCAGGCATGTGTTAGGATGAGAGGAGGTTTGAGTGAATACTTTAATATTGATAATAAATCGCATATCAGTTGTAAACCTCCTACATCTCAACGTAAAAATAAAATATTAATTTTATCAGATAGTCAAGGAAGAGGATGTGCAGACACTTTAAGTACCCTATTAACTAGTAAGTACCAAGTTACATGTATTTTTAAACCAAATGCTACTTTTGAAAATGTGGTGGGAAATGTAGGCGATCTAACCAAAGGTTTTACTTTATCGGATTATGTAATAGTAATCGCCGGTATAAACAATGCGCTACAAGGAATTAAAATATCACCTAGCTCCATATCATCAACAGTGCGTAGTCTAAAAAACACCAATGCGATTTTTTATACTGTCCCGTACTGGGACGGACGTTATATACTTAATACATTCGTATATGATTTAAATGTTTCACTTTATAATGAATTAAATAATAATGCGCGTCTTACTGACATAAACACAATTGCTACAAAAAATGACTTTACGCGTCATGGTCTCCACTTAAATAAACAAGGGAAACTTAAACTATGTAAATCCATTGCTAATTATGTATATACCAGTTCAAATAAGCATGAGTGCACAAAAATATTCCTACGACTAACTCTAATAAGTACGTAAATATGCAAAACCTGATTTTTGTAAATAGTAGTGACTCAAAACCTGTATCTGTAATATCGAACAATCTACATACACATAATCGTAAAATTAATGAACTGAAGTTATCGACTCACCTAAGTCCTGTTAATTCAGATTTAAAATAAAACCCATCGACAATAATAATATAAAAAATAGCTCTAAATTAACAAAAAGTTCTTGTAAATACCTAGATCTTCTTTTATTAAATGTGCAAGGTTTAAGTGCAGTAAAAATTTCACAAATGGAAATAGACTTATTAAAAGTAAGCGTTAATTTTATATGTTTAACGGAAACATGGTGTAATCAGGCGTCAATTAAATCATTACAGTTAATTGGATACAAGCAGAGCTCATATTTTTTTCGAAAACTGCACATTCATGGTGGTGTAACAATATATGCAAAGAAAATCTAAATGTGCATTCTTTAGACTTAGAGAATTTTTGTCAGGAATTAGACTTCGAAGTGTGCGGTGTAATTTGGAGTATTAACCAAATAAATTATATAATAATTACTTGTTACAGATCACCTCTTGGTGACTTTACAATCTTTTAGATAAATTGTCTGATGCACTGAACTTTGTGTTTGATAAGAGCTTATATATGATCTTAGCTGGCGATTTTAACTTGCATTTTGAAAGAAATGATCGAAATGTACTTAGATTAAGAGACATGCTATCCACGTTTGGATTATTTGATGTAGTTGTAAAACCGACAAGGAAGGTAGCTGTATTGGACAACATCTTCGTCAATTTTAATGGAAGCTCACATAATGTACGCCCTTGCATAGTATCTGACCATAATTACATTACATTTAAAACTAATAAACATAATAAGGAATCTATAAACCCAAAAGTAATTAACAAACGTTCTTATAACAAAGATTCTATTTTTAAGTTTGCTACTGCCCTAAAACAGGAACGTTGCATCGATTTTGAAAATTTTTCAACACTTGATGATGCATTTAATTATTTCCACAAAACTATACTGCATTATTTCAACCTTTTTTTTTCCATGTAGGTCGAAGTTCCTCAAAAAGTGTAATACTAATTCAAATTGGGTAACAAATTCTGTAAAAATCTCCAGCCAAAACCTTCACGATCTGTATCAGCTAACAACTAAGTACCCAGAACTAACTCCCTTTTACTCACAAAGTAAACGTCGTCATCGTCAACTTGTCCAAAAGACCAAAGCTGCATATTATTCTAATCAAATCCTATATGCCGATAATCAACAAAAAGCTGCTTGGTCACTCATATCTCAACTTACTGGCAAAGAAACACACTTTTCAAACATATCTTTGCGTACGGATACAGATACAAACACAATTAATGACCCTAATCAAGTGGCAAAAAAATTCAATACATTCTTTACAGAAGAATCACTCAGAATAATATCAAACATGTCATCTACCGGAAATGTTTTAAAAAATGTTAAAAAATCAAGAACATATAGCAGTATGTGTGCTTTTCCATTTAGTGAAGAAGACATGTGCCTAATTATAAAGCAACTTAAAAACAAAAACAGCTATGGTCCAGATGACATACCCTGTAAACTCTTAAAACAAGTTCACTTAGCGATTGTTAGCCCTATCACTAAACTAATTAATCTGTCATTTGAACAAGGCGTGTTTCCTACACTACTAAAATGTGCCCTCGTCATTCCGGTGCACAAAAAAGGTAGTCATAACGAAGTTTCTAATTTCCGCCCAATATCAATTAACTCTTCATTTTCAAAAATTTTTGAATATGCAATGCTATCAAGACTTCTGCGTCATTTAGAATTGAATAGCATTATCACTGATAGGCAGTATGGTTTTCGAAAGAAACAGTCAACAATTACTGCTTTACACTCTTTCGTCCATGAAATAGTGGAAGCTCTAGATGAGAAAAAGTTTGTTGTTGGAATTTACTGCGATCTAACTAAAGCTTTTGATTGCGTAAATCATTCATTATTGTTAAACAAATTAGAACGGTATGGCATAAGGGGCACCGTCGCCAAATGGTTTCAATCTTACCTTTCACTAAGATCCCAGTTTGTAAGAGTGACTTATAAATCACCCAACCACGTCATTAATCACTGCCACTCGTCCATTTTGCCTGTTACAGTAGGGGTTCCCCAAGGTTCCATACTAGGTCCAACTCTTTTTTTGCTTTTTATTAATGATATAGTTGATTTCTTAAACTATTCGCTATATCTTTATGCTGATGATACATCTGCTCTAATATCTAGTACAAAGCCAGATAATTTGATATCTAAGGCAAATGCATTGTTAGAGGACCTAAATGAGTGGTTTATAAAAAATAAGCTATACATAAACTTTTCAAAAACAAGTCTTATGTCTTTCAATAAACAAATTTTAAGTAATGGACTTAGTATAAATAATACAGATGTATTACAACAACCATCAGTAAAATTTCTCGGTCTTCAACTCGATGAATCTTTAAATTGGAAAACACATTGCTCTACTTTGATAAAAAAAATTAATAGTTCTTGCTTTCAAATCAGATCCTTAAAGTATGTAGTTCCATTCCATGTTATAATTTCCTTCTACTATGGTCAAGTTCATCAAAGTTGTTGTATGGTATTTATTTTTGGGGATTATCAATATTGGCGCAAGAAGTATTTCTAAGCCAAAAAAGGGTAATTCGAACCATGGTCGGTATAAAAAGTAGGGAATCTTGCAGACCTTATTTTATAAAATATAATATATTGCCATTACCAAGCTTATACATTCTGGAGCTTCTATGCTTTGTCTATAAGAATCAAAACCAGTTTAAAAAAAACTCAGATTTTCATGTACACAATACAAGGAAAAAGAATGACTATCGTAATCCTGTCAATAAAACCAATATGACTGCAAAAGCTCCTTACTCGTTTGATGTAAAGCTTTACAATTATTTGCCTCAATCCTTAAAGCAATGTGGCTCTCTCATGCAATTTAAGGGTAATATAAAGTCACTTTTAATGCAACATTGCATATATAATGTGGAGGAATTTTTTTCACTGCTGCAAAACAAAAACAATAACCTCTAGTCCTAGTTGCCACATTATTTGAATTATTTTGTTTTATATACATTGTATTTGTGTTTATATTTATTTATTAATATTTGTTTTCCTATAAGTATTATCTATTATTGTAGTTCATTGTCTGTATATATGTACTTAGATGTTAACTAATGACTTTACCTAAATTTAATTTTATGTATAGTACGTATTATTTGACTTAATCTATTCCACTTTTGTGGTCTAACGATTGAATAAATATTATTATTATTATTATTATTATTATTATTGAGCAAGGAGTGCTGTAAGACTATGTGATGTCACCGTGGTTGCTCAATGTATACTTGGATAAATGTGGTAGGCAAGCAGGTACCGATACAAACGGTGTAATGGTTGGTGACCTATATGTACGAGTTCTAGTGTATGCAGAAGACACAGTCCTGTTAAATGAAAGTGGGGGTGAGCTACAAACTGCTATGAGAAAGTTTGCTACAGTCTGTGAGAGCATGGACCTAAAGGTAAACGTGAGCAAACCATAGATTGTGGTGTTCAATAGGGAAGGTGGAAAGGTAAGAAGAGTATTTTTTCTGCAAGATGAAATTGTGGAACAAGTGGACGGGTTGGGATATCTGAGTAGAATGTTTAGTGCGGATGGGACAATGGATGGCGAAATTGGACGAAGGGTCAATGCTGGGAGGAAAGTAGTTAGAAGTATGTGGACGATAATAAGAAACGAAAGCATGCGCCTAGTTGCGAAACGAGCAATCTGTAATGGCGTGTTTGTCGCGTCAGTACTGCATGGAAGTGAGACATGAGTATTTAAAAAAAAACACGAAATAAAAATAAATGCCGTATATATAAGATTCTTGAGAATGTATGATAAAAGAATGAAACATAAGGAATTTTAAAAACCGAAGGACATGTCAAAGACAACGTATGAACCTTGCGGAAGCTAGAGAGGTATGCAGAGATAGGAAAGCATGGAGAAAGATTGTGAATGAAAAATAAATAAGAGGCAGGGAATGTTTTGCCTACCCGCAAGAAAATGGCGTAAAGGTTATGTAACGTAATGTAAGGTGTACTAGTGCAAAGTTATTAATAGACATTTCAAACATAGCATCTATCACAAAACGCTTAGCATCAAGTAATGTACGATTTATATTCATTATTATAACATTAGGTGAATGGTTACAAAGGACCTTATTGATCACAGGTTCAATATCGGTTAACAATTACGTGTACAGACAGAATATTAATTTAAATTTGCACAAATCTGTGACGAAAATCTCTTTTGTTGTCGAAAAGTTATAACATACTCTTGCTTTTAAAAAAATTGTGCTCGAGGCGAGAATACAAATATTTTTCATAAAGTTTATAGATAAGCCTATAATAACAAAATGAAAAAGTTTTGTTTTCGCCTTTTCAAAGAGGAATTTTCAAACCTAGAGTATTTTCACGCATATCTGCTCTGTATTTTCCTGTAACGTACAATGTGTGTACTATATTAACTATACTATACTAACTTTATCATATTCACCTTAATTAAATACTTTGTGTTAAAAATTTATGTGCACAAAAGAAAGCGAGATGTGAGGCCAAACCAGTTCTATTTTTTTTTTTTTTAAAAGAAGAATTAAATGGAATTTTAAAGCTTTAAAAACTTTTTATGAAAAACTTTAACTTCAGGTTATATATGTGAAAACATCCTAGTTAAACTTTTCATTTAGATTGTTATGCTTCTAGTTTTTATAAATTGAATAAAATTTTTCACTTCAAGATCTTGCTTTAAAACTAATTCTGCTTTATGCAGCACTTTTGTTGGTAAGTTAAAGTTTTGAAGATAAATCAAAATTGTACAAAATGACATTACTAAGAATTATGGAGAGCGAAATTATTTCATTTACGGTTGCTCTCATAATATGCTAATTAATTACGTGAACCACAATCTTGTAATTAAACAAAATTAAATTGTTACGCTTTACGTAGTGATAAACCAAAGTTCCCATAATAAAACGAATCCAAATCTGCATCTGATTTATTAAGATAACAAATCTTAAATCCTTCCCAGCCCTTTTTGTACTTGACAAAAGTATCTTATATAGTTAGATGTGATGATATCGCGAATCTATATGAAAACTTACTCTTCGAATACCTAAATTATGATTATTAATTATTCAATTTTACCTTGACATCACTAACCCTAAAGAAATAAGCAATGCAAATTGTATTCAAGTTTTCTGTAAATGGATGAAAAAGCAGTTTTCGTGTACCTTACTAACGATCTGAGACGCAAACTAAGTAAACATTGGGTGGAATTCATGACAGCTTTCGCTCGATACAAAATGTAATATCAGCAATACCACGAAGACGTCAATCGAGTAAATTGAGGATACACCAGATTTGTTTATTTTACAATTTTCTTTATCATATTTCTAGAAGGTAGATTTTTGGTCAGAAATTACTGTTAATTGAGAAACACTTTTATTTTTTAGTCATTTTTCATAAATTCAATAAATATAATTTTCAGAAAAGCACGCAAAAGGAGCAAGTTGTATATTTAATACCATGTTAAATATAGTGAGTGTGCAATGTGCAATGCATGACTATTTCAGTTATGTTTGTGAAGTATATGATTCGCTATATGAACTACATTAAACACCTGCCGAGCAAAAAATTTAGGTCACTTTAAATAACTTAAGAAATTACAAATATTTTAGAAATAAAACTAATCATCGAGTCATACGTGTAGTAGGCGGTGAAAGTTATATTGTTGGCATCTGCCACATTCTGTCACCGTATTCGCAACGTTTATTACAGAAAAATTAGTCCTAAGTAAACATTCACATTTCGTTGCTTATTTTTCAGTTAAGTGTTAATTACTTTTTCTCTAAAACTTATCCGTTATATGGTTTATTGTGGGTAGTGGCGCTTTACTGTTCTTATTGTTTATTTACCAGGCCATAATGCCGCTAGATCCTATTGTTGTGGCACTAGTTCTAGCGTTTATACAAGATGGTGGAGGGCAGCGCCAGAATTGTCGGTAAGGGCCTATGTGCTATACAAAATGTGTACTAGCGCTATCATGAGGATGGTCTTATAACCAGAAGACCCGGTTCTGGGCTAAGTAGAGTCACGAGTCAAAGAGATGATCGGTTTTTGTTGATATTCAGATTGCGGAATAGAACATCTTCTGCGGTTTTGCTGCGAAATCAACTTCAAGAGGATAGAGATGTTAATGTTAGCGAATCGACAGTTAGAAGAAGGCTTCGCGCTAATGGATTGTCTTATAGAAGGATGGTTACAGGGCCAACATTGAACCACCAGCATCGAATGGCGAGATTTGATTTTGCTCGAAATCACTTGACATGTAATGATGATTACTGGAGCAAGGTACTCTTCACAGATGAGTCGCGTTTTTACCTCAATGGACCGGACGTAGGTCGACGAGCGTGGAGAAGACCCGGTGAAAGATACTCCGCCGTTTGTATTGACGTTAGACGTAAATTTGGGGGTGGGTCTGTTATGGTTTGGATAGGTATCACTTCAGAAGTACGTACAGAGTTGGTTTTCGTAGAGAACGGCTCTCTAGCAGCTCACAGATAAATAACGGAGGCACTGCAAGATCAGGTTATGCCTTTCATGGTCAGTATGGGCGAGCAAGGCACTTTTATTCATTCTAATGCAAGACCACCCGGTGCCAGGGTTATCTGTGAATATTTAGATGAAGTAGGAATTACGCGGTTTGATTGGCCAGGATGCAGTCCAGATATGAATTCCATCGAACATGTCTGGGATGAGTTAAGGCGACGTATCCGAAGGCATACACCAGCCCCAAGAACTGCCCAGGAGCTGAGAGATTTGCTATTTCAGGAGTGGATTAACATGGATCAGAATGTAATCCTTAATTTAATTCAGAGTATGCCTCGTCGAATACAAGCAGTCGTTAATGCAAGAGGGGGTACTACACGTTATTAATTATCATCGATTTTTCAATAATGTTAACCCTTCAGTGCCCGTATGAAATTCTAAGACTCCAGTACCCGTTTCGGTCTCACAAACCGACGCCCTGCTATCGCCTCCAAAGACATATTTAAGGAGATTCAGATAGGGGAATGGATTAATATAGTTGTTGTGATGTGTTTATGAAAAAAAAATCAACAAATAATTGTCAAATAAATTTAATAAACAAACAAAACTTAAACTACTACATCAATTCAAATTTAAACTAAAACTAATTAATTTAGGAACAGTAAACCTTGTTATATGTATTGCTCAAGAGTATATTGATGTAAAAAACATTCTTGTATGTTACTGATCTGCAAAACAGTTTTCATAGCAAAATTCTCAAACCACTGTTACATGCTCCAAACACATGAACTTCTTACATTTCTTGCAAAAATACCGTGTTTTCCGATTTCTTTTTGTATCACAGAAATAACATCTACCTTTTTGGTTTTCAACATTTACAACTTCGGAATTCCTTTCTATACCACACAGTTCTTAAATTCGGAGTTTCATATTTCAAGGAAGGCACTGTACACTAGCTCGTACACGTAAATGCGGTTCTATCATGTCCATGGCAAGATTATGTAAAAATTCAAGACGTAATATGGAAACATCTGGATTATTGGAGCCATATATTACCAAACTGTTGATTCCAGCTACATTTAAAGTTGAATAAAACACCACCATGGGCCATCTACGAGTATTCCGAGCGCAGTTATAGTTTGAACACAGTTGGTCGACCACATCAACACCGCCCTTTGTACTATTGTACATTGTTATAATTTCCGGCTTAAATTCTTCGCCGCTTGCAGCATCAATAGTATCGTCATTCTTATTTTTACGAGGAATGTATGAAACTAAAGTACAAGTGTTCATGAAGCTAAATACACTGGATTTGAGTGGACGTTTTACTGGTTTGCTAAACTCCAAGGGTAATTCTCTTTTATTTTTCCTAATTGGGCCAATAACAGTCAGTTTCCTTTCCAGCAAACTATTGATCAATTGAAGACTTGTGAACCAGTTATCTCTAGTCACATTCCTCCCTGTATTATATATTGGTTCACAGGGCCTCTCAACTACCGCACCAGGACTATTACTGTTGTTAAAGGGTCCTTCTGGCTGTGTTCCTACATATAGTTCTAAGTTACTGGTGTAATACATTCGAGCATCTGGCATATCAAAAATTTTAATTCCGTATTTCTTCGGCTTTGACGGAATATACTGCCGAAATCCACATCGCCCACGAAAACCCTCGAGTTTTTCATCTATGGTGACGTACTCTGAATGGTTGTAACCTTTTTTACAATCCTCAACAAATTGATCAAAGTATTCTCGTATAGGAGCCAATTTATCAATTTTTTTTCTCTCTTCGCGTGTTTCCTTATCATCAAACCTAAGGCTGCTAAGAATGGAATCGAAATCTATTCAAAGACATGGTTAACCTAAAAATTTCGATCCCTGACTCGTCAGTTTTCCATAAGTGTTTGGTATTCAAATGATTAGCTTTCAGAACTCCTGCATAGTATATTAATCCTAATAAGGCTTGTATTTCTGGTTTGTTTGTTGGTCTGGCGTCATTGACACGTGAATAATTATGTAATATTGAATTTATAAAGATATTTGTACTGTCCACAATCAAGTCTAACATTAATAATAATAATAATGTATATTCATGTTAATATGCAAAAGCATTCACATTCGTCAAATATTATACAATTAATAAAACTACAACCTAATCCAAAAACAGAAACTTGACAATAGCACCATTACAACTAACAAACAGAAATATATCAAACAGAAACACATTGACCAGCACTGATTTTGGTTTATTGGACTAGATTAGAAATTTCGTTACCTAAAAATGCATCAATCGAATAGTATGCTTTCCGAAGAAGGTGCCTTTTTATCACAGCTTTAAGAGTAGTATTTTTGAGTGATTTGGTATCATTTGGAAGACGATTAAAGATGATCTGAGATTGGTAGTGATGATGTCTTTGTGTTTTTGATAGTCTACAGTACTCTGTTCTTATTTCATTTTTGTGACGAGTATCATGGTGATGAATGTCTGACTGCAATGTGAAATTAGCATAGTTGTCTTTAGCATGAAGGATACATTCAAGGATGAATAAGCATGGTAATGTTAGGATGTTGAATTTGATAAAGGAAGATGAACAGTCGTCTTGGTACCCTAGGGAATCTATTATGCGAATAGCTCTTCTTTGAAGGGCGAATACTTCTGCTGCTGAGGAGCAGTTCCCCCAAATTAGTACACCGTAGTAGATTATTGAATGAATAAGTGCAAAGTAGGCAGTTATTAATGTCGATTTGGAAACGTTGTCTGCTAAACGACGTAATAAATATATATTGCTACTAATTTTTTTGCAGATTTCACTAACATGTTCTGTCAGTCTCAAAGTAGAGTCTAGATATAATCCCAAGAATTTTACCGACTTTGAATCTTTATTAGCTTGTGGTTTTAATGAAATTACTAGCTTTTCAGTTTTTTTGTGATTTATGCTTAATTCATTGGCCTTAAACCATGTCGAGGCAATTACAATCAAGTCTGCTGTGGAAATGGCCTGTTCAATGCAGTTACGTTTATAAAAAAGTGTTGTATCATCCGCATACAATGTACAGTCAGCGTAGGGGTTTATATACCTAGAGAAGTCGTTGAAATATATTAAAAATAACAATGAACCTAGGATAGACCCTTCTGGTACCCCTATATTAACGTATTGTTGACTTGAAACTACATTATTAAACGTGACATGTTGCGTTCTATCTGATAAATACGATTGAATTAGCTTAACACTTTTGTGATCAAAGTTGTAAACTGATTTCAGTTTTTCTAAGAGGACGCGGTGTGACACACTGTCGAACGCTTTCGACAAGTCTAAAAATATTGTTATTCCGTATTCATTCTCCTCAAAACATTTTAAAGAGTTATTGATAAAGCAAGAAACTGCATTAATAGTAGACTTGTTTTTCCTAAAGCCATACTGCTTGTCACTAAAAAGATTATTGCTTTCAAAGTAATTAGATATTTGGTTGAACATCAATCTTTCAAAAACCTTGGAGAATATGGGCAGTATAGATATAGGCCTATAGTTTGATATCTCTTGCGGACATCCTGACTTAAATGTAGGAATTACTGAAGCTACTTTTAATAATTTTGGAAAAGTATTTGACGATAAAATTTGATTGAATAATTTAGTGAGTGGATAAACCAACTGACCAATATTACGTTTAATAATGTTTGAAGACATTCCAGATATATCTCTTACTTGACTACTCTTCACTGTTTTTAATGCCTGTGCTACTTCACAGGGTGCTACTCTTTTAAAGCAGAATTTGTTGGGATTTATCTCTTTTTTACATGGGCTTATGGGATTTACTTGTGCAGTTTGTGATTTTTTGGAGTTGTCATGTCCTACATTAGCAAAATATTGATTAAACATATCCGCTGTGATACTGATATCTTCACTTCTTTTGCGTCCCTGCCTATGCGAGTTGATTATCTTCCACATGGTTTTGCTCGGATTTCTGGATCTCAGTATCAGTTTATCACTACCCTTAATTTTTGCTTCCTTAATAGCGTTTCTATATTTAAGGCGTAATGAATTTCGTAAGCTTTTTAAGGTGATTGTTTTATTTTTATTATAAAGATCTGTTATAAGAAGAAGCTTAGTTCTCATACAATGTAAATCTTTATTGAACCACTTTGTTCCCTTATCGCGGCTTCTCGTAATTGTATCATTGACAAAATATTTCCAGATTTCAAGGGGTTCTTTTAGTGACCTTGTCGGCAGTCTTGACAATGGTAAACGAATGACTTTATTTTCGGATCGGGTTCGAACATTTTTAGCTGGAACATGTTTCCTCCATTTTGTTGCCTTATCTTTTCCTTCATAAAATAATTCGTCATTTTCTCGTTGAGTAGTATCTTCATCGTCTGATATTTCCTGTTCAGTATCGCTATCTAATTCCCTAGTTTCTAGTAAATCCTCTTCGTCCGACGATGGCGCATCATCATAAACCGTATTGTCATCATCCTGCTAGGTCATTGCATTCCGCATCAACTATACTAGGCGCGCCTGTTCTCTCTCATAATCTCCCATGGCCAGAATAATGTTATCAAAAATTTTTTTAAATACTACCTTATTTTCAACTTGGTCGCAAATAAAAAAGAAAAATAAATATAACTTGAGTACCCGCTTCGGTCTCTGAAACCAATATGCAAATAACTTGCACAGTAGATAATAAGTCGGATCGTGTGCTTGATCGGTCTCACCAACCCTATACGGGTACTGAAGGGTTAAGTTTTATTCATTCTTTTCGTTCCTAATAACAATAGTCGACCTTCGTTCCAAATGTACAGTTATTTTTTTCTAGAGTAAATCATAAAAAAAAAATTAATTGTGTTGTCTGATTCCATATTTATAAGCTACGAAAATGCATTAGGTAAATTTACAATATGCAGACATAAACTGATGCATTTTATTTTTAGAACTATTTGTAATTTCTTGAGTTATTTAAAGTGACCTAAACTTTTTGCTCGACAGTGTAGTTATACATACCAAATTATTGGACACCGGGTAAATACAATATTGAGATTGCATCACCTAGAACTTAAACTTTGAAAGACATGTAACAAGCAACCGCGTTTTATAAATATTACAAGTGAAGAGGAAATTTCCAAATTCAACACTTATAAATACTTAACACTTAATAGAATTTAGTTGCACTCCTTCTGTTTATGTAACTATGAAACCCACTTAGGAAGTTATAACAATTTTTTGTGGGTGAACAAAATACCCAAGCGGGTTATGTAAGTACATATGTAATACTTTGTTTTATAATTTTACATTAATTTACTACAACTTTTGATTATTTTTGCAATATTTACTAATCGAAATTTACTAAATTCACTTGAAATAATTAAATCTTTCATTGCAGGGATCGTGTAAAGATTCGAAATCCACGGAAACTAACAGATGAGGAGCAGGAAGCCATTGGCCAAGTTATTTGTGACACAGATTCAGAAGAGGAATGTCAAAATCTGAATCAGTTAACAGTGATAACGAACATATAAAGAAAGTGACCATTGGACTGATTCCGAACAAGAAGGAAGCGATACGGAAGATTCGGCAGATGAATCTGAAAGTACTGAATTGTTTGTGGGAAAAGATAAGCAAACTTTTGGAAGAAAAGGCAACTAGTAAGTAAATACAGTAAAACTCCTTCAAAAATTTGATAAATATAGTTTGTGGCCCAAGTCGCAATGCAATAGACATTTATAATGAACTTAGCTCGTTCATGAAATTTTTCAATGACGAAATAATCGAGCATATTGTCCAGTTTACAAACGTGCAAATTGCGAAACTTCGAACAAGATATTCTCGAGAAAGAGATGCAAAAGACATTACGAAATCAGAACTTTTAGGTTTTATTGGTTTGCTGTTTTATCTGGATTTAAGAAACAAAACCATACTTACTTCTTAGAACTATGGACCAAAGATGGTACAGGATCACAAATATTCCGAGCGTGTATGAATCATCAGCGATTCCTTTTTTTGTTATCAGCAATAAGATTTGATGATAAAAGTACCAGAGATGTAAGAAAAGAAACTGATAAGTTAGCAGCTATTAGATTTATTTTGGATAGTTTTGTAGACAATTGTAAAAACATTATACGTTAGGAGAATATCTGACGATTGATGAAATGTTGATAGCATTCAGAGGCCGTTGTAGATTTCTTCAATGCATCCCTAATAAACCTGCCAAATATGGGTTGAAAGCATTTATACTTTGTGATGCCAAAACTTTTATGTTAGTAACATGGAAGTGTATTGTGGTACACAACCCGAAGGAAAGTACAATTTACCAAACACAACCACAGCAATAGTACATCGCATACTTCAAGATATGAAAGGAAGCAATAGAAATCTAACGTGTGATAATTGGTATTCCAGTTATCCCTCAGCCAGGAACTCTTACAGGATAAGCTAACAATGCTAGGTACATTGAAGAAGAACAAGCGAGAGCTACCAACGGAATTTTGCCCAATAACACGAGAGAGGTAGGATCATCCGTTTTGGTTTCCAACAAGGTATGACTATAGTCTCCTACGTTCCCAAAAAAACAAGTCGGTGATTTTAATATCCACAATGCACAATGATTCTGCCATAAATCCACAAACCAAAAAGCTGAAATTATAATGGATTATAATGCCACAAAAGGGAGTTGATACAGTCGACAAAATGTGTTGTACATACTCCGTAAGCCGAAGAACTAGGAGATGACCTTTGGTAATATTTTTCAATTGTTGAATATAGCAGGTATCAATAGCCAAATTTTGTATAATTCTACAAACACCTTATCCGCACAAAAACATAGACGCATTTTTCTAAAAATTTAGCGCTGGCTTTGATGAAGCCACATCTCATATATCGTTCTACAGTACAAAATTTGTCCACTGAACTGAAGCTATTCTAGCCAGATATAGAATCGAAGAAGATACGGACGGGGAATCACCTCAAAAAGTTAGAGCAAGATGCTCTCTTTGTGCGAGGAAAAAGAATAGAGTGACTACAATAATGTGTAACAATTGTCACCGGCCAGTATGTAAGGAACACATGGAAAGGCTAATTACGTGTAACGCTTGTAAGAACAGCAATAATAGCGATTCAAGTGAATAGTAACTTTTTCTACTGTTATTTTATGATTTATACCAAAATCCTTTTTTTATTTTGTGGTGTAACAATAAGAATGTTTTTTGATTTTGTCTTATGTCTAATTATACTTTTATTTTAAATTGTTTTCTTCAGTTTTTGTTGTCGTCTATGTTTAGTACATATTTAAGTGTCATTAATAATTGTTTTATTAGGAATATGTGACATCATAATGGCATTTTGCATGTGGTGTACTTTATACACCAAGCGAGTACTTATGTTAAAAATGAGAGTGCGAGTAGTTAAAGGTTAAATCTAAAGCTACCCATCTACGAACAAATCTATAAATGTGTTAGAATTATATTAATTAGAAACAATGCCACCACACCTCCCACCATGTGTAAAATGATTTACCTTCCCAAATTTTAGTTCTATTTTTGTGCACTTAATTTTCCGTCTTTTTTATTAAAACATTCGGGGATAAATCTTCTATCACTCGGAAAGGTCCACTATGAATAGCACTTAATTTAGTTCTGCCTTTATTTTTGATTAATATTAAGTCATTTGTTGTATAATCAACTTCATTTACATTAATGTCAAACTTTTGTTTTCTCTTCACCTTCGCACTCATAAGTTTGTTCTTGCATCACTATGTGCTTTTTGTAACCAATACTTAGGTTCTAAAGGAAACTACATTATTAGTTATTTTATTAGGAATTATAGATAGTTTACCGATAACCAATTCGTAGGGAGTGTATTTTGTTTCTCTATGCACAGTAATGTTGTATGTGAAGCACCAATATGGTACCCAACTACTCCAGGACGCATTCTGGTTTTCCGTTTGAATCCTTAAATAAGCCCCTAAGACTTCATTTGAATTTTCTAAGGAGCCAATGTTTTCGTGAGATGGTACGCTGTGGAAGTTAAATGTTTAATTTTTAATAATTGACAGATTTGTCATAGTAGAAGATATGAGTTCTGAACATCTATTGGTAGCGATTTCACTAGAAACTCCAAAAAGTAGTATAACATTATTAACAAAGGTTCTCGCTAACGTTACTGAATCCTCAGATACAGATAAAGTACATGCTTCTACTTAGTCAAGTCACATTGTATAGTTAACATGTATGAAAAATTAAAGTTATCTTTGTTTAAAAAACCTATAATGTCTAAATATACTTTACCAAACGCTAATCGTGCTGCTGTAGTTAAACTCATGGATTGTTTTATGTGTTTACTATATCTTTGTCACATGTCGCACTTTTTTTTTATAATTGTCTACATCTCACTTGAACCTTTCCAAAAGCAATATTTCTTGATGTTATTTGTCATTTTTTTTTATTCCCGCATGACCACTTGTCGGTAGTTTAAAATTAACTTTTTCTTGTCAGTATCAATAAATTTTCCCAACATTTATCCTATGGATTTAATAATTTTTAGATTTTTCTCCTTCAACTATATGTTTTAATACGCGGATATTATTTTCATCTTTAATTACAAATAATACTAATACTTTAATATCTTTACTTATTTTGTCCAAACACTTCAACAATACCCCTTGAGTTAATGCCGAACGAGTATTAATAAATAAAATTTGTTTTAAAGGTGAATAATGAAGAGTTTAATTTTTGGTAACAATGTAATCATAATTGTTTATATCTTGTAATTCATTTTGTTCATGACCCTTATTTCTATACTCCTTTGGTTTCTTAAGAACTTCTATAACTTTCAATCCAATTGTCTGTATCAGTTTAGTCTCAATCAAGCTTACTTTCTATCTCTAATTTTTCGTTGTGCTCTCGTTAAAACAGAAATTACTCTCTCATGTATACTTTTTAATTCATTCACACCCAGATTCACACGTGCCAATGCATCAGTCCCTCCATTCTCGCTTCGTTTTATATATTCATTAAAATCATACTCTTCTAAACACAAACGAAATTTTAATAGTCTACTCGATGGATCTTTCATATTGAATAAATGTAATACTGGTTTATGATTGGAATACATTTCAAAATGTCAGCCAAGTAAATATGGTCGAAAATGTCTAATAACACAACCCATAGCTAAAAATTCTTTCTCAATTGTAGTATAGTTTATTTCTGCTTTATTTAACCCTCTACTAGCATATGCTACTGGTTTGCAATTTGAATTTATTACGTTCTAAATCGTTTTAATATTGCAAAGGTGGTGGTTTCATTAGTAAACATTTTAGTGCTTTAAAATATGGATCATATTTGTTTGCCCATTCAAAAGGAACATTGTATCTACATAAATTATTATTTAAAGGCGCAGATAATTCCGTAAAATTCGGTACAAACTTCCTGCATTAATTAACGAAAGCGATAAATCGTTTTACTTCGCCCTTGGTTGTGGATAAGGGGTACAAATTGAGGATTAAAGGAACAGGCCTATTAGTAAACCCGGGCAGTTGGAGTTTTAAAAATCGGGGAATCAATCTTCATTAACAATCGAACGGGCTCGTATTCACCGTTTTTTTGAGTTTTTATCTCAGGGGGGTGAAATCGAGTTCCAAAGGGGAATGAGTTGTTTAAACAAAGTGAATATATCTTAAAATTCGTTGTCACGTGTAGTTGAAATTTGCCGCAGATTCTTCTTTTTTCATTATGAGGATATTTAGAATGCTATATGTAGAAATTGCAGGAGGGAATTCTATGATTCGTCATCTTAGATTGTTAAAAATTTAGGTATATTCGAGTATAAAGTTTGGGAAGCACTAATTTAATAGTATCCAGTTTTGTGTGAATGGCATATACTTTTTGTTCGTAAATAGATTGCAGTTGTTATATTGCGAGTAGGTTTACATGTATTGTTGTCCTTAATATAGTGAAAGAATTAATGATGGCTAATTTAAAATAATTAGTAAATCGTGGATGATCTTATTTTTAAGTAATCGTTAATTAATAGATTAACTTGGGTTGAGATTACTTCACGAAAGCGTAGTTTTACAGATTTCGAAATTAGGCGGCTGTATGACGGAGAATTGTGGCTTTTATAGTACGTTAGTTTAGAGTCGATTTACCAAAGCTTAAATGCGGCGAAGACTGATCATTTTACCGCGCTTACGGCTTGAAAGAATTTCTTTTTTATGATTGGTGATGTGGCGTGAAATGTAAGGAAGCAAAATCTGTTAAATTCGTAAGAGCAGTTGAAGTTGAGGTTTCGATCGTGAACGTTGAAGTAGAAAACAATAAAGATGTAGTTGCAAATTATTGTGTTGTGGAGTCTTTATCGGCGTCTCCCGTTGTGTCGTTATGGTTAAACGAACCGCTTCGTAATTTGATAGGGATTGTACAATATCGATGCTGTATTAACATTTCGCCTTATGCGGCTTTGAAGTATAAGTACACAATGACAAATTTGTTATCGTATACCGTTTTATCGTGAAATTTCAGGTTCAAGGTAAAGCCAAATATTTCCAAATTAGACTTGTGCTGATCAGAAGAAAGGAAAATCGTCTTTTTCTAAACCTATAACCGACGTCTGTGCCGAGGGGTGCTGCGAATTTTTAATTTTATGTTAATGATTAATTTTTCTAACTTTTAAGCGTAACAGAACAGTGTAACTTTTTTTGTGAAAGTTAAAACTAGTTCATTATGTGTTTAAGATGTTATATGAGGGTATTTAAAAAGAATGGTTCCAGTCAGGATTGTGTTAAATTTGTGTTTATGCGACATTTATCATAAAAAGTCGAAAGCTGATTGGATGGATTTGGACCAGAACAATGGAAATTGCGAAAGGACGCGGGTGACACTGTTTTATTTGCTTTGTATATTAATATGCTTGTTGATAATAACGGTTTATTCAATGTCGAAGTGACAATCCCCAAGTCATTGTAGATTTAACGTTTTTTATTTTCAGAAAGCTTTTTGTTTGTTTTTATTGTAGTAATAAAGTCAGTTGTTCCATTTAAATTAAATTGTGTCAAATCAGAATTTCGCACCTGCAGTAAATAATGCTTTTTAGTATTGTTATTCGTATATATGTATTGGTGATGCTTACTCAAGAAGAAGTATTTGATATTACTTCTCCTTGATATTAGCGATAGCTGCTAAACAGGTGATGCAGCTTTATTCCTTCAGGAGTCGGGTTTTTTTTTGCTTGTGGCGAATTAATTTTGTTCACGCTCCTCTGCCAGGGAACCGTTTCTCGATTGTACTTGCCTTTCTATATCTTTTTATGCTGTCTTTTAATTGGAATATAGATATTTGTAGTGTATTTGTTTTTGGGAATCTATTGTAACTTCACCAAATTAAAGCACGTTGGGTTTATTTAGATAAATTTTATAGTTACCGAAATTAAAGCTATCTATATTTAGAAATGTAGTCAATTTTGATGATTTTTTTGGATGAACTTTAAGTGACGTTTATTAAAGTGTAGGAACTTTTAAACATGCGATCGCGTTTTGCTTATTTTTGTTGTGACAAATATTCATTTTAAAATGAATAATTAATGACAGTGTTAACCAGTTATCAATTTTTTTTTGTTAATTGAGCAAGTAATTTTACGTAGACGTTTACACCGAAAAGGTGTAGTGAATGTTGAGTTTAATTATCGCAATTTTTGCGGATTTTAAAATAATATTTAAACTTTATTTAAGTGTGAGTTTCGCATAGGTATTTTTGAAGCAGTATTTTCAGGTAAAGGTGTGTGTGTGTGTTTTCTTCCCGAGTGAATATTATGGTTTTCTGTTAAGCCATTATGTTAAGATCTAGTTCATGACGTTTTTCCTGCTATAAATCTGTTTAACAGATGGCGCCATTGTAACATGTCTTTCCCGATTTTGACTTTATTGAGTTCTATTGACTGCCATTTTGTAGTGACGAGTAAGAACCCTGCCATACCACTGAGCTATGTGAGAAACATGCACTTTACCTTTACGGCTTATGTTCCAGTGAGTGTCTTGCTCGTAGCAGGTAATTTAGTTTTGTAGGAAACATCGGACCGGACCCAGAAGCATAAAATATAAATAATATTTAGATATACCTTTAGAAATAAATAAATAAATTAGATATTTCGGTAGCGTTCAAAATTTATAAATATAAACAGAACGTACCTCTAACCGACAGGTTGATCTTATATAATCACATTTAACAGACAGTTTAAATATAGAATGTAACATAAATTACAAGTTCAATATTAATTATAATCTATAAGTTTGCTGGTTTACTTTAATGATGTGTTACCATAACTTCTTTTTGTGATGTTACTTATATATGTTTTCTTGATAATGATACATGTATTGAAACGTGATAAGAAATATATAAATATCTAAGTATTTATATAAAACATTTGTGGAATTTTATTTGAAACATTAGTGCTATTAGTTATAGAATTACACGAAGTAAGGTTAAAGGATATAAATTTAATTTAATGTATTTAGTTCAACAGGGCTTGTATTATAATTGGTCATTAAGTCACTAATGTCTTAATGTTCTAAAGAATCTCACTGTTGTCTTTCATTCGTCTCGTGTTATTTGGGTCAGAGAAGCACTACCAATACTGCGCATGTCTAACTTCGAGTGCCTCTATACATAGCGTACTTTATACCAGGCGGGAATATAGCCCCCACTTTCAGCTCCGACGCTGACGTCGGTAGGTCGATTTCCGCACGGAAAGTATTGAGGAACGGTCAGAATTCCTTGTTGTTAAGCAAATTTTATGACTAAAAACCAAAACTCTGGTCTGGTAACAATAACAATCCAAACAAAAAAATCTTAGAAATAATATCTTGTTTAGAAGTGTTCCTAGAATTGAACGATGCTTGTTATTCCTTATCTCTAATGTAAAATTGATTAGGATACTAAATAGTTAAGTGTAACTTCTATAATTTACTTGTAATTGTCACTAATGCAATACGAATAATAAAAAAGTCAGGAATTCATTTCAATGTTTTTAATTTTCATTTTGACGCCAAACTTGTTTTGTGCCCTGAAATTACATTATTTCGTAATCTTTTTTAGTTAGACAGACGGAGTCTGTGTTGAGCTCTTGAACAGAACACACGTGTTTTGGGAGAGAGTTTGCTCAGATTTTTCGATACGCCTATTGGCGCTATCACTTAAAAAACGTACGACTAGTATCGTAACTAATCTTTTATTTCAGCCTTCTTCGCACCGGAATTGTGTGGTTCAAGCCACATAGACCCGGTATTGAAGAACGCAAGAAGATGTACAGGGACAGCGATTTTGAAGATGAGTCGCCAGCTGAGATCATCATCCAACAGCGGATACGCATCAATGAGTTGGTGCGGATGGTTGAAGGCCTACAACGGAAGTACGCCAAACTAGAAGCCGAACTCGCGCAAGCGAAAAGAAGCTAAGAAAGCTGCGACGAAGCCAACAGGCGGGAAGACAAAGGAAGAAAAGGCCGAGGATATTCAAGAACCGCAGAAGTCGAAAAAACAGAAGCGGAAGGAGAAGGTTAAACCCACAGAAGAGGTTGCCAGCAAGAAGGACGAAGCTGCAGCAGCACCAAAGAAGGATGAAGAACTTACCAAGATGGAAGTAAGCGTCGTAGTAACTCCATCTAAGAAGAACGAAGACGTAATTGCAGAAGAGGACGGTTTCCAAACCGTCGCAAAGAAGGGCGAGTCAAGCGTCAACGGGTAGACGCAGAAACCCCAGCAAGGATATGCCCGCACCAAAAAGAGAAAGGATCCCGCCACTAATCCTCCACCGACAGGGGGATTACTCGAAGGCGATGAAGAAGCTAATGACTGTCGGGATTACACCGAGAACTACCAGAACCACAAAGGATGGTATCAGCGTGCTCCTCAGCTCCGCGGAGGAGTACAGAACCGCTACTGCTGCACTGGACGACGCCGACGTGCAGTTCAACGTGTACCTCCTGGAGGAGGCGAAACCTATCAAGGTAGTTGTCAAGGGCATTCCTCAAGACGACGAGATGATAGACACCGTCAAAGAAGAGCTGAAGTCAATGGGATTTGAAGTCCAGAAAGTCAGCCGCATGTTCGCCGGACGCGAACATAGAAAAACCGCGATGGTACTGGTCCACCTCGGAAGAAGTGAAGAGGCCAAAGAGGTCTTCAACATTAAGACGTTAGGACACCTCAGAGTACGTGTGGAATCGCTCCACAAGAAGAATGGCATCGGTCAATGCTTCCAGTGCCAGCGTTACGGACACACCTCCAACTGATGCCATGCGCCACCCAGATGTGTGAAGTGTGCGGGGCACACAACACGAGGTATGCAAGAAGACCCGTGAAGAGGGCGAAGCAAAGTGTTGCAACTGCACCGGGTTGCACACTGCGAACTACGGTGGATGCCTCGCCCACCCAGAAATATCAAGAAGGGTAACGCCCCAAACCTACAATCTTAAAGAAACCGGCAAGAATTGCCGAGGCCAGCATTAGTTACGCGCAGATGGCTGCAGGAAAAGCAAAACAGACGCCAGAAGAACTGGAAGACGAAGACTTCGCGCTCGTAATGAAGATCGTGAAGGCACTCAGAGCAACGAAAGAATAAGCACCCAAAGAGGGTACGCAAAAGCCGCAATCATTTAAGCGGCCGCCCCAACGAAGTAATGGGATCACGACACCGAGAAGACCTGATGCTGAAAAGCGAAGATCTTCTCCGAGCAAACAACACACAGGTATTGGTAATTTTAATGTATTTTTTACAGGTACATCGAAACTACGAATGCCATCAAGAATCACGATAAGACGAAGGTATAGAGGGCAAAGAGCCCGTAGTACCGAGAATAACTAACGATGACCGATAGTTAGACAAAACAATATTTCGTGCATTGCAAACAAATTGCATCAGCATGTTTCATGGATATTGTATCAATTCTTGACTGATAGAAACTGTAGTAAAGAGCTGGTAGTCCTATTCCTATTATTAATCAACCAGATTTCTTAAAATTCGTAAAATATCTATGTTTTTTTAAGAGACACATATATAACTGCAATTTCAGTAAACACAACCATGAATTAGACTTTTATTGTAATGCTTTAAATTATTGCTATGATATTAAACTTTTTTGACGCTCACAATTGATTTGTAGAGCTTTCGTAAATTTTTATAATTATACAATGCAATACTTTGTAACATTAAATAAAGTAGTACTATGACAGGTGTTGGAGAATCCGGAACATGGCATATGCGAATCATATTCAGACATACATTATTGGAATTTGTTAGTGAAGCCTAAAACTCCCCGATTCTTATATGCTACTGCATGCATTTCATTAAATTTCTAGACCACGTCTCCCACTCCTATATTCTCGCCTGGTACAGAGTACGTCGTGCTCTATAGGTAATAATAGTGATAATAATGGTGTTATTAGATGAACAATACATTACGTGTAAGTGCATAAACGAACGGCTAGTTGTGAGTTGAGATCACCGCTAGGGGTTTCAAGATGGACTAATCGATAGCGGTCCAACACAAACGTATCTTTAAAATTGAATCAACTTACATATGAGTTTTTGAAAAATGAAATTTTATACTTAACCCCCCTATTGTGTACGGGTCAATATGACCCGATCGTGTTCTTTTAACGTGCATAATTCGTTAATTTATTTAAATATTTCGTTGCCACTGCATGATTTTTATTCCATTATTCTAATAACGGTGTACCTAGATTGATATTAGAAAATTATAGGTAGTTTTTTTAATGCATTTGTTACACTCAGTGTTTGGATCAATATGACCCAGTGATTTGTGTGGTTCAAATTAGAAGAACGAGAAACAAATTATTGTCATAGACAAATGTATTTTATTAGCTTTGTTTCATTTTCATAAATATAAATAGCTTACATAACATTGCTGCATTATTGCACGCGTTATTTGCGTACCGGTAAACAAGCTTATTTCTGTTGAGATTTGTCTGTGGCTCCGCGTATAAATGCAGCCAGTGAGCAGCTGTGTCTTAGTTTCGTAGTAAATATCAAACTTGATGCTATACTCTAATAAGAAATACCTAACAATTGAAATTTATTATTGAAAATGTGTGGTGAGAAAGAGCTTACGGATAGTGAACTTGAAACACCTTTGTGTGTTTATGATAGTGATTGTAACGTCTAACGCTTCTGAAGAAGACCATTTGTGCAACACCGAGATATACAATAGCGAATCATATGATGAAGTGGAAACTACGATTTCAGATGAAACTAATCACGTAACTTCAAAAGATGGCAATGCAGTATGGAATGAAAAGACACATCGATCGGGAAAGTTATCAGCAGCAAATATTATTTCGTTGATTCCTGGGCCAACAAGGTATGCTACGCCGCGAATAATTGATATAAAATCCGCGTACTTCTTATATTTCACACCCATAATTGTAAACCTAACTTTGAAAATGTCAAATTTTGAAGGCAAAAGGCTTTGTGGCGACACGTTTCAAGAACTAACATTAGTTGAACTAGAAGCATATTTTCACCTATTCTTTCTAGTTGGAGTGTATAATACTCATGGAGAGGCAACATTCAGTCTGTGGGATGGAACTGTAGGTCATCCAATATTGTAAAAATACAAAATATAAATTGTATCAAAAATCATTCGGTATTTTACAAAATGCGTTAATTACACCACCAGATCTAGAATTTCCAAATTTTGACCCAAAGAATAAATGTCCTTTAGAAAGGGATGGAAGCAAATATGCATTGGGAGCCGTGCTGTATAACGCCAACAAACCAATAGCATAGCAGGCTGTTAAATAAGGTAAAACTAAATTATGCAACGAATGAAAATTGTTAACCATTGTTTGGACAGTAAAACGCTTTAGACGGTATTTGTTCGGACTAACATTTAGTAGTTTGACAGATGAAGAACCTTTAATTGATGTATTCGGAGCGAGGGATCTATTATCACTTGCACAAAGGTACAGATGCCCACATTAGGTGTAACGTAACCACTTTTAACATAGTCGGTAGCTCAGGCCTTGGATGCGTGTGCGTTTGGTTGGCTTAGAGCAATACAATCAAAATTAAAAAGGGCACCATACGGGTTGCTCTTTTATAGCCCTCAAACCAAGAAAAGGACAAAGGTACAATTATGACAAGGGTCACAAATAAAAAAGGAAAAAGAACGCTGACCTGAAAGAGTGCCGGATAACTACACCTACGACAAAGAAATAGTAGTCGTTCAACACTAATCCTTATTTTTATGAAAAGATCGGGCTGACGCAACACGAAGCTTCACAAAAAATAAATCAAGGCCTAATATATACTTTAGCGACATAAAAGTAAAGAAACTTAATTCCTCATGGAAAGTCGTAGGATAACGTTACATAAGAAATGCATTTATTTAAATCAAAGCAGTTCACCATTTCCTTTTCTAGTGCTTTAGTAAACGGAAGCGTAGTTACTTAAAGCACTTTTCAACAGCGGGTTGAAAGATCTGTGCACTCAACAATAGTTCGTAGGTTTAGTGCATCAACAGAGTAATATACAGTTGATTACGGTTGTGCTTAATTGCTTTGATCTCCAGGGCTCCGTGACATAATGAAGAAAATATAACTCACCGTTAGCTCAGTTGTGTATTGAATACCAAAAAGTTTTACGTAGTTTAAGATCTTTTCAACTTGGCAGAAGTCGTTGAACGTCGTACTTCTGTACCGGCTGTAAGTAGACGTTGACCTAGGAGTCCCAATCGGATGATCAATTCTAACGAGGAAGTGTACCTAGCGTAATCAAGAATCAAGATTTCGGAAACTAGTTATAATATAAATGTACAGAAAGAACCAGAATAAATCAAAATATTAGTTATGAAGATAACAATATTTATGGAAGCTATATACACAGTAATAAAAAAGGTGTAAAAGATAGGAGAACTTCCCTCTTAATGGAGCAAACGGTGGCTTAGTTTTATTTTAAGCAAGCTTGTATCCATATCAAACAAATAGAAGTATCTATTATCAGTATTAAGTAAAGCAAGTGCGTGTAACAAAGCCAGTATAACTGAAATGTATGCACAATATGATTTTTTTATAAAAACAAAACATTTTATAGTGAATTTTTAAATACTGCCAACTAGACAAAATGGGGTCAACCCAAAAGAATCAAACGACCACTCGAAAAATTGTATTTTTTCTTATCACAAATTTAAAATTACCATAAATCCAAAGGGCACTTTATTTGTGACGATGTCTGGTATATCTTTTTGGAAATAAATGCGTTACTTCCAATATTTCATTTAATCGGTGAAATTGAAACCAATAAACTACTTTTGGTTGGTTAAAAAAAAATAAATACACGTTAAATGCCATTTTGCATAGTGATTAAAAGTGTTTCAAAATGACGAATTTTATAAGACTGCGTGTGTAAATAATCGTAGGTATGATGTAGAGCCTACCAGCCAGTAAATAAAACTTCGTTAAACGTTATTATTAACTATAACATATTTATCAAAAATAAACAAGTTACAACCCCCAATTAGAACTAAGAATATTTTGGAATCTGAAAATTAATACTAATTGCGCAATTTTCGTTCCGATTAACTTGCAGTTCACAAATTTCTTCATGACGTATTGTTGCGGCTAAGACATTATTATTGACATTCGAATTTGTGTTGCAGACATTGCCTCCTTATTGTAGAGTTTTTGAAAAGGACTATTTTTCTTGCCTTTTTTTGACGCAGGTTTGAAACATGTATTTTTGGTTCTTCTTAATTTTGAGTGAGTTTCGGTATGAAATAAAGTACGTTACGTTATTCGTCTGGTACCCGGATATTATGTACTCATACGCAAACAAATTCTGGCCCGGATTCGCCTTGTCCGAATTAATTACTTATTCATCCGGAATATACGTTGTGTCGGACTTATAACGTAAATAACTAGTAAACTCTAAAAGGATAAAATATATAAGTTTAGCTTTATTTGCTCATTTTAAAATATTGTAAAGTAATCTAGTTTTACAATTCTCCTATTTACATTTTTACATTTTTTCCCACTATCTATCTTCTCCCTTTTCTCCTATCTCCCTAATGAGTTTTCATCCTTTTCACGTTTCCTCTATCCACTCCGCTCCCCTTCCCTTTTCATCTAGTATTTCTTCCACACTTCTATCATCCTCTCTTAACTATTTACACCCTTCTAAAATATGTCTCATATTCTCCATCACTTCCCCGCATAATGTACCGATCCTTCCTTCCTCTTTCCTCCAATACTTGTTTCCCAACTCCTCATTGCCGCGTTTGAACCTGGCTATCACTATTTTTTTTCCCTTCTTTCCTTCTCCTTTCAGTTATCTAGTGTCTCCTCTCCTTTACTCTTTCTATAATTTGCATTGTATTTAGACTCTTTTATTGTTGCCCATTTCTCTTACTTTTGTATGTCCCTATCTCTTCTTATCATGTCCTCTCTTACCCTTACCCTCTCTTTCCTTAATCTCTCTGCTTCTTCTCTCGTGTTCCTGTTCCTTTTATAATATTCTTCTCTACTATCTTGTCCGTATCCCAGTCTCCCTTCTATTATCTCCTTCCAGCATGCCTGCAATATTTTACATTTCGTTCTTTCTCTCATTTCTTCCTTATACTTTATTGCCCTTCATTCAGCCTCTTCCTTGTGGCGAATTGGTCTCTCGTCTCACCATTCACGCTCACCCTACTCCTGTTTCCTCATAGATTTCCTCCATCCTTTCCACCAGTCTTTCATATATCTTTTTTTTTCTCAGATATTCCAGTAGCTTTTCCCTGTTCACTCTGTCGAACGCCGCTTTTAAGTCCACGAATAACGCCGCTATTTTTCCATTTCTTTTATCTATATTTATATATATATATATATATATATATATATATATATATATATATATATATATATATATATATATATTGTCCATCACACCACCCGCCTGTCCACCTGACAGCAGTTTTTTCCATCTACGTCCTTCTAGCACTGTCGCATATATTTTGTATGCCGTGTTTAATATTTTCCCGTGTAATTTTTCCCTTTTTTTTTCTGTCCTCTTTTTTGTATACCGGACATATTACTTCTTCTCTCCATCTCATCGGGAAGCCCAGCCCTCTCAATATTTTCTTAATTATTTTCGTCATCCTTTTTGCTACCTTTTCCCATGTACCCATGTACCCACTCCTCTTTTCGTCTTCCCCCACCGCTTCACCTTCCTTCACTTTCACTTTCAGTATTACCTCTTTTACTTCCTCTTCTTTTACTCCTTCTCTTTCTTTTTCGACTTCTTTTAGATATCTTTCCTCTTCATTCTGTCTCTGCCCCCTCCAGAAGACTCCAGAACTGTTTCTTCCATTCCTTTATTTGTATTCCGGTTTTTGTCTCTCATCTCTTCTATTTTTTGAAATATGTCTACACATTTTCTTCCTTTCTTGTTTCTTTTTGTTTTCCTCCTCTTTAATCTCGCATGTTTTCTTATATTTTATTATTGCTCATTTATATTTTTTTCTCAGCTTTCGCTTTTTTTCCAGTGTCTTAGTGTTCTTCTTGTCTTCATCTTGTTCTCCTTGTATTCTCTATCCCATCACTACTTCAATCCCGTTTTCTTCCACTTCCACCTTTCTTCATCTCCTCTAATTTCGTGCAGACTTTCTTGTACTCCTTTACCTAGAAGCTACGACGTAGAATTGAATTGTGCACTGAGAGGGGTGGTGGGTTAATCGAATAGTTAAAAATGTTGCTGATTTTTTTTCGATTTAAGGATACACTGTATTAATATTGAAAATGTGATTACAAATTTGTTCGTGATACATAAAGCACAAATTTTTATTCCTTTGTAATTTTTTCGTAAAATTAAAAAATCTTCCTTGCTTTGCTTTTATGTTATGAACACACTGTATTAATATTGAAGACTTGATAGCAGATTTGTTCATTACACACAAATTTTTATTTCTTTGGCATTTTTTTGTAAAACTAAGAACAAAATTTTAACGTTTTCGTTTTAACGTAATTTATGTAAAATTGCGGGTGAAACTAATTTACTCAAATCTGGCACGTGTCCATTATTTTGAATTCATTACATTTTTTCTTTATAAAATTTTTTGATATCTCTTTCAAAAAGGGTAGTTTACCTAACAATATTTTATATATCTAGTTACCACATGCGCGTCCTAAACATGAGTACATTTTTAATTCGGTGGAAACTAATTTCGATACAAGCAGACCACAACCCCACATACTGTTGTTTGAAATAAATTTTTTTTGCCCTCTTGAAAACACAATCCGGGGACATACTATAAAGGACAAAACAGTTTGATGATTTAAGGTCAAGTAATATATTTTTAACAATAAATCAAGGTAGGGAGCGAAATTAATACGCAAGCGGAAGATGCAGATAGCTTTGGTAACGCTACAGATATAAAGCATGGTCAACCATACATCGTAATATTATTTCAGAGACTTGTGAAATTCAATAGAGAAGTAAATCTAAAAGACGAAAGAAGTTTAAAAATGAAGGATATTGTAAGGTTAGGTAATATTACATGACACAATAAGCGGAATAGGTTATACAAAGCGATATTTTTTTAAAGTTCAGGTTTGACAAGTGGGGTAATTATTAAATAAATATGGAATTCCAGTAAAAAAGGAAGGAAACACTCCAACCAACAACAAATTAATTAAAACAAATAAACACTTCCCGCGAGGTAAATGATAATAATAAAAGAAATGGAAATAATTTATCAAAGCGGTACATTTCATGGGACGCATTTCAATAGCTAAGCTATTATCAGCGGTCGACCAGTACGAACTAAAGAAATTTCTATTGTACATACTATCTAAACTTTAATAAAGTTCGTGCTTATTGCTAACATGTTTGATTAAAGATACCTTATCCACTACATGATTTTTATCAAATACATGAAGGGATACCGCAGAATTGTCCCAACGTTTGTATTTTATATGATCTAAATGTTCTTTAAAGCGAGTTTCGATAGGTTGTTTAGTTTGCGCTACATATATTTGTTCACAATTTTTACAATTAATTTTATAAATTCCCGACTTATCCTGCTTATCCAGTCTTTTCGATTGCCTAAAGGAATTTGCGAAATCTGAAGTAGTGACTGTGTCCAAATTAATTTTGGAAAATATTTTAGACAGACCTTTTGTATAAGTAGGATAGTTCGGTAATTTTACATACTTTGTTTCTATTTGTTCTCTAGTGTTACCTAATGTAGTTACATTTTTAACTCTCATCCTATGCGTTTGTTTCATAACTATATTCATAACCACTTGATCTAAAAACCCATTGTATGCAGCAATACCTTTAATATTTACCAATTCTTTTTTATAATTTTGAACTGAAAGAGGAAAGTTAAGCAATCTATGAACCAACAAATTAAAAGCCGCGAGTTTATGCTGTCTACAGTAATTTGAATCATTGGTTATGAATCTTTTGGTGCTAGTTTCCTTACGATAAATATTTATATCTAGTTCACTACCATTTCTTGTTACCAGAGTATCAAGCAACTCGACACTGTCATTAGTCTCTATCTCAAAGGTAAATTTGAACGTCGGAAATTTAGAATTTAAGTTTCTACAATGTTTTCAACACTACAAATTTTAGTATTAAGGGTGGTAAACGCTCTATCCACGTATCTAATTCAATCTCTAGAAAAATAAGGGAAACCGCGTTCTAAGTCTGTCTAAACCTTAGCCATGAATAGATTGGCCCTAAACCGAGATAATCGTAGCCCATTGTCGTATCATGTTTTTTTCTGGAAGAACTGATGGTTAATTTTTAAATTTCATACACAAATCTGTTAATTTAAGAAAATCTACTTTTGCATCGCTCAAATGGTTTTGTTTTAAAACATCAAAATAAACTAAAGTATAGGCTTAATGACAGTGTCAGTGAGAGTGTGAAACCAATACTAGACTCAATGTAATTTTGTAAAAACCATACAAAGCGGTAGAAAACAAATCACCAACCATTATAGTAAAAATAAAAGTTGAAATAGTGCCGATACACAAAAACAGATTGAAATAATATAGAGAATAGACGTAACATAACATAACCTTCATGCTATTCCCTTGCGGGGTAAGCAAAACAATCCCTGCCGTATATTTATTTTTCATTCACAACCTTTCTCAATGCTTTCCTATCTCTTCTTCCGCAAGATTGTCTCTGACATACATTCTACTACGTTCAGTCCAGTTTTTGCGCGGCCAACCGGGCTTCGCCTTACTTCTAATCTCACCCACATATACTTGCTTCGTTAATTTTGCATTGTTCATTCTCTCAAAGTAACTCATTCATTATCTTATCCCATCTCCTTTTACCACATGCGCTACTCAGGAATCTCATACACACTGCATTTATTTTTCTTTCGTGCTTCCTTTGACATATCCATGGCTCACTTTCATACAGTACTGACGCGACAAACACCTACTATGGATTGATCGTTTCGCAGCTAGGCTCATACTTTCATTTCTCATTATCGTCCACATACTTTCAATCACTTCCTTCCAGCATTGACCCTACGTCCAATCTCGCCATCTGCAGTAAACATTCTACCCAGATATACCAACCCGCCCACTTGTTCCACAATTTCATTTTGCAGAGTAAATACTCTACCCTCCTTTTCACCAAAATCTTAGTTTTGTTCACTTTTACCTTTAGGTCTATGCTCTCACATATTGTATCAAACTTCCTCAGAGCAGTTTGTACCTCATCCGCACTGTCAGTTAATAAGACTGTGATATCTGCGTACACCAGAACTCGTACATTTACTACACCAACAATTACACCATTTGTGTCGGTACAAGCTTGCCTAACACATTTATCCATGTACACATTGAACAACCACGGTGACATCACACAGCCTTCTCTTTGCTCAATATTAAAGTATTTACTCACACCTCCTCTCATCCTAACACATGCCCGGCTACCGTTGTATACTGCTCTTATTCCGTTTATTAGGCCTTTGCTTACGCCATATTTATTTAATATTTCCCACAGGTTCTCCCTATTCACTCCGTCATATGCTATCTCCAGATATACAAACGCACAGTACAGCATCCTTTTTACACTTAAACATTTTTCGATCACCTGTTGAGAATAAACGAAGTAACAAGAGGTATTATAAATTAAGAAATTATGTAAAAAGGCGAAAAGAAAATGTAACAGAAGAAAGAAAATAGGAAAAGTTTGGTTTTTCTTTTTTTTTCTCAGCAAGGGGGAATATGTAGTGAATAAGTGGTAATGCAAAAGTAGCCAAAGTAACGGAAAGGGGGATCTTCGTTGTGTATATAGTTAGCCACGATTAGTAATCAAGTAAAGTCAATTATCGAACAGGGACAAAAGTATAGACTACGTAAGGTAGCCAATAATGGGTGTAAATCAATCCATACGTAATATGTGTTTCATTCAGTTATAAACTAAATTTGACTTAGAAATCTGTACGTTTTTCTTGTATCTTAATCGCAAATCGTCCAATAATTATTAATTAAACAAACATAAATTCAACTCAACCCTTCTTTATGCAGAAAACTCCTAAAACTGTTCCCTGTCGTACATTGAAAGTCGGTGACCGTCAAACGTTCGATGCATGACCTAGCGATTCAGTGACCTTCTACCATTTTTCACAAACGTCTAAACATTTTATTCGTTAAAGTGTTAATTGACAAAATGAATGTTATCGTGAAGTACGAGGGCAAGGTGAAAAATTCTAGACAATGAAAGACTGCGACTTTCAGTTAAAACATAACTTTATTTCTCTACGAAATCTCCCTTGATTACAACAGACTTGATCCAGCGTTTCTCCAACATCAGTATTCCTTCCCGGAAGTGAGAGTGTGGAAGGTTGTGTAATTCATCTGCGGCCCTCTCAACTTCTTCATTGGATGCGAAGCGCTTCCCAGAAACAAATTTCTTCGAGTTTGGGAACAGATGAAAATCTGATGGAGCCAAATCAGGAGAATAGAGGGGATAACTGAGCAAATCGTACCTCAAATCCCGCAGTTTTCCCATCGCCAACGCGCCGTGTTCAGGTTCAGGTGCGTTGTCCTGGTGAAAGATGATTTTTTCTTCTTCTAGCTAGACCTCTTCTCGCGAATTTTGGAATCCAGCTGGTCAAGAAGGCTGGATTAATATTCGCCTGTAATTTTTTTGCTTTTTTCAAGGTAAGCAATTAACAATATCCTTAAAAAAACGCTGGCCATGACCTTTCCGGTAGATGCGATCGATTTCGCTTTCTTTATTGGAGAACCACCGGCTTCCACCCACTGCTTGGACTGCTGTTTAGTTTCTGGTGTAGCGGTGGACTCATGTTTCATCCATGGTGACAGATCGCTGGATCCCAATTGAATCGGAACAAGTATTGCTGCAAAATCGTTTGCGCATTTGCTTTTGATCGGCATTCAGCAAATGCCGCACCCATCTTGCGCAGAGCTTTCATATCCCTAATTTTTTATGCAAGACGTTTCGCACTATTTCTTCGGATATCACCACAGCCTCAGCCATCTCGCTCACCTTTACTCGCCTATCGTCCAATACGATACCATGCACTTTTTAATGGTTTCTGGAGTGATTGCGGTTTTGGCCGTCTTTCACGTGAGTCATCTTTGAGGGATATACGACCACGTTTAAATTCAGCTGTCCACTTTCTAACGGTTGAGATGGAAGGAGCAGTGTCCTCGTAAACTCTTATCAACTTCGGATGAATTTCCTTAGAGTTTAATCCATCCAAAACGAAGAATTTTGTGACCGCACGATATTCAGGTTTACCCATTTTAACGAAAAACATACAAGACGACTACTGCAAAAGCTCGTGTAAACAAACTACTTGAGAGAACACGTTGAAACTTGTCATACGAACTAATTACATGTGCACCCAGGCAGGAAACATAAAAAGAGGCTGAGAACTATTCACCTTATCGTCGTATACACCCTAGAAATGTTTCATTATGTGGATACTTTTCATCAAACTAATCTGAAAGTTGGGCAAAGAAACTTTGATTTATTTCTATTACTTTCATTAAAAAAGTAAAAGTAGTTCTTAACGAATCTAAAAAATAACTGAGCAGTTGCCCAACAAACAAAGTTATGAACTTTGGTTGTTAATTAGCTCCCTTTAATGGATAAGCAAGTGCTTACGTGTCTATTTTATACGTTTGCATTGTAAGCTTACAATAAATAGTCTTCTATCATAGAACCTATTACAAAAGCATACTCTTGTTAGAAAAGCGTGTTTAACTAATATAATTTTATAGAAGTTTCTACAACAAAGTTCTAAACAAAACTTAAAAGTTCAAAACAAGTTCTTCTTTAACAAATTTTACAATTTATCAACAACAAGAATAGCAAAGCGAACATTGAAAGTTTCAAGAATTGCTTAAAGTAATTTTCAAGTTTGAAATACTTAAAACATTTTTACGCCTTGAAAAATTCCGATGTAGATAATTCTATTACACAGGCTTTATTTAAATTGCTAATAGTATTCGGGAATTTCACCCATTAATCAACATGCGTACATTAAACATTAACAGAATATAGGACGTAACATAAGCGGTAAGTTATTGAACAACTATTTAATTTGAAATTGAGTATATAACGCCGTATGATTAAATTACGGAAAACAAAACAGTTTTCATCAATAATGAAGTTATAAAAAGTGTCATCATTCTAAAAGGCAAGGCGTGAACTGGGTGTTTTAATTTATTAAACTAATATTACAGTGAATGCCACATTTATGTGGGAAAAACTGGTTATATTGTTTGCTTTTGACCCTCATACGGAATAACGTGGAAGAGAATTTTATATCTATATCGACCGTTCATAAAAAGACAGCAAAAGATTGGGTTGCCTTTCATTTAAAAAAAAAAAACTAATATTTGAATATCTCTTTATTCAAAATAGGAAATTGTGTCTATCAGTGTCAGAAAAATGTAGTTTCTTATCATGTATACTTCAAGTTGCAACTGATTATGTCACTTTGGCATTCTTCCAACTAACTTTACAGATATTGAAGTTGTGGTCAAATACAATGTCTACAAAATTAATTTTTAAATTCTGATAAGATTTTCAGTTTTATGGTAAACACTCTTAACACAATTTATTATAAGTTCTCTTATGAACGAATAAGTTCAAAGGTAAATATGTAATTAAAAATTATTATTGATTTTATTAATAATAATTTTTAAATACTCTAACACAACTTTTTATAAATTTGTTTTGTTAAAAAAAATACATCAAACAGCAAACGAACACTAATTAATTACAATTTGCACAAAACATGTTCAGGCAACATGATTAAATATAACCGGTGTACGTAAACTATAGCAGGAATTGTTTCAATATCGCTACATAAGTCATTAAAATACAATATGTATTGAAGTATTAATTGATTTTGTTTTTGGTTGGTTACCGTAATTGCTTATTAGTGCAGAACCGCAATGTTAAACATACAATGCTTTGAGTTGGATATGCAATATCTGTGTAATTTCAATTAATTACAAACACAGAAATGTCATCCCGCATCGATAGTGCTATCTGTATTTTTAATCGAATCAACAAAGGTAGATTATTAACTAGCTAATGATTTTTGTTAAAATTAATTTCTGCGCATAAAATGTAATTAAACACGCTGTAAAAATCGTCATACCTAATGATTGTCGTATTCTATCACCAAAGTTGTGTTTCCAGTATAAAAATTTTAGTACTTTTAAAATGTAAATGGTAATCGTATAAATCTTAATAATATAATAAATAAAATAAGAGTAAAATTTCTCCAAAAACAAATCGTTAAACTAACTGGAGATAAAACCATTCACCAAAAATAATGCCTTTGACTCAATCGGAAGATTAACGTAGGGTGGTTCAATCTTCTGATTTGCTTAATTACCTCAATTTCTGCTTGATTACTTCCACTGAACATAAATAATAAAAATGAAATGTAATACTAAAAAAATGATCTCGGACGCCATGTCATTTTTAATAATGCTTGGAATAACTAAACCGAGTTTTACAATAAAAATTTTATCGAAATGAAAAAATAAAAAAATATACAGACTATGTTTATTAACAGTTACAATGATAGGGTTAAATAAAATATATCTTAAAAATATCTTTAAATTACTAAAAAATCATTAAACATTAAATACCTGTTACAAAATATAACACATCTTCTTGAGAACCCCTGGTATTATAAAAAATAATGCAGAAATGCAAACCACGGTGACGTAATCCTTGTGTCAATGCGCGCAATATATTGCAGTAACAATGCTTTTATGTTGTCAACCACACCCAAACTGGAATTTGATTTCTTATAAATTGAATAAATAAACAGTAAAATTAAATGCGTACTTAAAATGTAATTAAAGTGTAAATCAAAGTAAAAATAAAATAAAAGAAAGTAAAAGTGCCCGAAAAGAGCAAATGTTTTAATTTTTAGTATAATGCGTTAATATATCTTACCATCAAATCAATGGCACTTTGACAAAATTTAGGTGGAAACCCCAAAAATATGGCTTCCTACTCAATATAAGGTTCATTAAGTACTAAAATGGACACCTAGAATATCAGACGATGTAGTCGTGCCGCACAGGTTTGCGCAAAGAATCAAGTCAACGATGACGCGTTGCGCGAACGTATTGAGCAGAAAAATAAAGTGGGAGTATAAATCTTTAAGAAGAATATACCCTTAAGAAGATTAAGTTGTCTACCTCATAGCTATATAATGCAAAAATAATTAAAATTTTTTCTTATATTTACAATTAAATGACTGAAGAACCTAACTTTCTGTATATTTTAATACAACTCAAAATGGGTTGTTACACTTTTTAATCAACTGATTACGCCTTCATTAATTTTAACTTTATTACGCATATTACATAAGTACCACTTATTATATGAATAAACCCTTTCCTGTTAAAGCAACTCACTTAGTAATCCTATCCTAAATCGGACATCGATCCTTACTTAAAATAGTCTATACCTATATAAAACTGACTTACAAAACAAAAACCGTAATAATCTTAATTGTTAAAAACCGTGCCAGCATACTCCTGGCCCAGAAAAATCCCCTTTATGTTTAACGTTCGGCCACCCTGAGGTAGGCAAGTCCCGGACGCCACATACTACGGTTAAGATCTGAAAAAATAAACATCCACAGCTGTAGCTTTTTTTTGAGCTTGAAGCGGTTTGTTTTGTTACTCTGTGTGCTACTGATATAAGTTAACATTGAGTGGAACCGTAACATCAAACAGCTTTTAGGAATAGTTAATTAGGTTTGTAGATGTACAATTATTAACTTAAAGCCGTGTCAAAGTGGAGGTTGGCATTAACTAAAAGTATTTTTTTCTTGAAATTGAATCCTCAAGTGACTATCGGACTCGACAGGTATTAATTGAGGGCACAATACTCAGCCTAGTAACCATTGGACTCGACAAGTGTTAATCAATCTGAAGTGCACAACACTCAGCTTACCGACGATTGGACTCTACAAGAGTGCACAATGTTCAATGAATCCTGAGCTCATTTTTTCTTTCAAATTAAGCTTACAAGCGAACATTCAATTCAACAGTTCAGCGGGAGCATGCAATACTCACTGATCCCTGGACTCATTTCTTTTTACCTTCCAATCTACATATACATATGTAGGTATAGAAGGTTATGGAATCAACTTTTTTTTCACTATTGCTAAATCGACTTATTCGCCAAGATCCCCGATGATGTCTGGATGTGTGGATGTATGTTGGTATCTACGATAACTCCAGAACGAAAACACCTACGTACTCAAATTTTGTGATTAAGCTTGTTTTTATTGGGCTTGGAGCTAATTAGATTTTGGCAGAATTCTCGCGGCGGAGAGGGCGTATATTAGGGTCAGTCTTTGGCTCCTATCAAATATTTCTAAAAGAGCTGGATACTTCAAAGATATAAATATACCTAGATACAGACCTTAAACATATCGATTAATTATCTTCTACGCATTTTTTTGACACGAAGCGTAATTTATCGGCAAAAAATCCTTAAATAGAACTTAAGTGCTACTTAACATTTTTTCAATATCTGAATAAAGATTAATTTTATAAGAAAAGTGTATTTTTATCTATAATTGTGAGATAGAAATAAAGCTTAACTCAAATTGGGATGAAGTAACTAACTACTTGAATTAAATACTCAAAACCATCTCATGGACATTTTTTATTAAAATAAAATAAACAACGAAATTAATATTTAAACTACGACATGTTTCCACAAAAGGCTTCTCACCATCAGCCTACTAAAATAATATACCAGGTAAGTTAACATAAGGCTAAACTAAAGTACTTACATCGAAAAATGTAATGCTATAAAAACCATAACACAATGGAAGGTATAAAGTTTTAGCAAGTTAAATATTGCTCAAGATGTATAATTAAAATCTCCAATAAGGAACAGTGCATACACACACACATACGCAAGCACGCACGCACGCCCGCTCCGCACGCACTCACGCACGCATCACTCACGCACGCACACACCACACATACACACACACACACACACACACACACACACACGAACACACGGTACGCACGACACACACACACACACACGGACACTGCACACGGCACACACCACACACACGCACACAGCACACACACACACACACACGCAACAGCACACACCACACACACAGCACACACACAGCACACACCACACACGCACACACAGCACACACGACACAGCACACACACACACACGCACACACAGCACACACACACACACACACGCACACGCACACACACACACACACACACCACACACACACGTACACACCACACACACCACACACACGCACACACACACCACACGCACACACGACACACACACACCACACACACAGCCTAGCACCACACACACACACGCACATCACAACTGCACACACGTAACACACGTAGACACACATAGCAACAACGTCACACTACACGACCACAACTGTACCACACTGACACCATACATCACACACACACACACACACACACACACACACACACACACACACACACACACACACTTACACATACATAACATCATGGCCATCTTGGCGAAGCTTGGTCAAAGTTTAAGATAAGCTAATAGGTCAATTTATCGAAAGTGAAGAAAAGTTGGTTGCGTCACCTTTTATACCTACATATGTATACAGGGTGTGCAAATAGTATCGCAACAGATGGGATTATGTAGAAACAGTTTGACATTGAATTTGACGTTTGGTGGGGTTAAATAATACATAAATACCCATATTTTGATATGAGTTTCATTTGCTTTGTGCGGCTGGTGTTTTATCCTGATTGCGCTATAGAAAATTACGTATCATAAGATATGTCCAATTTCAATGCTGGGCGGGTTCATATTCATTTTTGCTGTATTTAAAATTAGATTATTTGTGTTATTTTGGGGGAATTGAACTAGCTAGCGCCAATTCTATTCAAATAATCGAATTTTACAAAATTGTGATGTTTTTTGAACTCCTGTTATACCACATCGATCATTTATGTTTAATTGATAACAATATATACATAAGTCAGTGAACTGGAAGGATTTTCTTCATGGTGTGGTCATTTCTTTCTGTTGCGATATTAATTACGTTTAAAAAATATTCAAAAGACGAGATAATCTGTTTACCTTCAAGTTTTCGAATAATTTATTTGTTTGCGGTTACTGTTGATTTACACAATTTTAGTGTGCAACCTTCGATAACTTTTCTTAGTACAATTTTAACGTAACAATTTGAGATAGAATTCTTTAATAAGATTCTTGAGTTGGTTGGTATAATTTAATCTGGTTATAAATTTTAAATTATAACGTAACGTAATTATAAAGTAAATGAATCAGCTGTTGTCTTTGTAGTATGTCATTGTATTGCAAGTGCTTGTTTTGCAAGTTTTCGCAAATACTTTGAAGATTGACAGGTATCAACGAACTGTGATTCACGGATACCTCTGTAGTTGAGATAAAGGTAAGCGAATTTTTGGTTGTTTAGAGTAGCTGTGAATCTTCGTAATTAAGTATTTCTTCCCCCACTTGGATATTTGTAAACAGCCTGGTGCCCAATCGACTTATGACAGCCCCTACTGCGTCTTTCGTATAATATTAAAAGCTAAAATTAGAAATACACCCACCCATCTAGAACCACTGATCTACCGGCACCCATATTGGATTTGACAGGTGTTATCCTGATGTCATTTCTTCCTTTAATAACTAACCTCAAAAGCAAATATTGGACTCAACAGGTGTTAATTTCGAGTGCACAATACTTAGCCTAGTGACCTTTGGACTCGATAGGTGTTAATTAATCCAAAGCGCACAATACCCAATCTACGGACCATTGTATTCTTCTGGAGTTAATCTGGAGTGTACAGTGCTCAATGAATCCTAAGCTACCCTTTCTTATTTTTTTCTTTAATTAAGCTTACAAGCCAATATTGAACTCAACAGGAGTTAAGCTGGAGTGCAACATACTCACTGAATCCCGAGCTCATTTCTGTTTTAATACTTCAGCTCATTAGTGAATATTGTACTCAACAGGTTTTAATCTGGACTGCATATTACTCAGCTTAGTGACCATTAGACTCGACAGGTGTTCATCTGGAGTGCACAATACTCGATAAAACCTGATCTCATTTCTTTTTTTAATAACTAAGCGCATAAACAAATATTTGGTCAACTGGTGCTCATCTGGAGAGCACAATACTTAGAATGACGGCTATTGGACTCCAGAGGTGTTAATATGGAGCGCTCAATACTCAGTCTAATAACCATTGGAATAAACGTCTGTTAATCTAGAGTACACAATAGTCAATTGAATAGTGAGTCCAAGAAAAAGTTTGACTCAACAGGTATTAATTTGGATTGCACAATACTCACTGTGCCCTGAGCTCCTTTTATTATTTTTCTCTATTAATCTCACAAGTGAACATTGACCTCAACAGTTAAGCTGGAATACACAATACGCATTTTCATAATTAAGCTTATAAGTGAATATTGGACTCAACAGGTGTTAATCTCGAGTGCACAACACTTACCCTAGTGACCGTTGGACTCGACTGTTAATCTGGAGTGCATAAAACTGAACTAATATCTTATTACCCTCCAACCTACGTATATTTATGTAGGTATAGAAGGATATACAATCGACTTTTTCTTCACTAACGATAAATCGACCTATTAATCTCATTTTACAACGTTTAGCAAATTTTCGCCAAAATCTGGCATGATGTGCGTTCATGTGTGTATGCGTGTGCATGTGTGTCTTTGGATGTGTGTGTGTGTGTATGTGCACATGCGCGCGCGTGTGTTTATGAATGGATGTTTTTATTTCTCCTGGAGCTTATATTCAGCGGCAGAAAGAGCAGTTTTTTGGTTTTTATCAAATATTTCAGAAATATCTGCATATTTCCAAAAATATCAAGATATAGACCTTAAAGTATTGATTAATTATGTTCAATGCAATTTTTTGATACGATGCATAATGTAGCGGCGAAAATGTAGAATTTATTTCAGATTTTCTCAATACGTATCTAAATAACGATTAATTTTGTAAGAAAATATGTACAGGGTGACCCAACGATAGAGTAAAGTAAGTTTATGCTTAACTAGAATTATTTGTGTAAATATTGTATGGACCATGGGGTAGAGGTAAGAAGTGTGCATTTTTAAAATATTGGAAGTTACACAGGTGTGCCAGAAAAGCAGGACGTGCAAAAGTATGATTTTTTAAATAGAACACCCCGTATTTGATTTTAGTTTTTAATTCTACGTGTCCATACAAACATATTTTGTCATACAAAAGATTGGCTGAAAGTTTTAGTTCTTGAGATATTCGCGTTTAAAGATTATTATGGTCATTTTAGTGGGGTTGATGAATGGGCAATTGTTCCGTTATTTCACAATAAAAAATTGATATTTCGTGCGAAAAATGAGTGATATTATACTAACGTTTAGACCGAGTAGTATTTCTAATTTTCTCAACAGGGTGTTTGTTATAACCATTCAAATTTGAAAATTCTCAAATTAAAAAAAAAGTTTTTTAATTGCACACCCTATATATTTTTATTTCATTTTATTCGGGATTAAAAATCTATCATTTTGTCAAATATATCCTATATCTATCTTTGATAGTTTTCGAGGAATTTCGATTTTTCACACTAGCTACTTTATTTTCGATAACATTGCATTGCATGGATCTTGGTAGCCATGGAAAATAATAATTGCGTTACTAAGATACAAAGGTTTCCTACTTGTCAAAATAAACACATATTAAATTTGTCGTTTTCGCATTTAACTTGTTATCAATTCTTGTATCAATTATGGATTATTCGACAAATGAATTAATTGATATGATATACGTGTTTGGCGAGGCTGAAAAAACCCTTTATTGGCATAACGAATCTACAAAATGAAATATCCTGAACGTCGAATACCTACTACTGTTGGCTTGGAAAATTTGATGGATAGATTTGATTCTGGCGGTAGTGTTAAATACTTCAAACGTAAAGTTGTTAATAAAGGGCAGCTAATGAAGAAAAAGAACTTGAAATATTATTAGATATTCAAGAAAATCCCGAAGTGAGTTCTAGAACATTAGCGACGATATGTGATACCTCCAAATCAAACGTGAATCGAACAACGCTGAAGTATAAGTACCATCCCTATCACATTGAGCTTCATCAATAATTGCGAGAAGAGGATTTTGCAAGACGAATTGAATTCTGCAATATCATTAATCAACGGCTGCAATTAAATAACAACTTTTGTGCTCCATAATGTTTTCCGATGAGGCGACGTTTAAAAGTAATGGGGCTGTAAATCGGCATAATATGCACGTACATTTTGGCTACGAAGTTCAAAACCAAAATCATTGGTCACTAAATGTGTGTGTGGTATACTTAATGACCAAATTATCGGTCCCTATTTTTTGATGATCCATTAACGGGCCGCAGCTATTTGCATTTCTTACGTGAAGAATTGCCTGTGTTACTTGAGGATATCAATTTAGAAGGACGACTAAATATGCGGTTGCAACAGGATGGTGCACCTCCACATTTTATCGGGACGTAAGGAATTCTTGAACCAGCGATACCCGGAGAAATGGATAGGAAGTAATGGCTTTATATTCTGGCCACCCAGGTCATGCGATTTAACTCCACTGGATGTTTTCCTATGGGGATACATAAAAGATCGGGTGTATATTATTAAACCTACAACAAGGGAGGACATGAAAATAGAATTCGCGAAGCTTGTCGCACAGTGACCCCTCTTATGTTATCCGAAGTGAGACAGAACATGAGAAAAAGGCTCAATATGTGTATTCAGCAAGAAGGCCGTCTATTTGAGCATTTACTAAGACGCAATGTTGAATAATTATTGAATTACTGTTTCTCATTAATAAAAACTGTTAATATTCTCGCTTAGGTGGTTTGTTTTATTTCGTCGCAATTGTTTTCCATGGCTACCACGATCCACAATAATGTTATAGTATCGTATGTAACGTAGCTAGTGAGAAAAATCGAAATTCCTCGAAAACTATCAAAGATAGCTATAGGATATATTTGACAAAATGATAGATTTTTAATCCTGAATAAAATGAAATAAAATATATAGGGTGTGCAATTAAAAAACTGATTTTTTAATTTGAGAATTTTCAAATTTGAATGGTTATAACAAACACCCTGTTGAGAAAATTAGAAATACTACTCGGTCTAAACGTTAGTATAATATCACTCATTTTCACACGAAATATCAATTTTTTATTGTGAAATAACGGAACAATTGCCATTCATCAACCCCACGAAAATGACCATAATAATCTTTAAACGCAAATATCTCAAGAACTAAAACTTTCAGTCAATCTTTTGTATGACAAAATATGTTTGTATGGACACGTAGAATTAAAAACTAAAATCAAATACGGGGTGTTCTATTTAAAAAATCATACTTTTTCACGTCCTGCTTTTCTGGCACACCCTGTATAACTTCCAATATTTTAAAAAATGCACACTTCTTACCTCTACCCCATGGTCCATACAATATTTACACAAATAATTCTAGTTAAGCATAAACTTACTTTACTCTATCGTTGGGACACCCTGTAGATATTTTCTTAAAAAAAAGTTTAGTCTAATATAACTTTTCTTTATAAAGTTTCTTCATATAAAGCAAACCAAGTTTAAAAATTAATTAAATAAGATTGAAAATCCTTAGACTATATTATCGGTATTTTATAGAATCGGGCGGCTTAAGAATATTTTTTTAAGTTAGCATCAATATGTCTATTAACGTCTATCTGACCTAAAGTTCTAAACGTCCGTCTGAAATTCATTATTGTTTTCTTTTTACAATCTTGCCTATTTTCCTTGTGAATGTATTAAAATAGAGTTTTCATAATTATCAAAAAAAATTATTATTACAATTATTCCATTTTTATTTTCACTTTGCAAGATGTATGGTGTATTGTTCCACACCAGATATTTTTAATAATTAAGCTCATAAGCTGATATTGGACTCAACAAATGTTAATTCTGAGTGCACAATACTCCGCATGGCGACTATCGACACAACAAGGGCTCATCTAATGTGCTCAGTATTCAACCTGACCATTGGAATCGACACTAAGCTCAATCGAGTATTAGACTCAACAGATGTGAATCTGTAGTGAAAATGCTCCATGAATCCTGAGCGCCTTTTTTTGTTTGTTTTTTTTTTGTATTAAGCTTACAAGTAAATAGTAAATTCAACCGGTGTTAAGGCGGAGTGCAAAATACTCAACGAATCCTGAGCTCATTTCTTTTTTAATAATTAAGCTCTTAAGTGAATATTGGCCTCAACAGGTGGTAATCTAGAGTGCACAATACTCACCGTGTGACCATTGGACTCGACTGGTGTTAATCTGGGGTGCACCATAATACATGAATCCTGAGCTCAATTTTTCTCAATAATTAAGCTCAGGCATTCATACATTCTCATACACCCGGTTTCCTTTTTAACGAGTAAAATAGAACAAGCGTATTAGGTAGTATGTTCTATAACATCATTTTCAAATAACTCACCATTTCTCGTTCAAAGTATGAAATCCGATAAGGTCGATAAGTTATAGGGATAGTGCTAGTAAGTTTAATTTTTATTTCAATCTTTGTATTGCCCAATTTTTCAGTAGTCTCAGTAATATATTCCTGATATTTTCCTAATCAGTTTGTTAGTTGTTTGTTATTGCACTGGTCTGTCAATAATAGTCAACTACACGTCGTTATGAAATTATTCGGAATAATTAGGAGTCAATTAACCATAATGGAGGTCGGACCGAACGATGATCTGATTAATTCGAGGGAAATTAGTGATGGTACCGTCAATATAAGGAGGTAATTTATTACGGGGTTCGTTAACTTTGTATGGTTGTAGACAATTTTTCTCTTCATAAGAGTTTAAAAGATTCGACGCCTTTATGATAAAACCGAAAACCTGCGGCTTTGTGTCCAGGTAGCTTTTTGTTGGAAGCGTCGCAGAGTTTATGTTGTTTACGCGGTTTTAAGACCTGGACACCGGTGAACGTGTATTGGTGGTGTAATTGAATTACGGACTCTGGTGTTCTTAGGTCTTCTAGCAGGTTTACGGTCTGGTATAGATCGTGAAAGGATTCCCTGGTGAATCACAAATGATTATGTCCGGCTCAAAAAGGTTGGGTGATTTTTATAGGAACGAGGATATGTGGCGGGAGAATCCTTCGCAAATAGACTTAGTAGAAGTTGGAAATGAAGAAATTGATGCGTAATTGACATCAATAAATGCAATTGATAGGAAATAATTAAGGACATTGAAGTGGGATTTTTGTGCAGACCTATTCAAAACCGCATGAATCTAGAACCTTTTTGGTTTTCTCGCATCGTGTGTAATAATCAAATAATTTTATGCTACACTTAACAAAGTTTGGTTGAGTCACTTGCTAAACATTCACAGAATTTCATTTTTAGTGTACTGTTATGTGCATTGCAACGTTAACAGTACTAATTTATTTTTATTAAAAATGAATAATTTTCAATTTGGGCTTAGGGCTTATATGTACGTTACACAAAAGAGTATATGCCTATGTCGTTCTAAAACGTGGCATTTAAGCTAGAAAGTTGTAATTATTACGTTAGTTGTAATTACGGGCAATGTAATTGAGTTGTACCTGCAAAAAAAATAGATAGGACTAGGCACGTCATGTTGGATAGGACTAGGCACGTCATGTTGGAGCTCAATGAAAATAAATCCACTTAAAATGGTTAAGCAGTGAGACTCAAACTGCTACGTTAATTTTTAAAACCATACAAATACAATTATAGCATTATATTAAATGATTTATAATTCTATCAAATACATTATTACACACCAACTGCTTACCCTTACATATAAAACCCACTAAGTTACCATTTTCATATATAATACCAAATGTACAAGGAAATTATTGGATAATTTAATGTCTAATTACGAGTGCTGGATGAACTCGACTCGCGCACATATTTTTGAGGTTGACCAATCCCAAGTGTTAGACGTTTTTGAGAAATTGCACGATAATTTCCTTCGCGCGAATCGTATTCAACTAGAGATTTGCTTTTCAAAAAACTGGAAATTGTATATTTACAATTTGCAGTTTAACTGGATAAAAGTTATGTTTATCAATAGAAAGTAATTAAATTTCTTAAATCAGAGGTTTATTAAAATTACATTTTTAGTCACAAATATGTTATTAATTATAGACTTATTGTTATCAAATACACAGAACGTAATTACGTATGATCTTTACTAACGTGCTTTTAATGTTATTGGAAGATAATTAGTGGAAGAATGCGTATTTAATGTAAATCGTAGACGAACTGCATGTATATTTAGTTGCGGCTGTACGTTTGTGTTTTCAATTCCAAAATGCCCAGAAAATGTTTAAAGAGACGTTACCAAGAGCTTGTGTTTAATGTGTATGAATATTTCTGTCGAGAAAAAGCTAACTTTGGACTATTGAGTAACGTTGGTGCAGTGTAAATAACAGCCGAAGCTTTAAAGATTAGTGTTCCTACATTAAAGAAGATCATCGGGAGTGTACTTCCTTTACCTAAAATTATCCAGAAACCTCGTAAGAAGTTTAAAACAGATGATATACCTGAAGGTCTAAGAATAACTATGCAAGATATCATTTATGAAAAATATGCTCAAAAGGAAATGGATACATTAGAAACCTTCCGGAAGACATTAGCAGAAAACGAATTACTAGCAGCATCTCTGAAAACCGTAAGCAAAATATTGAATATTAGATTCTTTAAAAAAGATTGGAAACCGCGAGCGCTGTCTGAAAGATAGAATGCTATATCGGTAAAATTCCAGTTTTTAAAAAAGTACGTCCAAAATATGAAATCATCATCACCTCTACTAGATGAAACGTGCGTATTCTCTAGAGGATCACAGAAAAGGTCTTGGTAAGTCGATATACCAAAAAGTGTAAAAAATGCAAACTATTCTTCTAATTGTAGAAGGTTCTACATAAAACACGCCGGAAATCAAGATGGTTTTATCGAAAATAACAGTTCAATATTCCCTGCGTGATCTAAATTGCATGAGTACCACGAGAACGTGGATGCAGCAACCCTTGAGAGGTGGCTCGTTGAACAACTATTACCTAATCTACAAGAACCATCTTTAATTGTTATGGACAACGTATCATAAGACTCACGTGTTATAAAACAAATGCCATCTAGTTCATGGAAAAAGGATGAATCGCAAAACTGTTTAAAAATGAAAAATGTTGCTTTTATGGACACAGATTTTACAATCGATCCTTTAAATCTTGCTAAACATCAAAAATATGAAAATCAATATGTAGTGGGCAGCATCATTCGCGAACACGGACATTTTATACTCAGATTACTGCCATATCACTGTCAGTTCAATGCGATTGAAAATATTTGGGAGTTTGAAAGTCATACTAAGATCAGCGCATACGTAGAAATGGTTACTCCGATGACGCTGACATGCAAATATGGGAAGAGGTGTTGAGAAATGTGATTGTGAGGTTTGGAAAAGAACTATGTTGCATACTGAAAAAATAATGTCTGTGTAGTGATCTCGCGAAAATGCTATCGATGTACGGTAGAAAGATTAATACTTTCGGTACGTGATAGTGATTTGGAAGTTTTGGATGAAGAACGTTACAGCATAGAATATATATTATTTTTGTGTATGTACAGGCTGTCCCAAATGCGAGGGCAAGCATGGGGATCTCGCTTATTATAAGAGATAGGATATAGGTTTAAATTCGGCACTTTTGCTAAATTCGATGCTGAAAATAATTTGAGCTAACTCGAATGGATTTGGTTTTATGCTCAAAAACTAAAAGTTCGATTATCGTTTTTCGCGTTTGGCCACCTTATTATTAGGAATTTCAAAATTCGATTAAAGATTATTAAGGCACCTTTTTACGCACAATACTAATACGGTATTAAAAATATTATGTGACGTTTCGTTTATTCTGAACCATCATCAGGTTTATTTTTTCTTATGGGGTTAAGATATATTTTATGTCGTTGGATGGAGAATGTTATGCTGATTTTAGCAATATAAAACACTTTATGGTTTGATCGACTACGAACTAAAATAATGAGAAAAATACGAAGAACAAGATTCCGCCTTCTTGGATCCAGCAAGGAATAATTACAGTAGTTCTACTTATTTAATTTGTTAAACTCGTTAGAACATCCAAAAAAATATAAAAACATTTAAACAATTAAAAAAAACATTAACAAACAACTCAAACAAGTATGTCTATGTAACACGGTCATAATAGCGACAACGCAAATTTATCGATAGGTAACAACAAAATAATTACACAAACAAACAAAAATTATTATAATAAATGTTCGAACAAGTTTCCTCCTTCTTGAATACAGTAACGAATTCTTCTTCTACAATTGTTTACGCTTCTTTGAATGGTTCGCCTGGGAATTTGACGAAGTTCATTAACAACCCTATTCTAGAGTTCTTCTATATTTTGCGGTGGCGTCTTATAAATCATATTTTTTAAATAGCCCCAGAGGAAGTAATCTAAAGGGGTTAAATCTGGACTTCTTGCTGGCCACCTAAGTGGTCCCCTATTTTCCACCCATTTATCAGGAAATTCGCCGTTAAGATATTCACTTATTATCGCAGCATTATGAGGAGGAGCTCCGTCCATTTGCCACCAGAGAGTCCATCTTTCGTTTAGCGGAACATCATCCAAAAGGTCTGATATTTCGTGTGTTAGAAATGCGAGGTAGCGTTGAGACGTTAGGATGTCTTCGTAAATAATTGGCCCAAGGAGCCTATCCTTCCAGATTCCAACCCATGCATTAAAGGACCGGTGGCCTTGTCCTCGCATTTGCCTGTTAATTCGTGGATTTTCAACGGACCAGTAGTGCTCGTTATTACGATTAAACATTCCATTAGTGGAAAAATTGCACTCATCCGTCCAAATTATTTGATTGAGAAAGTTGCGATTTTCCAGCATTTTGGTATTGTTGGTTACAGAAATCCAAGCGTCTCATATCGTCCCCAGGCCGAAGAGTTTGACTAACGTGTAACTTAAATGGTTTATAACGGTGTTGTTTAACACTCGCCAAACTGTCGTTTTGGCACTTCAATAGTTTGTTCTATTTCTCTGGTAGATGTTGAAGTATTTTCTTGAACCTAAGATCGATAACATAAAGTCATAACTCTCCAAAAAAAATGTCTGCTGAAATTAGCAGTGAAGTGAGTGGAAATTCTTATAATTAGTATAATACTAACAAATAGTACCTGATGTAATATTTCTTCTTCGGCATCTCTGTCTAGTCTGCTACCATATGCATTTCGAGGTTTCTGAAAACATCCAAATTCTCGCAAATTTTGGTCTAATTTTAGAAATATCTCTGGTTTGGTTGCTATCTCCGGATATTCCTCTAAATATCTATTCTGCTCTGACACTATTTCTATTGCAGCTATAAAATATCCTTATCATGTCTCGTTTTTCTGAATTTAAGAACATTCTAAAGAAACTTGCAAATTTTAAAGCACTAACACGAAGGATCTTGCAGTTATTGCCCTTTTACAATTAGAAAATGACATGACAAAAGCCAACTCCTGAGTTTTGTTTGATTCATGGGTATCGTGATAATGTAATATTTAGTTTTTAATTTAAGAGTATTTTAGTTCGCAGTCGATCAAACCATGAAGTGTTATATATTGCTAAAATCAGCATAATATTTTTCATCCAACCCCGATAAAAAAATAAACCTGATGATGATTCAGAATAAACAAAACGCCGCATAATATTTTTAATACCGTATTAGTATTGTGCGTAAAAAGTTGCCTTAATAATGTTTAATCGAATTTTGAAAATTCCTAATAATAAGGTAGCCAAACGCGAAAAACAAAATTCGAAATTTTTAGTTTTTTGAGCATAAAACCAAATCCATTCGAGTTAGCTCAAATTTCTTTTCAGATTGTTACTCGGCATCGAATTTAGCAAAAGTGTCGAGTTTAAATATATATCCTATCTCTTATAATAAGCGAGATCCCCATGCTTGCCCTCGAATTTGGGACAGCCTGCACATATTTCAAGGTGTGTTACATTTTAATATTGTTTTTGTTTTTCTTAGTAATTAAAACATTGTTTCAAGGTATTTGTAATTGAAATTTATATAAATATTTCTGTAATTTTAAATCAGTCATTGCACTTTTTCTAGATATTACCATAGTAGGTCCTGTCAAATAACAAAAACTAAATATTGCTAACACATTGTAAATGACAACTTAATTGAACATCCAATATCTAGTTTTTTGAAATGCAATTCTATAAATTGAATACCATTCATGCGAAGGAAAATATTGTATAATTTCTCTTGTGTTTGATAAATCTCACAAAAAGCATTTGTGCCTGAATCGACTTTATCAAGCACTGGTGATTAGATATTAAATTATCTAATAACTTCCCTGCACTCATGGTACTGTATATGAAAATGATAACTTACTGAATTTAATATAAGTGAAGTGTAGCAGTTAGTAGGTTATAATGTACTTGATAGGATTATAAATCATTTATATAATGTTATAAATGTATTTGTATAGTTTTAAAAATAAATGTAGCAGTTTGAGTCCCACTGCTTAATCATTTTAAGCAGAATTATTTTCATTACGCTCCAATACGACTACCTACTTCTATCTCTTTTTGTTGCAGGTAAAACTCAATTACAATGTCAGTAACAAAGAATGTCATTCTTAATTTACCGCCCGCGGTGAAAAAAGCTGGATAATTGCAACTTGCTTAAATATCATGTCTCAGAACAACAAAGACATATACTCTATTGTGCAATGAAACTACAGGTGTTAAACCTAAATTAAAAATCATTCATCTTAAAAGACTATATTAAGAATTACTTATAACAATAATAATAATCGTTTATTATTGAACAGTACAAACCAATTACAGGAATATGTCTAAAGACGTGAATAACACGAGTGTGTACAGATAAATCAAATTACAACTCAGAAATGAAGTAAAAAAAGAATTAGAGATAATAATAATAATAATAATAATAATAATAATAATCAGTACATCGAAATGCGTTACAGAACGTAATTTCTAGAAACTAATGATACAATTTTGTAAAAAAGTAAAAAAAATAATGTAACAAAACATATACAGGGTAAGCATTTAGTGCGGGATTGGTCGATTACGCCGTTATCAGAAAGATACTTTGGTCAGATTATTGTTGAAATAATAAAGTTATTATCCAAGATTCAATTATTTTTAGTTACACAAATTTAAGGTACTCCTAATATTTTAAGAAAATAAAAAATATCTCGGAAAGGAATGAATTTAGGCATAGGAAATGTTTCATAAAAATAAAAACAAATACAATCTTTTGAGGAAATAAAATATGCAATTACTTATTTGTTCCTTATTCATATACATAGTGCTTATCTCATAGCGGTTTCGATTTAAAAATGGTCATCACTCTTTAAATACTCGGTATGGTTATGTACAAGCCCATATTGTAAGAACAGGAATTATAAGAGGAATCTAAATATGAGAAACTATATAGGGTGTCCCATTTCAAAGATTGTATGTTTATGTTACCACGTAGTTATTAATCACCCTGTAGAGATCGGCATATTTTCCAAATAACCTATTTCCTATAATTTTTGTAAATAACTTGCTTTGATGTACTTTAATCATAACGGAGTAATCGACCAATCCCACACTAAACACTTACCCCTATGTACAGGGTATCCCACATAAGTATGATATATTTTAAATGTAAATGTAAAGTTTGTTAATTGCTCTAAAGAAATGGGGTTTCCACTAACTGAATTTGTTTACCCAATAGTTTTTTAATGTTTGTTCAAATTTCATCAATACAGGGTGTTCTACGAATGTTGGTCAACTTTAAACCAAAAAATATTTATTATTTTAAATGGAACACCCTATATATTTCGATGACATTCAAAAGAGGGATTCATCTTCCATTCAAAAATGTAAGTTTCATATCTTTTGTTTTTTTAACAACCAAGATATTCGAGTTGTCACGTAACACCGCAGTTTTCTTTATGTAGAAACTGATATGAAATAAAATTAACAAATCTGACAAAAAATTTATTCAGTAACGAAACTCAAAAACAATTTAATACAAATAATAAAGCAAGTATTGGATGGAGGATGTAAAAGTCATAATTAATGCTGTGTATGTGCTTAGACTCTTCTTCAATGCACAAACGCAAGCGAATTTTTTAATTTTCAAACGAATTTTGTAACGTGTCAGGCATAATATAACATTCGATAACGTTCGTAATGTTTTTCTATAATTCTTCTAAGTTGTTAGGCTTAGGATTGTAGCACTTATGTTTCATATATCCCCAGAGAAAAAAATTTGGAACAGTTAACTCAAGGGATAGCGGTGACCACTAAATAGGTCCAGCGTAAATTAATACCGTTTGAGCTTTTTCACTCGCTGAGTAAATGAGTTTTAAAAGTGTTTTAGTACATTAAATGACTTCTGTTTGTTTAAATAGTCAAATTTGGTGATTTTGTATTCATGTCCCATTGTCCGAGCAAGAATTGACTTATTTTACTTTCTATGTATCAAATTGTGTTTAAATAAAGGAAAACTGTAGTGTTACCTGAAAGCTCAAATATCTTTGTTGATAAGAAAATAAAAGATATGAAACTTACATTTTGAACAGAAGAGAATATCTCTTTTGAATGCCATCGAAATATATAGGGCGTTCCATTTAAAGTAATAAATATTTTTCGTTTTAATTTGACCAACATTAGTAAAACACCCGGTACTGATAGGACAACATTTGAACAAACTTTAAGAAAACTATTGGGTAAACGAATTCAATTAGTGAAAACCCCATCGCTTTAGAGCAATTAATAAGCTGTGTATTTACGTTGAAAACCTATCAATTATTTGGGACACCCTGGATGTAATAAAAAGATTAAGAGGAGTGACTAAATAAAAACACAAAGATTATGGTGTCAAGCTGTATACATATTGAGTATATTGCTTTGTCATAGAACCTCTGCGAGAATTATGCCTAAATCTAATTATCTTAACAAAGTTGCTGCTTATTAAGAAAACATATTTGCATATATACCCGTATGGTACTAATTATCCACGAAGATATAACAAGCAAATATTTTACAATTATAAGCACAAAGCACTTGCCTAGTATGTTATGCACGCTTTTGAGTGAAAGTCTGAAAACTTTATAGAGATACATCGATACACGTAACAAAGTTTTGCCGAAGGAAGTTTTACATTAGCAACAAGCGAAAAGTGCTTACTGCATCAAAGGTAAATTAAATGGATTTCAATTAACACTAATTATAGTACAAACAACATTTTGTTCCCTGAAAGCGATCGCAAATATCGGTTACAGTTTTTATACCAAACTATATTAACATAAATTATTGTAGATTATGTTAAATGTATTATTTATTATACCTTTCGTAACAGAAATTGGATTAAGTATAGACGTCTGCTCTTCTAAATAAATAGCCATTCTATCGAAAACATCGGAAAACAGAAATCCATTAGTGGCATTACCTAACAAAAAAACATTAGTGGAAGGTGCGTTCTACTAAAACCTCAAATTTCTCCTCTAACCGAATAAAAATAAATTTTACTTTTTGAAAGGTCTTGTGATTTGATTATCAACATTCAATTACTGGTACAATCCTATTTTATTCCTCTCTTAACTCTTGTTGAATAATTAAAGAACGCTAATAAAGTACCAGTATACAAAATATTACTTAACCAAGTTTCTGTAATTTAGCTGCGTGATTGCTAGCTTACTGAATCGAAAACACAACTAGTAAACTACTTTGTCGAACCGCACACCCCGTTTCATGTTAATCACAACGGAGGAAGTTATGTATGACATCAAGAGAATGCGATAGCAAAATATAATAGTTTTGATCAAACTTGTAATTACCTATTTAGTGGGTGTTTGTGGTATTATTCTTATGGTTTGTGATGAAAATCTGTATTAGGGGTTGTAATTATAATATACATTATGCGTTACACATGTACAATTTTTATAAACAATTTTAGGTGGTAGTTATAGACAGATTTATGGTTTTAAAGTATATGATAATAATAATATTACATGTAAACATTGTGTAAGAGTTAAATGAACGTAAAACTCTATTACTTAAGTTTACTACCACTTATGCGGTATAGAATATGTCTAATCCTTGGTAAAGTCAACAAAACGTTCCAAAATACCGTTAAAACTATTAATAACTTAGGTTCTAAACTACAAACGTAAGTTATACAGGATTAGGTATAAAGATTTGAAGAGGTGCTTGAGTAAGTAAAAAATCAGGTATATGAAGCTGGCACGATCAAGGTTTCATGGTGGGATTAATGTTATCTAATACGTTAGTATTTTGATAAAACAGACTAGTATGTACATTTGGTACTCAAACCTAACTTTTATAGCAGATACAACATTGCACCTTCAACTTACATAAATATGTATATATATATATATATATATATATATATATATATATATATATATATATATATATATATATATATATATATATATATATATATATATATATATATATATATATAAGGGTGGGAAAAATTGAATGCTCACCATTGGGATCTTAGAAACTACAGGATATACAGGAATCGTAAAATGGGAAAAAGTTACTTGCATTTATACACAGAAAAACCGGTAATACATTTAAAAAATCAAAGTTTACTGAGATATTTATAATAATATAAAATTGTGATTTTTCATTAATGTTAATAACTTTTTATTTATAAAGGTAACGATTTGAAATTTGGTGTATGCGTACTGCTCAATAGTCTTTATATTATTTTATAAAAAACATTGTTCTAGGCCTGCTAGATATTAAGTAACAATTGCCTACTTTCTTTTTGTTATGGACGCCATATTTGTTTTATACAATGTTTAAAAGTAGAAAAAATTGAAATCCAATGGTATAATATTCAATAAGGTTTATACTTAATTTCAATGAAATATTGATAATATATATATATATATATATATATATATATATATATATATATATATACAGTGAGCGGCTAAATTATGGAATAATTTCAATAATTCTCAAATCGGCAACTTCAGAGAAAAATCCGGTACCCATCAATTTTTATTTTTAGACGCGCGGTTGTTCAAGTTATTAATTTATTTTTGAGGTTACCTATGTAAGCGTGATGACGTGATTGATGATTTTCTTTAATGGAAAGGGAGGTGTTGCAATGGAACTTTTGAAAGATCTTTTAATTATCTAATCAGTCGTAGCAATAGTTTTGAGTATTTGCGTTACGTATACAGGGTGATTCAAGATTATTGTTGTTCTATAAAATACAAGCCAACTAAAAAGAGAACTATTCCAAATTTGGTATATAGACATAATAGGTCATGATCTATCTTTTAAAACTATTTTCAAAAGTGCAACGTTGCCACTTCTACCAGAAATCCAATGCAACTTTGAAAATTCAAATTAAATACCCTGTATGTTATTGAATTTTCGGATTCTGAATAAAATTCTAAGCAACTTTGTTAATATTTCCTATACCCGTCTCTAAGCGTTACATAAATGACCTCTAAAATAAAATAATAATCTGACCAACCTCACACTTAAAATAAAATCGACTGGTTTCGGCATTTTTTCTGATTTTATTTGGTTTTAAAGTTCTGTCATAATAATCTTTGGAAAAAACTGATTCACTTCGTATGTCGAGCAGTTTAGTATCAAGAATACAGAAATAATTCAGTTTAACACTGACAACAAAAAGAAAGTAGCAAAATGAATCCCCAAAATGAAAAATCGATGTGATTATGGTCGGGACTCGAGCTGACCAGGGTACAGGTCCCCTCGACCAATCCACGTATTTCCAAATCTCCTATCCAAAAATTCCCTTGCCAGTCGAGAAAAGCGAACTGGCGCGCTATCATGCATGTAACGCATTCTACCAATAATAGCCAATGGAACATCCTCTAATAACGTATTTAGTGCATTCTCCAAGAAATTTCGATACAGTTCACCCTTCAATCGATTGGGCAATTGAAATGGGCCAATTAAGTAATGGTCAATTATTCCTGCCACATTAATAGTTGGTCCTAGCGACTTCAATAAGGTATACCTTTCTGAAGCAGAAAAATGGGAAAACAAATTTTTCAAGTCGAAAATGACATACATTGTAATGCAAAACGGTTAGGACCAATTCAGACAAGATGGAAACCTTTATGTGGCGCCCTCTATCAGTAATAAAAGAACTAAGGTCATATTTTAATTCTGCGTGATAAGAGGCGACTGTATACAAAATTTCGTCCGCTTATTACATCATTGTAAAAGATATTAAAAAAACAAAAAATAATTAAACTTCAACACACTATATCTTTTAAACGAATGCGTTGCGGGCCTAAGTTGATAGGAACTTTTTCTTATTTTAGTGTCCTTTATCGCGTAGCTATGCTTGGCACTTTTTCTATGTCACCTGTATATATATATATATATATATATATATATATATATATATATATATATATATATATATATATATATATACATACGGACGAAACTTTAATTATGTTATAACATTTAAAATATTGCTTACAATGATCCCTGAAAGCAATACTTGCAATCACACATACAGATTTTTTGCAATCCAAATATTCTAATTGAGCAAGATGTTCTGCCTCATAAAATGATTCCCTAACTAAGTAATGTGTGAATGAAGGAAAAATAGCACAATAGAAGGATTGGCTGATTTAGTGACTTGGGGAGTTTGATCATAAGAAAGATGTTGATGGCCAATGAACTACTTAGTTTATCTATATAAGCATCCCAATTTAATTCAATGCCGATTACAATAACTAGTAACTTAACACTTGCCCTATTTGGTATACTTTTCTTCGTATTAAAATAAATGTTTTGTATGTTGCTTGGATTGCGTTTTACTTTATTCGACTTTAACCACTCTTCAATCAGTGTGGTCATCTGGGAAATGAATTCATTAACCCGCTGTCATTACGACCTTCACAAAAAGAAACAATCATATCATCTGCATATTTGGTATATTCACATAAATTAATTGCGTTAGGACAGTTGTTGAAATAAACAAGAAATAAAAGAGGACCCAATACATGTACACGCACTCACGCACTCACGCACGCACGCTCCCACGCACGCACACACACACACATACAGACTCACGCACGCACGTACGCACCCGCGCACGCACCCGCGCACGCACACGCACCCAACCCACACACACACACACACACACACACACACACACACACACACACACACCCAACACTCACACTCACACTCACGCTCAATCCACTTGCACTGCATAGCACTCACACTCGGGCACTCGCGCGATCACGCGATCGCGCTCACGTCAGCTCGCACTCGCTCGCACTCGCACTCACTGCCCACTGCACTGTACTCGCACTGCATCGCACTGCACTGCACTGCACTCGCACTGCACTGCACCGCACTGCACTGCACTGCACTCGCACTGCACTCGCACTCACATACCACACTC